>CM068719.1:33119800-33719800 GCA_035079005.1 Fraxinus americana | reverse complement strand
AGAAAATGAAAATAGAAAAGAAGAAATAAGAAGAAACTGCGCGGGAAGCCAAGGAAGAAGGATTTTATAACTTTCAAACTATTTTCCAAATATTGCAGTCCAAGTCCCTGAAATTTGAAAAGCCAATAAAACGGTCCCCACACTTTAAAAGTGGTGCCTAAGCGCTGCTATAGGCACTGTAGCAGCGGTTAGGCGCCAAGTTTCTGTCCAAAATCTTAAAACTGTAAATTATTGGTTTTAATTTTGCAGCCAAGTCCCTAGGTAATTGCACGCAAGTCCCTCAACTTTGATCTTGTACAATTTGGTCCTCAAAGTTTGACTTCTATATCAATTATGCCCTTCATAAATTACATCCAAGATCCTTCAACTTTTTGCTTTGCTCACTTTGGTGGAATTTGTGTCAAGGTAAAGATTGTTAGAATTTGAGTATGATCCGAATTCCTTGTTGAAGTAATTAAAGAATTCTAATTGATGTGCACGTCAAGGAGAATTCAGTTTGGAATGTTATTGGAGTCCTATGTCAATTTGAAATTCTATTTTGGATGCTCATTGGGAGTTAAAAATTAGTATTGGACTTGAAGAAGAATTTGGATGGAGAAAACAATTTTTAAAAAAAAGGGCAGATTGCCAGGCGCCGCAGTGCCGGCATGGGCTTCGCTTCGCCACCTGTTCTGTTTTATTCCGATTTTCACTTTTTCTTCTCCTACTTCGTTTTGGACTCGATTTTTTGGCATTCTACTTCATCAACAACTCTATCAATAGGGTTTGGATGTCCCCTACATATTTCCTAAAAATACTGGCTCTTCTATACAATTTTATAAGTGTGAGAAAATAGATTACTAGAATTTTAGGATCTATTGTAATTTTTCTCTCTTCTCCATTATTCTTGGATCAATAAAATCTCTTAATTCCTCTGTCATATTCTTGTCTTTATTATTCTTTTGTTTGATCATATACTTTATTATTATTTGTCATATAACTTCAACATCTTAATTCGGTAGTTTGTTTCACAACAGTTTAGACCTTTTTTTCTCGCATTATCTGTAATTCTCATAATTAGTAAAGATAAAAGAAATATGATTTTGGTATTTGGAAGGTCAGCTGTTCGAATCACACTACAAATTGAACGAAATGATCTTGTTTTGGTCCTCAATTGAAAGATTTGTCTTGAGCAATTGCAGCACTTTGGTTCATGCGAATATTAAAAAGTCAATGAATGCCTTGGGCTTATGGGCTTTTTCGATTAAATAAAAAAATTTATTATTATTTTAATCATTTTCAAGTTTATTTTTAGTCAAACTAGCCAGTAAAATATGATAGTTAGATGGTTACTCGATGGTTAATTGAAATCATAAGAAATGCATAAAAATTACAATTTTTTTATAATTGAATTAACTTTTTGTGGTGGAAGTTATGAAATTTTTTTAGCTATATATACAGGTTATGCCCTTTGAAAAAATACACTAAAATCATTTTGCAAGCTCTATAATTTCTTAGAAACTCACTTTTAGGAGGGTATCCTCAATTGAGATTGTGATGGATTTTAAAAAAAAATAGGTGTTCTCAATTGAGATTTTAATGAAATTCAATGAAATTATTTAATATTTAGGCTAATATTTAGGCGTCCTCAATAATTAATGGATTTATAAAGATTTTAAAAATTTTGGATGGATTTCAAACCTAAAAATTCATATAACCGAATCCTTTGAAATTTCACCCTATTTGATGATATTCTTATGGAATTTGTGGAAATCCATTCAAATTCACAAAATTGATTAGGGTTTATAATCTTTTAAAATTCATCAAAATCTTAGTTGAGGGCACACCTATTAATATTATTGTGTTATTTCTAGATATTATTTTGGAGTATTATTGAAAGTTCTGAAAATCGCTTGTGATTGCGGCACAAGTAATTTGATCACTATATTCTAGTAGTATTGTTTAAAGAGGTTACGGTAGTTTACATCTGACAATTTCACTTTAGGACATCGTGTTGTTACGAGTCTCGATCGATAAGTTTTATTTTTTCCGCAAAGTTCATGCGACTATTTTTTCTCCTACAATGACATCATCACACAATTTAAAAGTCCCATTACAATCTAAAGAACTTTGACTGATGCTTTAATTCTGTTGTCTTTTCAGGAGGTTGGGCAACTTCGGGCTGCAGTGGATAAAGAAGTTTCAAAGCTTGAGGTACTTATCCCATGCGTTTAACTAAATGTGATTGATGAGAAATTATTATGTAGTTTCATGAGCATGGTTTAGATATCCTGCAAGGTTAAATTTACTGTGACTAATGCTTAAATAAACCTACTTGTTATTCTATCTATGCATGTTATAAATTTACTTTTATTGAAATGACTTCCACATGTTCTGTTTTTTTGCAGAAACACTCTTGGCCGCATCAGCATTCTCTATCTCCACTCTGTGATCATGAAATAGTAGAAATCAAATGTGAACCCGATCATTTGAGAATACCCAATGATGGTACTGATGTCTGGGAAATTGATCCTAAACTTCAGAAATTTGACCACAAAGTAGCATCGGGGTCATATGGCGATTTGTAAGTTTTGACAAATCAAGAACCAAAACTTATGCTAGCAGTGACTATTCAATTTACTTGAAATATTATTGTCTCAGATACAAAGGTACATACTCTGGCCAGGTAGTAGCAATCAAAATTCTCAAGGCAGAGCGTTTGAATACCGAACTGCGGGAGGAGTTTGCCCAAGAAGTATATATAATGAGGTTTATAACATTATAATTGTGGAGTCATTGGATGCTGAGACATAAATTAGTTATCCTATCCCAAGTCCATTTTCTGAGTGGTTTACTGTAAAAAATTGGTTTACCTTTTTTACAAAAGCTGAGAAGCTGTTGAGATATAGAAAGCTAATACATGCAAGACATTTTTGTTTGCTGAGTGCTGTTTCTGTAACTTGTTATGTATTCCCCTAAATCTATGCAATTTTTCTCATTTGAAAAGCTATATTTACTTCCAATTTAGTGCATGCATGCCCACATCCGTTCACATGTATGGTGAACGTTTGTACGAGTCAGTGTGTATATCCGATTGCTTGTGCACATGAACTTTCGCTGCAGACTAGTGTCTGTGCGTGTTTTGCTATTTTTGCCAAATTTTATTAATGTTGAAGTATTTTTTGTTGAAATTAGCGTATTAGCGATATCTCTGAATTTAATTCACCTCTTGGAGGATCTTTCTTTCCTTTGATTGATTTATATTTCATACTTACAGAAAAGTTCGGCACAAAAATGTTGTCCAGTTCATAGGGGCGTGCACCAAACCCTTGAACTTGTGCATAGTGACAGGTATGTCTCAACAGTACCTGTATCCTGGAAAAATTCGATATTAGACAGCATGATTTTGTGATTAAGAAATTGAAACTTGGAATTATTTTATTTTATTGACATTCCAGCTCAGCTTTCATGCCGTTTCTTTTATTGCAGAATTTATGTCTGGAGGAAGTGTTTATGACTATTTACACAAGCGAAAGTGTACCTTTGGGCTTCAATCTTTACTCAAAGTAGCAATTGACGTATCAAAGGGAATGAACTATTTGCATCAGAATAATATAATACACAGGGACTTGAAGGCTGCCAATCTTTTGATGGATGAATATGAAGTATGACTCGATGATTAAGTGCTTCAAATGTTTGAATTGTTGTTATACTGCCAATATTCTGTAACTTCACACATGGTTGCTGATTTTTTAAGGTGCAGATTCATCCACATGGAAAACCAAACTATTTCGAAGGTCCACGGTTTATAAGCACTTAAAAGCACTACCAAACATGCTCTACATCAACTTGTACTTTATATTCCATAATTTTGAAGAACCCATAGCATTATAACATTTAAAGTACTACCAAACGTACACTATATTAACTCGTACTTAGATTTCCTCCTTTCTAACTTTGAAAATTGAAGTCCAAATTGTCGTGCTATTAATTTTGTGTATAGAATTTAATATGATATCATTTGGTTTCTTTTATTTCTTTTCATGTAGTCTGGCAATTAAGTTTCCATGCTATTTTCATTTTAAATGGATCGTGCACATTATCGAGTTTGGTGAAGTCTTCAGAAATTTTTGTAGCTCTACTGATGCTTTATTTCAGGTTGTTAAAGTGGCTGATTTTGGGGTGGCCAGAGTGAAAGCACAAACTGGTGTGATGACTGCTGAAACTGGGACATATCGGTGGATGGCTCCTGAGGTAGACAAAGTATACTTATAATTTGTTTTTCAGATGATGAAGTCTTTCCGTTTCAATTTGTTTGATGGGAACATGATGATTGTTTGCATGACATGGTTATGGCAAATTTTTTTGGGGTTCTCTTGATTTCAGCTGCAACTAATTTTCCTTTCATTTTTCTTCGTTCACCCTTTTTCTTTTTCTTTTTGGGATGAGGGAGGGGATTCCATACTAGCTTCTCTCTCTCTCTCTCTCTGCGCGCGCTTTACTTTATGTTAAAGTACCTTGTCTTTGTTTGCATGATAATGTTGCATATGGAGATTATAATTTGTCGTGTTGGTTTTGTGCTGCGTTTCAACATTGTTGAAATATGAATCTTAAGTGCTCTCTAGTGTATTTATGATTATAGTCTACATTATTGAAATACTGTTGACAAGAAATGCTACAATTTTGAACTTCTTAGTGATTATTGAGTTGCAATTGGTGCCATCCTTTTACTTTCGAGTTGTAGTGAGACATTTCTACATTATTTACATATTCATCTTGGCAATTCTCAAGGGTACATGTCTTAACAAAGTATTTTGCTAATGAACATTTGTTCTTTTCGAAGGTCATAGAACATAAAACCTATGATCATAAGGCGGATGTTTTCAGTTTTGGGGTTGTTTTGTGGGAATTGCTGACGGGAAAGGTATGTTTTGTCTCAAAATGTTGAGAATAGTTTTTTTTGTTTTTTTTTTTGGCTTTGCTTCTTGTTGAACTTTCTAATATTTTCCTTCCAGCTTCCATATGAGTACTTAACTCCTTTACAAGCGGCAGTTGGAGTGGTGCAAAAGGTAAAGCATCTTAGTCTAAAATGTAGTCTGGTTATTTGACTTTTAATTATCTTCCTTCTACATGAAGCATAAGTTTTCTTGAGTCTCCGGAAAATCATCTTTTCTGTCAGAACTGAACTCTAGCCACTCTTTATTAACTTGTTTCTAGGGTCTGCGCCCACCTATTCCCAAACATACTTATCCAAAGTTTGCCGAACTGCTTGAGAGAGGTTGGCTACAAGATCCAACTCTGAGACCTGACTTTTCCGAGATAACAGAGCTCTTGCAACAATTTTCCAAAGAGGTGCATTACATCCATCATGGCTAAATGATCATTAATATTTATTGACTATTGAATAATGAGCAACTCTGTATATATCTCTTGAACAACACTTTCAGTAATCTCACTACAAATTCCAAAGAGGAATTATTTTATGAACTACATGTTGGAGAGCAAAAACAGAGGCTACTTGTTACTCGATAATAAAATGCTGAAGTACACTTGCCTATTTATAGGCTTACAACTGAAAAACAAATTTCAAATGGAGAGCAAAAACAGAGGCTACTTGTTACTCGATAATAAAATGCTGAAGTACACTTGCCTATTTATAGGCTTACAACTGAAAAACAAATTTCAAAATAAATTGACAGAATTTAACCAAATCCTAAACCCACGTAATTCCACTACAACCACAGAAGAAATTAACAATAAAAACGAGCTTTTGCAGATGAAAATACCCTCAGATTTGAATTCAATTCAGAATAAAATTACAGAGGCATGAATCCAATATATATAGCAATAATGCTATAGATACAAAATTGTGAATCTAACCATTCGAACGATTTAACAAACTCAATATGCAACCTAACAATACAATCAATATCATCAATTGGTAAATCCCTAAATTAATGGAGCTGGCAGATGAACACAGCTGTGAGGTGGAGCTCAGCACGATCAACGGCCTCGAAGGAGAGAGAATGAAGAATGTAAGGAAAGGCGTGTTTTACTTCTTATTACGTTTTATCAGACTTTGCATTCAGATCAAATTCATCCTCCAAGTTTTGATCAGATGAATATGGTCCTCCAGTTTCAATTTTATCTCCCCCCTTCAAGGTGGAGTTGGTAGATTTTACTCCTACCTTGTCTCGCATAGATAGAAATCTGGCAGTGGTTTGGTAAATATATCAGCAAGTTGATCTGCTGATGGTATGAACTCAATTTCAAGTTCCTTATTTGTCACTTTGTCTCTCACAAAGTGTATATCAAGTTCAATATGTTTGGTCCTGGCATGAAACACTGGATTTAATGCCAACGACTTTGCTCCTAAGTTATCACACCACACCATTGGAGTTACTTTAGAGATACCTTTGAGTTCACTGAGCAAAGATTGCGTCCAGCAGATTTCTGAAGTTACATGAGCCAATGCTCTATATTCCGCTTCTGTACTTGATCGAGCAACAACATGTTGCTTTTCCCCCCAGATATACACAATAGCCAACTATCGATCGTCTATCATCTGGACACGCAGCCCAGTCAGCATCACAAAATGCAGTTAGGTTGAGATCACCTCCTTTTTGTATTCTAAGTCCATAATCTGATGTTCCTTTAATATATCTGAATACCCTTTTTAGTAAACTCCAGTGTATGTCTGTTGGTTTCTGCAAGAATTGACTTAGCCTATTCACAGCAAATGACAAATCTGGCCTGGAGTGAACTAAGTATTGTAGAGCACCAACTGAACTTCTGAAAAGAGTTGGATTACTTAATTCTCTGCCTTGATTCTTTGATATGAGTTTTCCAGATACCATAGGCGTTGTTACTGGATTTAAATTGCTGAATCCGAATCTTTTAATAATGTCCTGTGCATACTTGTTTTGTGAAAGCACTAAGCCAGCTTCATCTCTTTTTATTTCAATCCCCAAAAACTTCTTCAATTTTCCCATGTCTTTAAGTGAGAATTTCTCATTTAGCTTATCTATGAAATTTTGCAACTGCTGTTTGTTACTTCCTGTAACAATAATATCATCTACATATATGAGAATGATAATATAGTTGTTTCCTTCAAACTGATAATAGAGAGAATTATCATCCTTAGATTGTATCATTCCCCATTTTGTCAATGTACCTTTCAGTTCATCATTCCAAGTTCTTGGAGCTTGCTTTAGTCCGTAAATAGCTCTCCTTAACTTACACACCGAATCTGGAAATTTGCTGTCAATAAAACCTTCAAGCTGAGACATATAGACCTCTTCATTGAGTTTTCCATTTAGAAATGCATTATTAACATCAATCTGTCTGATATCCCAGACATTTGTGACAGCCAGAGTTAAAATAATTTTTATGGTTGAAGCCTTAATCACTGGACTGAAGGTCTCCTTGAAATCAACTCCATAAGTTTGTAAGAAGCCCTGAGCAACCAGCCTTGCTTTATACCTTTCTTTGTTTCCCTCACCATCATACTTCAACTTGAAGATCCACTTACAGCCTATAACTTTTGTTGCTGTTTGTCGAGGAACCAGTTCCCAGGTCTGATTTCTTTGCAATGCCTCAAACTCTGCCTGCATTGCCCTTCTCCAGTTGTTATTAGATAAAGCTTCTCTTACATTAGTTGGTTCTGAGACTTCAGCCGAATAAACCTTGGGTTTAAAAATTCCAAGTTTTCCCCTTGTCATCATGTGATGTCCTGCATTAGCTTCAGTGTTTGCTGTTGTTTCTGATCTTCCTTCTGCTTCTCTTACAGTAGACACATCATCACACATTTCTTCTATTTCTCCGTAATGTGCAATGTCTCTCCCTGTACTTTGCATGTTATCAGAAATACCAACATGAGTTAAGGGTGACTGGGATGCTGAGTGATGGACATTTGAAGTGGTTTGGAAAGGAGTGATGAAGTATGTAGTATCTAGCTGATGATTTGGTGATATTTGAGAAGTGCTAGGTTGTGGTATGTGAGTGGAGGTCAAGTTCTGAGATTCTAATGTCAGTGGGAGAGGGTATGTGATTACAGTAGAGTCAATTGGCTGTGTGGATTTGTCAAGAAATCCTGTTTTGAAAGGGAAATCAGTTTCATTAAACACAACGTGTCTTGAGATGAACACCCTTCCTGTTGAACTTAGACATTTGTATCCTTTGTGGGAAGCACTAAAACCTAAATTCACACATTTCTGAGAATGAAATGAGAATTTGTGTTTGTTATAGGGTCTTAGATAGGGATAACAGCTGCAGCCAAATACTCTTAACGTGTCATATTTTACTTCCTTTTTGTATAGAAGTTGATAGGGTGTTTTTAGGTCAAGCACAGGAGTAGGTAATCTGTTTATAAGGTAGGCAGCCATTGAAAAAGCTTCCCACCAATAGTGAAGAGGTATTTCAGCTTGTGACAACAGGGTAAGGGCAGTTTCGGTTAAATGTCGATGTTTTCTCTCAGCTCTACCATTTTGAGGTGAAGTGTATGGACAGGAGAACCTCATTTCTATGCCATTTTCTACAACAAACTTCTCAAATGCTCTAAACTCTCCCCCATAGTCAGTTTGAAGCATTTTTATCTTTCTATCAAACTGATTTTCTACCAGATTTTTGAATTGTATGAAGAGTTTTAAAGCTTCTGATTTATGTTTCATAGGGTAGAGCCAGGTATATCTACTAAAATCATCCACAAACACTATGTAATATCTAAATCCAATAGTTGATTTTATGGGTGAAGGTCCCCAGACATCAGTGTGTATTAAATCCAACAGATGTGCGGCATGTGAGGTAGACAATTTAAAAGGTAGTTTATGAGCTTTTCCAATTTGACAGGAGTCACAGAAGAAAGAAATTTCATTAGTCGAAAGCTGTTTATTACATGAGTTCATCACAGATCTTAGTATTTGAAGTGAAGGATGTCCTAGTCTCCTATGCCAAATTTCGGCTTGTTGAGAATGAGTCTGAGGTGTGGTGCAGTTTGAAGAAGAGGCAAGTACTGGAAATTTTGAAATTGTTAAAGCTGATCCTTGAAATTGATCTTTAGGCAAGGTCAACTGGTATAGTCCATCCTTAAGCATCCCTTGAGCCATTTGTCTCCCCGTTAGCAATTCCTTGACAATACAAAAGTCAGGGTGAAATTCAAAGAACACTCCATTATCTCTAGCAAACTATGAGACACTAAGCAGATTTTTCTTAATTCTGGGAACATGTAAGAGTTTATCCAGAACTAAGGTTCTAGTTCCATTATCAGACAAAAATTTAAAACCAGTGTGAGTGATTGACAGAGAATTACCATTACCAATTTTTATGCCTTCATTACCAGTGTATGGCTGTGCATCTGACATATTCTTTAAATTATTGGTGACGTGATTTGATGCTCCAGAGTCTGCATACCATGCAGGATCTTCCAATATGGTTGAAGATGCCAGATAGGCTGAGTGAGTATCAGCACTATTGTGAGTAGATCCTGCTGTCTCTCCAGATTTCATAGCGCCAAAATTTTCATTGTACCTTTTGAAGCACCAACCAGCTTGATGATTTGTTAACCCACAGATTTGACAGGGATTTTTGTACTCACTTTGTCTGAACCACAACTGGGGTGTAATCTTCATCAAGTCCAGTTAACACATGATTAATGAGATCTTCTTCATTAATTACCTTGCCTGCAACCTGCAGATTATCAGCCAGTTTCTTCATTTTAGTAAGATACTGGTCCATAGTCATTGCTCCCTTTCTGAGCCTTTGTAACTCTCCAGAAAGAAAAATCATCCTAGATTTGTTTAACACTCCAAAACTTTGCTGGATAGCTGACCAGAGTTGTGCAGTAGTTGTGCTTCCCATGACTCTCATGGTTATATCAGGTGACATTGAGGCATAAAGCCATCCCATAAGAAGGGAATCACTCGAAATCCATTTTAGATATTCTGGATTTTCTTCCTGCTCGGTTGTAATTCCTAATTCAGTAGTTTCTTAAATGGCTATGAATTCAGGAGGACAGGGCTTCGTTCCCAACAAATGTCCTTCAAGGTTATGCCCTTTTACAATGGGCATAACCATATTTTTCCATAACAGAAAATTATCTCTATCCAGCTTAATAGAGAGGTTTTGTGTTAGGTTTAGAATAGTGGATTGATAACATGCTAAGGGTGTTGATGACAGTGAAGAGGAATTAGTTTGAAACTGAGTTTCAAATGAATCAGCCATAGCTCTGATACCAAGAAGAAATTAACAATAAAAACGAGCTTTTGCAGATGAAAATACCCTCAGATTTGAATTCAATTCAGAATAAAATTACAGAGGCATGAATCCAATATATATCGCAATAATGCTATAGATACAAAATTGTGAATCTAACCATTCGAATGATTTAACAAACTCAATATGCAACCTAACAATACAATCAATATCATCAATTGGTAAATCCCTAAATTAATGGAGCTGGCAGATGAACACAGCTGTGAGGTGGAGCTCAGCACGATCAACGGCCTCGAAGGAGAGAGAATGAAGAATGTAAGGAAAGGCGTGTTTTACTTCTTATTACGTTTTTTCAGACTTTGCATTTAGATCAAATTCATCCTCCAAGTTTTGATCAGATGAATATGGTCCTCCAGTTTCAATTTTATCTACCACTAACGTAATGTTAGCAGTAATAAGGACTCCTTATTTGACTAACTGAACCAGAAAAACATGCCACTACTAACAAACTTTGAATCAGTCTTCAACACTCTCCGTTGATTCAAAGTTGCAAACACCAAGCAAAAATCTAAAGTAGATAAACTTCTCTTTTGACAAAGCATTGGTAAGCACATCAACCAACTACTCATTTGTTCTACAATATTTCAAAGTAATTTCTTCCTTCACACCTAAATCACGTTTGAAATGGAAACGAATGTCGATATGCTTTGTTCTGCTGTGAAAGGCTGGATTCTTTGTCATTGAAAATGTTGTTTTATCGTTACAGAATATCTCTGTTACTCCTTCTTGCTTTTGTTGAAGTTCAGCTAACATTCTTCTGAACCAAACGGCTTGACAAGCTACTGAAGTAGCTGCAACATACTCTGCTTCTGAGGATGACAATTTTGCTGTGGCTTGCTTCTTTGAGCTCCAAGTGATTACTCCTAATCCAAGAGTAAAAACATTTGCTGAATCACTTCACCTATCATCCAATGAACTTGCTCAATCGCTGTCCGTGAACCCACATAATTTGAAATTGGAGACCTTTGAGTACTAAATTCCATAATACATAGTTCCAGCAATGTAACGCAAGACCCTCTTTGCTACTAAAAAATGAAGTTTTGAAGGATGTTGCATGAACCTGGAAATCACACCAATAGAAAATGCAATATTGGGTCGAGTGTGGGTTAGATAAATTAAGCCTCCAACTAAACTTCTGAACCTTTTAGCATTAGCCATCTCTGCTCCATCTTTTTGCCGCAATTTATCATTAATATTCATAGGTGTAGCTGCATATTTACAATTAAGCATGCCAAATTTCTTAAGAAGATCCTTGGCATATTTTCTTTGGGAAACAAAAATCCCATCTTCTGCTTGTTGAACTTCTAGGCCAAGAAAATAATGCAGCAAACCCATATCTGACATTTCAAACTCATCCAACGTACGTGATTTAAACTTAGCCACAAGAATGCTAGAGGAGCTTGTATAAATGATATAATCAACATAAAGACAAACAATGATGAAATCAATTTTACCTTCCTTCTCCACGTAGAGAGTGGGCTCATTATCACTCTGCAAGAACCCATTTTGCTTAAAGTATCCATCAATTTTACTGTACCATACCCGAGGAGCCTACTTCAATCCATACAATGCCTTTCTCAACTTGTACACCTTTGTCTCTTTGCCTTCAATTATGAAACCTTCTGGTTGAGTTACATAAAATTCCTCTTGCAAATCTCCATTTAAAAATGCCAACTTGACGTCAAATTGGGAAGCAGGCCATCGTAATTGTGCAACCAATGTCAAGACAATTCTTACAGTTTCAAAGCAAGTTACTGGAGAGAGAGTTTCTTCAAAGTTAATACCATATTGATGTGCATACCCTTTTGCCACAAGTCGAGCTTTGTGTTTCTGTATACTTCCATCAGCACAAAATTGTGTTCTGAATACCCACTTCTGTCTCTAATTCATGAACCATCCTCCATGTTATGGCATAAGAGGTTGTGTCACATTTCAAAGGATAAGATAGAGAGATTGGTTAAAGTTGAGATATCTTCCTCTCTCTCTCGATTTCTCTGATTTTGGCGCTTGTGTGGATTGTATAAGAAGATAGTTGACTGAATCCACTAGGAAAGTTTCCACTATGAGTGATTTTAATGTAGGGTGTATTGTTGACCCTGTTACTTTTAATCAACCACTGACAAGTCCTGAGTCATATAAATTGATAAAATGGATGATGAAATAAATTCTGTGGAACATAATAAAGTTTGGGAACTTGTTGAATTTTCTCCGGATGTTAAAGTCATAGATAACAAATGGATTTTCAAAAGGAAATGTTAAGACGACTTTTCTAAATGGGGATCTTTTGGAGAATGTTTACATGAGACAACCTGAAGGTTTTGTTGTGATGGGAAAAGAAAACTTGGTATGCAAATTAAATAAATCTTTATATGGCCTCAAGCAGTCATCACGGCAGTAGTATTTGAAGTTTGACAATATTGTGACTTCTCTTAATTTTGTTGAAAAATACAGTCGATCAATGTATTCATCTAAAAATCGGTGGGAGAAATATTATTTATTTTGTCCTGTATGTTGATGACATTTTACTTGCAAGCAGTGATTTGGCTCAATAGGTTTCAGTCAAATCCAGGGTAAAAGCATTGGAAAGCGGCTAAGAAAGTTATGAAATACTTAAAGAAAACTAAAAGTTACCTGCTCACTTTCCAGCATTCAAATCACCTTGAGGTGGTAGGCTACTTAGATTCTAATATTGTTGGATGTCAAGATGATTTGAAACCAACTTCAGGTTATATTTTCATGTTGGTTAGTGGTGCTATCTCGTGGAAAAATGTTAAACAGACTCTAGTGGCATCTTCTACTATGCAAGCTGAATTTGTGGCATGTTGTGGAGTTACAATTCAAGCCATTTGGTTAAAGAATTTTATTTCTGGCTGAAAGTTGTTGACTCCATCTTGAGGCCAATCACTATTCATTGTGATAATAGCGTAACAGTGTTCTTTTCAAGAAACAATAAAATTCCAGTTGATCGAAATACATTGACATCAAATATTTGATGGTTAGAGACAAAGTTGAGGAAGGGCAGACGAAAATAAAGCATATCAATACAGAGGCGATGATCACAGATCTTTTGACTAAGGGACTCGCTCCTAAATTTTTTACGACACATGTTGCTTATGGGTATTGTGGAAACTTTTGATGTTTTTGGTTAGTGAGAGTTATTTATGTAAGGCAACCCATATGTTTTCGGGTAGAGCCCCTTCCGATAATAAAATATATATTCCCCTATCCATAAATTATTTTGAGCATGCATTTGACTTATGTCTTTTATTATGATATTATTTTGATATCGAGATATGACAATTAAATACATAAGATGGGTCTCTTTTAGAGACATGTGGTTTCATTTTGATTAGAAGCATTTTGAGGACCGATATGAATTAGCACAATTTTTTATCATATTTGGTGTTAAGTTCATACTGCATACTACCACATGGCCGGAGGATGGGGATCCATGTCGATAAGGATGTTGGCATTTGTAGCCGTGGAGTAGTCTTACATCGTTTGATTGGTATAACGACTTTCATGTTCAATGTTAACATTCTTGTTGAACCGGATCGTGTTGTATAAGGTGTTATCATTGCAACTATACTTGTGTGGCCACTTATATAGTCTGATCCGGAGGCTAAAAGTTTTGTTCTATAGAAATCAAATGTTTGCCCAAGTGGGAGAATGTTAGAATAATCTTATTATGTGGGCTTCTATTTGATTGCGAATTTTACAGGTTAGATGTATGGTTTGCAACGATACCGTGACTATACCCAATATGTTAGTGATCACGTGGGCCGTTGTACACTTTATAGGCTTTATTATTTATAATGTGGTAATTTTAAGTACGTGGGCCGGAATTAAGTAAACCCTAATTAGGGTTAGAGTCGGTAATGGGCCGACTTTATGATTTCTTATATAATGTCTAGGTCCCCTCTCCGCTCCATATTTTTTGGCTTGCCCCATTGACGCTCGATTACTTTGAGAAGCAATGAGAGGAAGATCTAGCTGGTAATATTCATACATAACAATGTTTTCCGCAAGTATGAATTTCGAACTATCAATTGATATATGTGATTCTTATTCTTGGCATGATTATTGAATAATTACAACATGAACACTACTCATGTTGTTTCTTTGCTCACCGAACTGTCGTTCCCCATCGAAGTGACCTCCTCCTCTTCCATTACCACGACCACGAAATCCTCCTCTTCCACGACTTCTACTTGTTGATCTTTCAACTTCTCCAACGTTGGTGGTTGCCTCTTTGACTTGAAATGCCTTTTCCTCATGCTTTTCGGGTGATCGATTAATTCTTGCCTCATGTGCTTGCAATGACCCCATTAGTTCATCAAAGGAAAAAATTGGCAAAACCTTAGATTCTTCTATTGCAGTAACCACGTGATCAAATTTTGGAGTCAAGCTTCTCAAAACCTTTTCAACAATTTTCTGATCAGTAATCTGCTCTCCATAGGATCGCATTTGACCGACTATTGTCATTGCTCTTGACAGAAAGTTAGCAATGGATTCTTCACTTTTCATGACCAAGGTTTCAAAGTTACGCCGAAGTGATTGCAATCTCATCACGATGACCTTTGAATCATCTTGAAACTCCTTCTGCAAAATTGACCCAGCTTGCTTTGAGGTGGTTGCTAGTGCGATTCGTGAGAAGACACTATCATGGACAGCTTGTTGAATGATCACTAACGCTTTGGAATATTTCTTCTTGTAGTCCCTAAATCTGCTTTCTTCATCAGGATCTGTATACCCGTGTTCTACTAAGTCCCAAAGATCTTGAGATTTGAGTAGAATCTTTATACGGATACACCAAAACTCGTTGCCTTCTCCTTTAAAGATGGGAATGAATGGTTGTGCAGCACCCATTGTGTTGCTGTTGCTGGCCATTGGTTTTCCTCTCAGATGTTTCACTCAACTTGCGTGTTTATCCTCTCTACTCACACTCTTAAGAAGGCTTTGATACCAAAATTGTTGGAGAGCAAAAACAGAGGCTACTTCTTATTCGATAATAAAATGTTGAAGTACACTTGCCTATTTATAGGCTTACGACTGAAAAATAAATTGCAAAATAAATTGACAGGATTTAACCAAATCCTAAACCCACATAATTACACTACAACCACTAACGTAATGTTAGCAGCAATATGGACTCCTTATTTGACTAACTGAACCAGAAAAATATGCCACTACTAACAAACTTTGAATCAGTCTTCAACACTACAAGCAGATGAACTTTTTGCTTTTTATTTCAAAGCATGCATAAATATTCTGACCTTGATTGCTGGATGACACTCGATGGATGTGGAACAGGTTGGAGACGATGAGAAGGATCGGTGCAAAGAGAAATCTGGAGGATTTTTTTCTGCCCTCAGACGTGGACATCACTAAATGCAAAGAAATGTCCAATAGGAGATTAACCTCTAGTTTTGGGTCTACTCTCCTCATATTTTTGTTTGCAGTGTACAATATTTTTCCCTTTTATTGAACATCTTATTCCGTTTTCTTCTTCCAATGCAAGGTTTTACCAAATTATTTTCCGATTTCTTCAACCAGTCTTTCCTTTCTTCTCCAAGAATGCAAAAGTTGATGACTATGTTCATTTTACTTCCGAGGATATTTGTCCTCGCCTTTCATGTGTGAATGCTTAATTGTCTATAGGACTTCTGGCCCATTGGCGTGTTTTGAGGGTAAACTTGCTCCTGCTTTTCTTTTCTTTTCTTCCTGTGCTGCATGCTAATATCTTTGCATTTTGGCTTTTATAGAAAATTGAAATGAAACTTGAGGACTCAGCAAGTTGTAAATTATCAATGAGCAAAGTTTTTTGTGCACTGGTTACCTAAAGGGAAAAACGATATAACAAATGTCTTCCTAGTAGTGAAAGTTTTCAAGTTGGTCCTTCAAGCATTTTTCTGACTCTTTTACTCATTAAAGTTGAACAATGTTATTCAATTGGTTTTAAAGTCTTTTTTTTTTTTACCTTATACAGCCGCTAACATTAACAATGCCATCAACCGTTCCATTTATGAAAATAATGTCCAGTTCGACTTTGGGCTTATAAATGTGGGCGTATATAATCCTCTTAAGTTACTAACACCAAACTTATGCCATATTTGAAAGGGAAAATATGGATTAAGGAAAACTTATGAAATTGTAGTGAACTCTAGTTATTATCTTTCAATGCGATCATTTGTTTGAAGAAATTTTGCATAAAGCAATTTGATAATGACATTTTACATGCATTTTAATTTCTAATCCAGTTCAACAGCCATAACATCATCCACTCGCTAAGTTCAATGGGTTCTCTATCTTTACTACAAGGCATTCGTCAGCCTTTGAAAATAATAAAGGGAGATTTTCATAAATGTCACTGTTTCGCGCGTTTTCGCTCGCTAACAATTAAAAAGGGAATCGGACGATTGTGTAAGGGACAAACCTCTTGGAACAAAGTCCCAAAAAGGGGCGTTTATTGAATATGAAGATTACAGTTTAGACACGAACAAGATGCCTCCAAGGGGCGCAAGCACACAAGTACAAGGGAATTGAAGTAATTAAAAATTAATCTAAGAAAAGTAAGTTACATGTTCTCTGTTTTGAGAGTGAATTTTGTCGGGGCTATCTTCGTTGTCTTCTTCCTTCTTTTATATGGCTTGGGCAGTTTTGATCGTTTAGCAACTGCTTGTAACTACCCATTTCTTTCATCATGGTCGGCTAGCTAAAAACTACCGTGTGCAACTCCTATCACTACGCTCTCTTCATAACTGCTTGCCATCAACTTTCTCAAATCGTGGGGCGTAATTATGATGTGCTCAAACCGTCTTAGATCGTGATTTTGGATAACAACAAACTTTGGTCATTTCTGGGACTTTGGGCGACTCAGCATTCTTGGGCGACAATTGATCTTCTGCTCTGGGCGATTGTAGGGTGTTTCATTCGCTCAATATCTGGGCGTCCTGCGAGCTTGGGTGACGTCGTACCTTTGTCTTTTTGGGCTTTCATCATATTTAATGATATTTCTGGTTGGGCTTTTACCCTGATCTCTCTATCTGGGCTTCTTCTTTTGAGCCATTTCCTCTCTTGGGCCATTTGATTTGGGCTGCCTGTTTTGTGTGTCAACAATTATCCCCCAATATGGCGGAATTAATTTTAATTTTCGCCATATTCATTTATGTGTCTTCCATCAACGTTTGAAATTTTCAAGGTTTTTCAATCATCACTTTCTTCTAATTGTCTAAAATAGTGTGACGTTACAACCCCTCTAAACCCAAACATCGCGCCACTTCGTTGCACCACTAAACCACGTCTTCATACTTCGTGTCTTTTCCCCCTTATTTTACTGTTCATCGTCTTGCTTATCCTCTATGTTTCTTCAGCAAACTCAGACAAACTCATATTTTGCGTTCAATGGCGACCTCTCAAACTCGTTCGGATTCCCCTTTTAGTTTCGAAGACTTCCTGAACCTCCTCACCAGGCCGTATGTAAACCCTTCTCGTCTTGCACCGGCCAATCCAGACCGGAATGAGTTTTATCTTGGCCCATTGTTCAATGATGCTGCATCAATAGAGAAAGTGGCGGCGGGTCAAGTATTCCCTTGCACGAAAATCTTCATTTTCTAAACTCACTACCGTTAAAGCCCATCCAGGAGCGAGGTAATCGTACTTGGCCCAAAGCTGATTCTTCTTTTCGTTTTTGGCATGCACGTCTAGTAAAACATTGTCCCACAAAAGCACTTTTTGATCGTACACGGATTTCTGATTTGTTGGAGATTACCCTCCATCCTCCAATTTATGACTCGGCACTTTTTCCAATCGCGCTGAGTTTTTGGTCCTCAGAGTATAACACTTTTGTTTTTCCTCTTGGCCCGATGTCTATTACCCTGAGGGATGTGGGGGCTTTAGTAAACCTCCCACCTTTGGGCGATACCATATTTCCTGGCATCTTGGTCACTAGTGCTGCTCCGAAGTTCGACAAGAAAATTACTGAGTCTTATTCGAGCATGCAAAGTCTTTACACTGCTTCCATTTCTGAACCTAACCATGCTGAGCGTGTAGCTTTTATCCACGTTTGGCTGTGTAAATATGTTCTTTGCGTCCCTAGTCTGAAGCCTTCTACGAGTTATTTGCCCATATCACACGAACTAGCACGTGGTCGACCCTTGAATTTATGTTCATTTCTTTTGGCTGCTCTTTATAGAGGCATGGCCTCCCTTCAATTTCAATTGAAGAATAATGCTTCCCCTACAGGAAGTGGACCTCTTTGGTTGGCCCAATTGTGGTTGAGGGCGTATTTCCCACAACTTGGTGCTGTACCTTCCCCTCTTAAATCAGTTGCCTGCTATGGGTTGTTTATTCATCAGTTAGACCCTGTAAATATGTCTGCCAGAGAAATTTTCACCTTCTTTTACACACTGAACTCCATTCCTTCATTCTTTCCTTTTCCCGTTCATCAAATACCCATTTTTGTTCGTCCTCCTTCCACTATGGATGAAGCAACTGCATCTTTATCTATATGGGTTGAATTTTTGGTTGGGAGTGAGTTGTTTCATGATATCGTGACAGGGACAAATGCTAAGGCTGGTGTTGAGATATATGCTCCTCATTTCTTTGCCCGTCAGCTTGGCATGTTCCTCCTTGTTACTCCAAAAATATCATAGAGCGTTTTCACCTTATTAGTAAGGCTGAGATTGGGGCTATAGATGCTCGCAATAAAAGCTTGGCTGAAGGCTTTTCTTTTGTTCCTTTTAATCCTACTGCTGTCACGCATCCTCTTTTTGACCAACTGTGGCCATCTGTGAAGCGTAGGCTTTTTTCAGTCAACGCTAATCGTGCCTTTCATTCATTGGATCATTCAAAGAATCTCCCTTCTTCCCCTATCCTTGCTACTTCTCTGTCCATCAAGGGCCCTTCCAAATCACCATCAGCTTCCCACAAACGTTCAAATCTTCCTTCTGCTTCTTCGACTTCCCCGGCTGTTGCTACCAAAGGTGCTTCTAGCCGGAAACGGCCAGCTGCAGCTTCTCCGGTCTTGCATGATAACACTGGTGATGATGGTGGTGATGATGTTGATGTCTCCCTCATTCACAAAAGAAAGGTAATGGCTTTGTTTAAACATGACTTGTTAATCTTTATGGACTGATGCTTCATTTAACTATTCCATTTGATGGTTCCAGAAAAGTTCATCTTCTCATTTAGAAGCTTTAGTCACAGACTCTCCTACTCCAGCTCCTGCTGTTGCAATTGTTTCGACAGCGTCATCTGATGAAGAGATTCCTCCCACAGAACGACCTCTAGTGTCAGAAACTTCATCACAATCCTTTGAAGCATCGCAGACTTCTCAGGATGTTCATCCCCCAATTTCTGTGCCAGCAGGTTGGCTGTTTCTTGACACTTTCGCTCTATTCGTTGATTCAGCAGTCTCTGATCTATCTTCCTCTGTGTGTATGTGTTCCCACAGACTTGCCCGTTCGCAGCAAGTTCGTCTTATTCAGAGAAAGGGAAGTCTTCACGAATGATGGGGCCAATTGATGATGATCCTGGATGCCCGAAAGTTGCTGACGAGCTATCTCATGTTTTTCCTTCACTCTTTTGGATTTGCTTGATTGATCTGTTGTAGTGACATTTTAACATTGGTATTTTTCTTTCAGTGCACTAGTACCGTTGTGCGCTCCATTCAAGATCTGCTTTCTTCTTGGGAACAATTGGAAACATCCTGCCTTTCTTCCAGTCATCCTTCAGACTCCTCGGAGGCAAACATGGAGGTTCTTAGACAATCAATGCTTGAGTATGTTGCCTTCATGGACATGGATGTTTGCATGGCCAGTGCTGCTGCTCAGAAGGATAAATTTGATCTCTTGAGCACAAAGTTGGTACAAGCACTTGCGCTTCCGTCGCTCAATGTTTCCCCGAAATTCAAGGCGACGTTGAGGGCCATTCATTCTGAAGTCCTTTCTCTATTGGCTAGATGTGCCGAATTGAAGGCCAAAAGTGCTCAGTATCTTCGTGTTTCTTCTGAAAAGAATCTTTGCTCCAGGAGATCAACAAGGCTAAAACTGAATTGAATGAACTCTCTTCTGAAATTAAGGTCGAAGACTCTTTAATTATGACTTTAGCTGCAGAGATGAAGGAGCTTCAAGCAAAGATGGATGATTACAAGGCCAGGATGGCTGCTAAATAGCGTAACGCTTCCCAAAGGGTAGAACGGACCAAATCATTGGTTGGATGTTACCAGGGGCTGAAAGTGGACGAACAGGTGGTGGCCAATATAGATACTGCTTCTCAAAGGCAGGATAAGGATTGGGCGAAGCTTAGGGAACAGATGCAATCTGTTTGGGGTGAACTGTAATTGAGACATTTTTATGTCTTTCTCTTTGTAAATTCGTGAACTATTCATCATAGTCTTTAACTGTTACAGCAGCTTTCGCCTTTAATGAACAATTGTTTTGCATGTTCGAATATTAATTGACGTTTATCTTTTAATCGTCAACCTCTCAAGCACTTCATTACATGCTAATTGTACGCTCGAATATTGATTGAAGTTACTCTTTTAAATCGTCAACCCCCCAAACACTTAATTACATGCTAAGATTCATGCATATCAATTTCCTCACCCTTCAGATTTTTGGGCCATTCAATGTATGTGGCCTTTCGTATCTTGACTCTTCATATTCATTTCCTTATAAATACGTTTGTGCCTTCAAAACTTATCACTCCCATTCGTAATCCTTTCCCAAGAATTATCCTACTGCCATTGTCCAATATCTCAACACTCTCTCCAGTTTCGACTTTCTGTAGAAATGGATCAGTTGATCCATCTTGTGTGTCGTCCGACTTGACACGTCTGTTGGTATGGGAGATATAGGAAAAGTTTCTTGGCCGGCTGTAAAATTCTTCCCATCTATCGATGGAGGGAAGGAACATTTCTGGCCCCTTTGCTCGCCATTACAGCAATGCTTTTGGAAATGTGGCTGATCCCAGTCCACAATTTTCACCGTCGCCGCCAAAGGCCTACAATTGTTTATCCTCAGTTGTAACTTATAGGAGATTTCAAATTCACGCACATAGAAGGTTTTGTACTTTTCATATTCCGTCGATGTAACCAATATTTAATTAATAAAAAGTTTTATTTAGACGTATCTCGTCCTTTATTTTATTTGGTTATCATTGCTCATTAGAACTTTCATTTTTAAATTTGTAATTGTTCGTCTTCCCATAAGGAAGGAACATATTTCTTCAAGTATTTGCCATTGATGAACCTCACATGATTAGTACCATCTAGATCTTCTAAATGATAGGCTCCGTTAGGCAAAACACTTTTCACTTTGTTTGGTCCTTCCCAATTTGGTGACCATTTACCGTACTTTGGATCTTTACTATCCAAAGGGAGTATTGCCTTCCAAACTAAACCGCCCAAACTGAAGGACTTGGCTATGACCTTCTTGTTGTAAAACTTAGCCATTTTCTGTTTCTGGACATGTAATCTATCCAGAACATCTAACCTTAATTCGTCCAATTCCAACAAATTTTGGACGAGCAATTCTGCGTGTTCGTTGTCGCCCAGGTCATTTTGTGAACGTACTCTCATTGACTGCACGTTGATTTCCACAGGTAACACTGCGTCTTGCCTGTATGTCAGTTGAAAAGGGGTAACTTTAGTGCTTGTGCATGGCGACGTTCTATAGGCCCACAGAGTTTGATTCAAACACTCGTGCCAATTTCTGGCATTTTCACTTATCATCTTTCTTACGATGTTCTTCAGGATCTTGTTAGATGACTCAGCCTGACCGTTGGATTGAGCGTAATAAGGCATGAAATTTACCAACTTGACCCCAAATTCACTCAAAAATTCTTTCACTTGATCCCCATTCGAGGAAGTTCCATGATCCACCATCAGGGTTTGTGGGATTCCAAACCTATAGATGATATGGTCGCGAATGAATTCTATGACACTTTTCTGAGATATCTCTTTTAGAGGTATGGCCTCTACCCACTTAGTGAAGAAGTCTGTTGCCACTATGATGAATGTGTGTTGTTTGGACGATGGTGGATAAATCTTCCCTATTAAGTCTATCGCCCAGCCTCTAAATGGCCATGGCTTAATGATAGGTACCATTTCTCTAGCTAGTGCTCTCTGAATTGGCCCATGCTTTTGACATGCCAGACAACTTTTCGCATATTGGACACACATTTCTCCCATTTTAGGCCAAAAATATCAATTCCTAATAATTAACCACCTCATCCGTTGACCAGCTTGGTGGGCTCCACAAATTCCTTCGTGCATTTTAGCCATAATCACCTTGGCTTCTTGTAAACTTACACACTTTAACAACACCCCATCTGGGCCTTTTTTAAGTAATTCACCTTCAATTAATGTATAATTCATCGATCGTAGCTTTATTTTTCTATTGTTCTTTTCACTTGGTTTTTCCAAGAACTCTTTTATTTCCACCCTCCAATCCATTGCGTCTCCCTCTTGTATACAATGAATTCCAATCTTATTTGCCCTCCTTTGTATAACAGGCAAAATTGTTCCATACTCACAGGTGTACTCCATATCTAAGACTTTTAAGTAACCTGAGGCCATTTGGGCCAGTTCGTTTGCTATGTCGTTGTACACTCTGTTGACATATTGGAGTTCTACTTGGTCAAACTCTTCTATTAATTCTTGAGCAACTTCATATTGACTTATAACATATTCGCTCTGACATTTAAAATTGCCAGTGAGTTGGTAAATCACTAACTGGGAATCGCCTCTAATAATCACGTTTTTCACTTCCATTTCAATTAATAACTCTAGGCCGACAATCAATGCCTCATATTCGCATATTGGTGCACATTCTGTCCAATGTGAAGGCGAACTTATAACAAATTCCTAGAGGATTTATCAAAGCTATTCGTACTCCTGCACCTTTGGAAGTTTTTGATCCATCAAAATATAAGATCCATGGTTTGAACTCGAATGAGTCTATTTCCAACTTAATTTCTTCAGTATATCAAGGCACGGGTGATCGGCCAAGAAATTAGCCAATGCTTGATTTTTAACCGCCTTCTGTGGTATATATTGTATTTCAAACTCGGACAATGCTAAAGTCCAAAGGCCTATCCTTTGGTGTAAAACAGGACGAGAAAACATGTATTTCACTAAATTAACTTTAGAAATCAGATAAACTGTTACAGGCCGTAAATAGGCTCTTAATTTAGTACATATGAAATACAAAGCGAGACATAGTTTCTCGATAGCAGAATAATTACATTCGCATTTCGTCAAACGGCTACTTAAATAGTATATTGCCCTTTCTTCACCAAACTGGTCTTCCTGCGCGACCATTCCAGCTATCGATTCTTGTTCAGCCGATATATACACCTTCATTGGCCGTCCTTGGATAGGTGACACCAACACGGCGGATTTTCCAAATACGTTTTTAGGCTATCAAAGGCCTTTTGATGTTCTTCTTTCCAGACGAGTTCGTCCTGATTTTTCAACTTTAGGAGAGGAGAAAAAGCTTTTGTTCGCCCTACACAGTTAGAGATAAATCGCCTTAAGAAATTAACTTGACCTAGAAATCTTTCCAATTCTTTTTTGTTGCTAGGCGATTTGGCCTCTAAAATGGTCTTTGCTTTATTCTTACAGGCATTGACACCAAACGCACACTTCAAAGGATTCAATTTCAGCTTATATCGTCTCATTCGCTCAAATGAGCGTTTCAGTTGTTCGAAATGATCTTCCTCTTTAACAGATTTAACTACGATGTCATCTACATACACTTCAACAAACTTGCCTATCATATCATGAAATATTAGATTCATCGCTCTTTGATAAGTCGCCCCTGCATTTTTTAGGCCGAAAGGCATAACTACCCATTCGTAACACCCTAAGGCCCCTGGGCATCTAAAGGCAGTTTTGTGTATGTCTTCTTCAGCTATATATATTTGGTTATACCCTGAGTACCCATCCATAAAAGAATACATGACATGTCCGGCAGTGGAATCAACCAATGAATCTACCGTAGGCATTGGATACTCATCTTTAGGTGTTGCTAAATTCAGATTTCTAAAGTCTATACACACCCTCATTTTACCATTCTTTTTTAACACTGGCACGATATTAGATAACCATTCAACATATCTAGCTGTCCTGATGAAACCTGTCTTTAATAATCGTTCAATTTCTTTCTTAATTTCAGGCAACAAGTTAGGAGCAAAACGTCTAGGAGGCGGTTTATGGGGCTTAAAGTTTGGTTTAGTTGGCAATTTATGTTCTACTAAATTTTTATCTAAACTAGGCATATGTTTATACTCCCAAGCAAAACAGTCTTTATACTCTTTTAATAAAGCGATTAATGCTGTACTAACCTCTTGACTAAGCATCTGGCTGATAAATGTTGGGCGATCCTCTCCCACACTGCCAATGTTTACTTTGATCAACGGGTCTTGTGCTTGAGCGTTTCCAGGTTTTTGGATCCTCATTACTTCATCGTCCACGTCCCTTACAGGTATTTCTTCTTCTAGGCAATCTACCTTGTTAACTTCCTGGTCAATACTTTGTTCCAATTTGAATACTGCCAATTTGTCTCCCAGCGTTTTCAATGCTACCTCTTTTTTGATTTTCTCCTGACATTCTTTATTGAAAGCCACTAGTCTGGCTTTAAAGGCCTGGATCTCGGCCACATGCTCTTTTGGTTGCCAAGTCATTAATATTCTCTGAGCGTTCTTTTGTCAATAACTGGCTCTTCTAGGGTCACTATGTTTGGCCTCATTTGACTGAACATTTCAGAGAGTGCTTCTACCGAAAATGGTTCTTCACTCTGTGCGACGACTTGAGTTTCTTTTCCATCTTGGATTATTCTAACAGGTCCGTAGTTCCCTTTATACATGAACCTTTCTACCGAGTTAGTTTCTGCAACAAAAGGCCTATGATCTGTCTGTACCACCTCTGCCTTTCCTTGGTCATTCCAAAAAACCAAGCACTGATGGAGCGATGATGGTATATAGCGACTTCCATAAATCCAATCTCACCCTAACAGTATATTGTAACTGGTAGGACCATCAATGACAAAGAAGACAGTTGTCCTTGTAGTCGTACCCACAGTTATATCAAGTGGCATTACTCCCTTGGCTGAAGTGGCTCCCCATTAAAGCTCGTGAGAATGACTTCTGTTGGAATCATGTCATCCTCTGTTTTTGCGAACTTCCTCATCATCCTTAGTGGGATAGTGTTTATGGTAGCCCCATTGTCAGTAAGCACCTTTACCACGGGTATACCATTTACCAAGGCCTTCACATAAAGTGGCCTTAAATGCTTGGTCAATTTCATAGTGGGTTTCTTGAAGACAAATTTTTCTGCTGCATCGATTTCCACCTCCTGTTTGTCTCCTGTCGACTTATCCCTTTGTGATGAATCAACTTGTAATACCTCGGGCTGAATATCCGTCTGTGGGGCATCATCTCTATCCTTTAGTATTTCTCCAGTAGCTATCCAACCTGTTGGGGGAGGCAGTATCCTTGGAGGAGATCCATATTTCTCAGAACGAGGTACCATTTTCTTCCTTTTGGGTGTCCCATATAATACGTAGAAATCGAAAGAACGCCCAGATGGTTCTCCCAACAAATCTACTTCACGAACTCCTTCCTGATGCAATTGTTTCAGCAAGGTATTACGCGATACTCCTCTCTTTCTCCTTTCTTCTTCAAGATCAATCTCTTCCTCAATATCAGTCATGCCATCATCCTCTTCGCCTTGTACTTCTTGGGACATCTGACCACTCTCACATTCCAACACACACCCTTCTTCTTCGTCTCCTCCTTCTCCCTCCTTATTCTTGAATTCGTTGGCCAACAAATAATTATTAGCCATGACGGGAGGTAAGGTGCCGAACTGGATAGTAAAAGGTGGTTCCGTGTCGTCTTCTTCTCTTTTGTTTCGATCAAACTTCGACCTCCCAGAAGAACTTTCTGGCATTTCTCTCATTGATTCTCCAGTGCCAGTCTCTTCACTATCCTCGAGAGCATTTTGATTAACCATTTCCAGCATTCTTGGTGCTTTAGGACGTGGCTTTTCTAGTTGCTGCCTCATCATTCGTCCATAATTCCGTTGAAACCGTCTTTGCTGAGTCCTAGTCATTTCATTAAAAGGCACAACACGTCTTGCGTTATACTGATATGAGTGCCACACATTAGGTTGGCGAGGCTGTGGTCTGAACGATTTCTCATGCCGTGTTGGCCTGAACTGCCTTTCTAAAGGCGACCCCTTATAAAACGATGTGCCCTGCCTTCTGTTTAGAGCAAACTCAGGGCGATGGTGATTCTGCCGTACTTCTAGTTTTTCGGTATTTGCTCTCATTTCACCTTTACATCTGGCACACAAGATTTCTTCATCCTTCATAGGTTCTTTTCCCCTGATACGTTCGAACACACTGGCATGTTTCTCAGGGTCTTCCTCATCATAAATGACCAACTTAAACCTTGGTAATCTACTTGTAACATTGGTCGCCACCATATTTACTTCAAGTGGTTGTGGGAAAGGATTTTCATCCACTGTTATTTTCTTTTTATCTTCGAACGTGATTCGTCCTGACTCGATAGCGTCCTGTAAAACGTAACGAAAAACCAAGCAATAATTAGTCATATGTGACCATGCATTATGCTATTTACAATATTTTTTACCCTTAATCTGTTCAGGGCTTAGCAGCTTATATTTATCGCTCAGTTTTATCGGCTTATCATTATATAACTTATCAAATATAAGGTCAGCTTTCGTCACATCGAACGAGAACGTTCTGCTCTTTTTGTTTTCTCCTTTTACAGGTTCATCTCTGGCTACATCCCTAAACTTAGCCATTATGGGACAAGTATATGGATCCCCCATGGTCAATTCGGCCAAACATATTTCAGTTTGATCATAAAATTCATCGTTTACAGCATGAACGCCAAAGTGTGGGTCTTTATAATAAGTCCCTTTGCTAGAATTTTTTACTTGCTCTTCTTCTCTTATCAAACGTTCGTACCTAATCACGTTCGCACTAAGTTGGAACAGGTCAGGAAATTCCGTATTCTGGAACTTCTTCTTTAAATCAAAATTTAAACAGCTTTGAGCGATTTTGACAAATTCTTTTTCAGGCAGGGGTACAAAGCATTTACTCCTAACTGTTTTGAACCTTTGAAGGAAACCTTATGCCCATTCGTTTGGCATTTGACATAAATTCGCCAAATCGGCCAGTGTAACCTCAGATTCTGTTTTATAAAACTGAGCATGGAACAATTGTTCCATTTGTTGCCATGTTTGAACGGAATTTGCTGGCAAGTTAATGAAACACGAAAAGGCTACCCCTGTTAATGAACTAGGGAACAGTCTCATTTTATGATAATCGGTCACCTCACCACTTTGTAATGTGAATCGCCCTATATGTTCTAGAGTTGATACTTCTCCTAAACCAGTGAACAATGAGAATTCGGGCACTTTATACCCTCTAGGCCATAGGTACGCTTGATCTACCCAATCAGAATATGGTTTAGTGTAAGTTGGCTTAATAACAGGACGTACCCCAACAGCCATTTGATCTTGTACTATTTCTGCAATCTGATTCCTTAGTAAAGCATTTGGATCATATGGGACTCCTATGAGTTGATTCACTTGTTGGTTTACTTGAGGCGGCCTAATGTTTGGTCCTTGATTGGCAGGGAAAGCACCATTGTTCAGACCATTATACTCATTATGTTGAGTATTTATTCCCTCATTAACACGAGGTAAATTATGTCCACCATTCAGGACATTATTCCTTATAATTGGATTACCCCCCAGGTTGGTAGTCACGTTATCGCCATTCAAATTTGGCGCTCTACTAACCCCTTGATTTGAGGTGGAAGGGCCGAAAAATGTTTCTAAACCTGGTCCTGGGTTCAAGCCAGAGGAATTGTGAGGTGAAGCATGTCCCACAATCGCTCTGGTCTAGAAATGACTTCCTACGGTTGGTTGACATACTTGGCCTACTAATTTGCTCATGAGATCATTTAATGCACTTAATTGTTTGGCCATGTTATCATAGTGAATATTTCCACTCTGGGTAAATTTTTCCATATTATGGACGTTTCATAAATTTACCTATTCAACGACATCTTGTGTGAGTTCTCCAAGCAATGCACGCATGGTTCGAGGACTCAACTCCGTCATTGGCTCATAACGACTGTGACTGCTTGGAGTTTGTCCTTCCGTCTGAGGAGAATGCTGCTCCTCCTCATATCGCTCGATCACAGATTAGACTATTCTGTGACTTGCAGGTGCTTTATCTGAACTTTTATGAGGCATAATGTTTTCCTTTTACATCTTCAAATACCAAGGGTCCCACCGGGCGTGCCAAATTGTTTCGCGCGTTTTCGCTCGCTAACAATTAAAAAGGGAATCAGACGATTGTGTAAGGGACAAACCTCTTGGAACAAAGTCCCAAAAAAGGGCGTTTATTGAATATGAAGATTACAGTTTGGACACGAACAAGATGCCTCCAAGGAGCGCAAGCACACAAGTACAAGGGAATTGAAGTAATTAAAAATTAATTTAAGAAAAGTAAGTTACATGTTCTCTGTTTTGAGAGTGAGTTTTGTCGGGGCTATCTTCGTTGTCTTCTTCCTTCTTTTATATGGCCTGGGCAGTTTTGATCGTTTAGCAACTGCTTGTAACTACCCATTTCTTTCATCATGGTCGGCTGACTAAAAACTACCGTGTGCAACTCCTATCACTACGCTCTCTTCATATCTGCGTGCCATCAACTTTCTCAAATCGTGGGGCGTAATTATGATGTGCTCAAACCGTCTTAGATCGTGATTTTGGATAAAAATAAACTTTGGTCATTTCTGGGACTTTGGGCGACTCAGCATTCTTGGGCGACAATTGATCTTCTGCTCTGGGCGATTGTAGGGTGTTTCATTCGCTCAATATCTGGGCGTCCTGCGGGCTTGGGCGACGTCGTACCTTTGTCTTTTTGGGCTTTCATCATATTTAATGATATTTCTGGTTGGACTTTTACCCTGATCTCTCTATCTAGGCTTCTTCTTTTGAGCCATTTCCTCTCTTGGGTCATTTGATTTGGGCTGCCTGTTTTGTGTGTCAACAGTCACTAAATTTGAAAATGCACAAAAAATTTGGATGTGCACTAAATTTGTTTAAAAATGTCACTTTTTTGTTGTGAAAGGTCCAAATTACCATTGATGTCACTTTTGTAGGAGCAATTAATGCTTGATTGAAATAACATTAATAGTTTGATGTGATTATTACATTTTGATTATTTTAGTCATTTTATATATGTATATTATATTGAAAAAACGTATTTTTTTCCAATAAATAAATAAAAGAAATTCAAAACCTATTAATATTCCTCAACCCTAAGTCCTACATCCTCATTCATTAACACATATTTTCTTCCAAGAACTTCATCTTCTTCGTTCCTTATTCAAGAACACATGAGTATTTAATTGATCATCCATTTCAAGAGGTTGGCTATTACAAATTGTTTGTAATTTCATATTTTAGATCATTATTTCGTAAATATTAAATACAATATGGTGATAATAAATTAGAACTTTTGAAACTATTACTCATTGATTTCTTTGGTTTTTGAAATTTGTTTTGATGGTAAAGATATTTGGAATCGTTCATTAAATGGAGCATTGACGTATTTATTTTGAAAAGACATTGTGTTGTTGAATGAGAATTGATTATCACCATAATGTTCTACATTAATGTCCTCCTAAAAATTTCTACAGTAACTGTTTTAAAACCAATCCGACTGTTCGTACTTGACGGTTGAATATAGCGTTTCAAACCGTCGAGTCTCGACAGTTAAACTGCCGAATTCGACAGTTTACAAACTGTCGGGATACACAATTCAACTATCGATTTCGACACTTGAGAACTGTTAAAAACTTGATTAGTAGTTCTTCACATTTGATGGTATTTAATGTCGATATATTGATTGTGCAGACTTCTTACAGTTGCAATCCCAACGTTTCAGGTATGAGTGATAATTTGAGATTCATCGTCTCTTACGGAAGAAATTTCGCAAATGTGGACGACGAATGGAAGTGGAGATGGAACAAAACCACTTCCATTTTAGTGCTGACAAATATTACGGTAGCCGGACTTGCTTTATGGTTGAAGGAAAAACTCGGTATTGTTGATCCCCGCATTGAAATTGAATGGAAGTTCAGAATCTCAAACTTGAATATACCTCTAGCTGAAAAATGCGTAGACGAAGAGCTCAGTTGGTACATATCGGTTCATAAGAAAACTACAATCTGTGTGATGTTAACAGTATGTGCAGGACAATTGGTGGATGTTAACAGTACTTGAAGTGTACTTAAGGCACCGTTTGGTAACCATTCTTTTTTTCATTCTCATTCTTCTACTAATTTTCAACCACACATTCATCAATAAAATAATATTTTCCATCACATCAATACCTTTTCCTTCATTTTCAACCACAAAAAAGGTGTGATTTGACACAAAGAATACATTTTTTTCTAGAATAATGGTTACCAAACGGTGCCTAAATTTATAATTACAATTTACTCCATAATTAATTACCATTGCATTTATTACACGATAAGTTGTAGACGCGAATGATTATATAATATAATATTATTTTATTTTACTAATTATCTTAAAAGATATTTTTTTACAAAATAAAATAATACATATTAATCATGCTTCTTTGAATTGAAATATCTTGGGTTTAACTCATCTGAACTTATATTTTCTCGAGCCCACTCTACGTTATTTAATGCAAGCTACAAAATGAGCCCAATGTTGATATACTTTTGGTTACTCTATAAAAATTAAATATTTGGCCCATTTAAAATATAAGAATTTAAAACTTTATTTTAATCCCTCAACTTCCAAAAACATAAAATATAATATATAGAACAAATAATTTTATTCTAAAATTTTCAAGTGTTACAATCCAAACACATTAAACGAAAAATCCATTCTTAATTAAGTTGTAAGTTAATATAGCACATTTCCAATCCAAATTAACCTCAATTTCCATTTTATATAACAAAAAGGCAAAACCTCACAAAAAAAAGAGAGTAATTAAACATACATGTAATATAAGATTTGCTTCTTTAGACTCTTAAACACTGAGTTCAGGAGCCCTCATGTACATGATTTCACCATCAGATTTTGCACCAAAATCTCCATTATTTTCTACAAACAAAACTCTTTCCCCCCATTGAAATCGACTCCACAGCTTTCAATATTTTTTAGTATTTTTTCCCCACATTCTCTCCTTGTTGCAAATCCATATTTCTTCTCATTGCAGTATGTCCTTCACACTTAGCACTCAACGGCAGAATCGCATCAGAAGGCTGAATTGTAAGAGAGCGAAAGCTGAATCACAGGCTCGAGGTTTATAATTTTTGCAGAAGGGATTTCCAAGGTTTCTTCAAATGGATTTTGCAGAGGTTTTGCTACGGGAGTGTCTGGGTCTAAAATGCCAAAAAAAAAAAATGATTTCCCCCCTTTTTTTTCCTTGTTTTGACTTTTTGGTTATGACAACTTGAACAATTTCTATATGTAGTCAAATCTCAATTAATGCAAGACATGTAAGGTATTTAAATTATGCAGAGGGGTAAAAATGTCCAAATTTGACAATCTTGCAACTAATTTAAAAATGTGACATTTTGGTAATTACGTGATGGCAAAATGACATCTAGTGTAATTTTCTCAATAAATAATATATAAATAAATCAGTTCCTAGCTTTCCCTGACTCATTGCTTTCATGGGGTACAATTTAGTGATTAAATAAGTCAAAAAAAAAAATTTACAGAATAATGTAAAATTTTGCACAAACTTCGATGACCAAATGTGAAATTAGCTTAAAACAAAATAAAAAAGGGACTTAAATTCCATGCCATGTTCACATGCGCAGCTTAAGGTACACTGATGTGTGACTCTTCCCATCCATTAGACTCTTAAAAACCTCAAGGAAATGAAGAGGCACGATCACAAAAACGATGAAGGTCAAATTTAAATTTAAAGAAGCAGTCGCGCTACAGGTACACGCTGACTTGGCGTGTAATTGGTTTACACGCTGATCTGGCGACCCAGCCCAAACGCGTAACCCGGCTCAGATAAAAAATCCCCAAATTGATCGATCCATTCCTCTTTCAAATTCACTCCCCCAAATTGAAGAGCAAACACGATCGGTTCCCTTCCTTCAACTTCACCTCCCCCTCCCTGAATTCTCTATTACCGTCGACGGCGACGGCGAAGGAACCCCAACCCCCTACTTCAACGGCAACGACGAAGCTCCAGTGCGAAACCCTACGAAGAGTGCGAGGAAGAGTGAATATAACTGCTGAAAAAATCTAACTGTAAACCCTACGAAGAGTGCGAGGAAGAGTGAATCTCCTAAAAGCCGTCTCTGAGTGCGAGTAGGAGTGCGAGGAAGAGTCGAAAAAATCTCCCAAAACCCGTCGAGCACGTTACGAGGAAAAATGGAAGGAATCTTCCAAAAATCCTCGGATTTGTTTGGGAAGGTATGAATTGGTGACACATTTCCCTTCCAAGTTAGCAGTGTTTGAAGTTTTCCATTTTAGTAGTGTGTTTGAATTTTTCCAACTGAAAACGACTGGGCAACTCTGTTTGAATTAGCAGTGTTTTCAAGTTACCACTGTAATTTACGGATTAGCAGTGCTTGAATTCTTCATGTGCTCATTGTGCAAGCAATGTTAAGTTGATTAATTTGTTGTATGTTGTTTTGTTGTGTGGTAGAATGACTGGAAGGAATGCCGGAGTGTGCCATAGCTGTAGGTCCAAGGGACATTTCTTTGCGGATTGCCCGATTAAACGACGTTGCCCTTGGTGTAAACATGGCTTCGTGAAGTGCTTCGAGGTCGAAAGGGAGACTGAGAACAAGGGCAAATTGTTCAATTGCTGCACTGCTAAGTGTAGGTACTGGGAATGGGTGGATAAAGCAGAGTCAAGCGGGGAATCATCCAATACCGTCACTGCTAACTCAGACAATTCTACATTAATCGATGAAGAACTGCAGCAGATAAATCGTGCATTCCAATCTTGGTGTCGGGTAGTTGAAGAAAGAGACATTGAGATTTCGATTAATGTCACAATACGCAAAGGTAATGGAAAGGTGGAAGTGGATAGGAAAGGGAAGGGACCGACTTGATGTCTTGTGTAAAATGTGGTGTAGATGGTGTAGATGCCAGATGGTGTCACAATTCAGATTTTGTGTATGAATTGAATTTTGTGTATGAATTGAATTTTGGAAATTCTCATTGTTTGGTGATAACTATTGGAGAAAACAGAATATTTCCAATGAATGCCATAACCTTAAAATTCTGCATTTCAAATAAAAATGGGGCATTACAATGAAGTCACTTAAAACACAGTTAAGAAATCATATTTCGATCTTACACACCATCATGAACATAAACTAGTCATACACAACAAGCCAGACATAGGCAACAAAAACATTGATCTATCTATATTCCAATACCAAAGAAACTTGTTGAAACTAAAATTGAGACAACTTGTCATATTCTTGCGCCACGTTGGTCTTGTTCGTTTGGACCATTGAGCATAACCGGTGTTGACGACGGAGTCGTGAAATGGGGAGCCCCTAAGTGTTGTGTGAGCACAAGCATGTTCTCATCACCCTATACCAAGCAAACATATAAGCAACTTCATTGGAAAATTGAATAAAAAATATAATGTAATAAAAAAAGTACGAACCTGTAAGAGTTGTGAATATGAGATATGCGAAGGCATAATGTACTGTGATTGAAGGGGTGACTGAGCAGTCGGTGCCCCGCCACCCGTTTGACATGGTGGTTCGCTCCGTCTCCTTCTCTTTGCCTGCATAATATGGTTGAAGTTAAAAATCATTACTAATGTACGCGTAATATGCTACGAATTTTAATTTTAAAACATACCTTGCCGGTACTAGAACTCGATTCCAAAGGGCCTTTCTTACGAAGTTTCTTAGGCGCGCCTTTTCTCTTTGAGCATGCTGGATCTTGTATGATGCCCCTGCCAGAATGCTGGGATGCTTCATTCTCCAAATATAAATGGGCCATATCATTACTTCCACAAATGGAGCTTTTCTTTCTTATTGTTTGTTTCTTGCATTCTATCCACTCCAATATGTCTCGTGCTTGCTCGTCGTCATCTGTAGTCATGTCCGCAAGCGAAGCAAATGTCTGACACATGTTGTCATATCTCAACTGTCCCGGAGTGCTACTTAACCCATCATAGTTTACTGCGACCCTCGTGTGAGCTCTACTCATATCTCTCCTCCATCTACGTAATATGTAAGTGTCCGGTAGTAACTTGATATTATTACGGATCAGCACAGCGATCGTATGCCTGCAAATTATTCCGCGAAACTCAAATAAGTGGCAAGTGCAAGCAATATCACATTTTTCTTTTTGAAACGTGACGGAAAATTTTTTCTTGTCGGCATACTCATCATGTATTACGTCCTCTAAAACCTCGTAAATCGTACCCGAAAATATAAGGTCACAATAAACCCTTCCAATGAACTCATCCTGAACCTCTCGAAATTTCGAGATGGTGTACACTTGTTGAAACTGCTTTTCCATCTCAAACTTCGTCACACAAGGTACCATCTGCGAGAAACATTTGAAATCTGCCTGAAACTCCTTCTCAACCTTACTCCTCAATGCCCGCTCATATTGTTCGACAAACTGCTTAAGCGACGTTTTCGAATGCACATACCCATCGAAAAACGCATTCATACTCTCACTACGTTGAGTTGTCGACATTCCCGCCCAAAAACTATTTTTTAAGTAACAAGGTACCCAACGATTTCTGTTCGCGTACATTGTTGACAACCAACCATTATCTCCCAAGTGAAATCTAATGATCATCGCTCCCCATCCTTCTTCAAATTCTGCAATAGTTTGAGAATCATACACCAATACATGTATCTTAGAAAATATCGCACTCTTGTCGACATGATATCCAAACTTTTCTGGCAACTTTTTCAAAATGTGCCACAAACACCATCTGTGCCTAGTATTCGGAAACACTATCTCAATCGCATTTTGCATAGCCCTGTCCTGGTCCGTTATAATTCCATGAGGAGCCTGTCCATACATGCACTGAAGCCAAGTCCTGAAAAGCCACACAAATGATTCGGTTGTTTCATTCGCAACCAAACCACAACCGAGTAATATTGGTAGCCGTGATGATTAACTCCAACAAAAGGTGCAAATGGCATGTCATACTTATTAGTTAAATACGTGGTATCAAATGTGATGACGTCGCCAAACTCCTTATATGCTTGTCTACTCCTATTATCGGCCCAAAAAATATTCCTCAACCGCGAATCTTCATCTAAATCCATACTGAAGTAAAAACCCGGGCACCTTGCTTGCATCTTAGAAAAGTAAGCTTGTATAGCCACGGCATCGCCTTCCCCAAGTCTTAACCGTCTCACCTTTTCAACATAGTTTCGGCAATCCTTTTCCACACAAGTCATATTCTCATACCCACCTGATTCTACGATCATGAGTTGTAACTTTTATGCAATGGAATCCCCGCCAGATCGTTCACTTCAAGCCGTCTTTTAACATGAGCTTTCAATTCTCGGTTACAACGGTACAATCTTGACTTCGAAGGACTTGTTTTATGATTGTGATTGAGATTGACCGTGTTAATTCTCCATATTCCAGATGCATCTGCGAAGCGATAAGTCCGCTTTGCAACCTGTTTGCATGGTTGCATGTGCCTTCAAAGAACCGCTACGATTATAGTTTCTGCATCCTTCACGGCTACATGTGAGCGCAATATATCTTACAACTCCATGATCATCCTTTGCTGAGTTTCTTCTTCTAACCGGAAACCCTACGTCGTACGCATATGTTTTGTAAAACTGTAAAATTTCATTTTCATTATTAAACTTCATACCCACCACAGGCACAATTGAGCAATCTACTCCTTCAATCCCATCATCAACTAAGATCACACTTTCCAAATTGTTCCCAGATTGTGAGAAAATATGTTCCTCCACCTCTTCCAAACTTCCATTCGCTGCAATGATAGAAAAGCCAATTGAAACCCATCGACACCTTTCGAAGAAAACTGAAAGGAAGGGATGAGAAATACCTTTCGAAGTCATGCCTACAAAATAGCCGTTTGCAGCCGTTTGTATCTTCTTTGGCAAATGTAAAGCCTGATTTTCCAAAAGCTAGGTCTCCAGCATCCTTTCCACAAAGATCGTGCGCATCGACAAATGATTCTTGTTCTTTAACAGATGTAGAAGATTCTCCTAGCTTATCTCCTGAAGCTAAAGGAAAAAGAAGTGGAGAAAAAAATTGGAAATCACAAAAAGTTCATGCCAAAGGGTCAGATGGAAATAAGCAAGTTATAGATGCAGATATTGGCGTCGTTATGAATATGAGTGTAGGTGACTTGATTGATGAAGCAGCCTTCAAAATGCATAGAAATATGGGCACGGGAGATATCAAGATTGTTCCTATTAAAGATAATAATGCTTTGGGCTCTAAAAGTAATGGGCAGAGAGTGGATAAAGATGTATTGGACGACCAAAATCATCTGAGGTGTTCACATTCAATTTGCAAAGAAAATGAAGATCAACGAGAGTTAAGTGAACCAAAGAAAGATGTAAACACAAATGCTTATAGCCAAAAGGATGAACCTTTATCTGATATATCAGACTCTGCTTCTGTCTCTTTCCCTGCAATAGCCTCTACAACTGCAGCCAGCAGAGCGCCATTTACTCTCAAGGATTCGTTTTACAATAGTGAATTTGTTACCCAACCAAAATGCCCAAGCGAACTGACCGAATCTTCACGTTCAGAACATTAAACTCCAGACTGAAATTGATTTGGAATTTGTTACACAACCAAAATGCCCAAGCGAACTGATTAAAACCCGTCGACACCGAGCACGTTGCCGACTGGAAATGATGAAGAAAACTGAAAGGAAGGGATGAGAAATACCTTTTGTAGAGGTTTTGGGGTGAGAGCAGTGCTTCAATGTCTATGGTTTTTGTTTCCCGGTTATTTGCTCCATTCCGTGGGTTTCCCTCTTTTTGTCCCCTGAATTCTCAATTGGTTTTTGTTTTGTTGTTTTCTCTTTTTTTTTTTTTTTGAATTCAAAATGCTATTCCACGTCAGCGTGTAAAGTTGCAGGTAAGTTTGACCCAGGAACGCATAGCTTTTTTGTTAAAGAAGAGATCATAAAATTTGCAATTCTAATTATTTTCCTTTTCTTTTTCATGAACGTGTACAAGCATATAACCAAAAAAAAAATCAAGAAATGGAATAGAATTTTTACATGGTGTGTAGAGGTAATTCTTCTATTCTTATTTCTGTTTTGTTCAGTTCCTTAACCTTAATTAATTAATTGCATTCCGATTTTCTCTCCCAATTTAAGAAACTCAATATTATGTTACCTTTTCAAAAACTCGTAGAAATTTCTTATTTTTTCCTTGTAAAAGTGACATAAAATACAGGAATCAAATTCAAATCTTCTTGTTTCTTTATTTAGAAATGAATTTTTCTTCTTCGTTTAAAAAATCATTGAAATCCCATGGTTCGTATAAGCACACAAGAAGAATTTCTCTAGGTACTTCCATAGAAGACATAAACACCGAGCAACAGCCTATTCTCTCCGATCATCAACGTGATTCATCCACCTCCGCCGCCGTAGACATTGCCGACCGCCGGGAAGTCATAGTGAAAATCGATGGCGGATATCGAAACGCCAGCGCCACTCCTACCCTCACCCCAAATAAGCGGGAATCAAGCTTAGATTTTTGGAGAGACGAAGGAAACAGCAGCATGCAATTCGATTTCCAACGTGGAGATGGGAAGGACGTGGTTGAAGATCCACCTTCGAAATTGATTGGCCAATTCTTGAATAGGCAAAGGGCCGCCGGCGGAGAATTATCATTGGATATGGAATTAGAAATGGATGAATTACGACATGATCATCGTAAAACCAGCATTATTGATAATGCTCCTCGTTTTTCAATGTCCAAGGAGCTGAAGGTTTCATTCCAATCTCCTTCCGTGAATAACAGAACTAGTTGTAATGTGGTTGATATCGTCCCTGACGAGCAAAATCAAAGTACAGATGAGGATGAATCTTCTTCCGAAGAAGAAGATGATGGACATGATAATCAGAAACTTTATAATAGAAGGCCACAGTCGAACATCAAAATGGAAGGTAGTGTTCGTAATGGCATTGGTGATGATGGTCAGGTTTTGACGTGCACGTCGATTCAGAGGAGGGCTAGTGTGTTAGGAAGGTTGAAGACTAAGTCGAGGTTGATGGACCCGCCCGTGGTTCCAGAGAGAAGGTCAGGGAAGATAAAATCCGATCCACTTCGTTCGGGGTTATTGGGAAGGGTATCGGGAATCATTTCGAAACCAGCAGAGGAAGAAGAGGAGGATCCATTGTTTGATGAAGATTTTCCTGATGAGTATAAGAAGGCAAAGTGTGATGTACTAACTTTGGCACAATGGATTAGTCTTATTTTGATCGTGACATCCTTATCTTGTACCATGTCTATTTCTAAGTGGAAAGGTAAACAACTTAGAGGGCTTAGATTGTGGAAATGGGAGGTATTGGTTCTTGTTTTAATTTGTGGGAGATTGGTATCAGGATGGGCTATTAGGATAGTTGTTTTCTTTACTGAGAGGAATTTTTTTATGCGAAAACGGATTTTATATTTCGTTTATGGAATTAGGAAAGCTGTTCAGAATTGTATTTGGCTGGGATTGGTTTTACTTGCTTGGCACTATATGTTTGATAAGAAAGTTGATGGGAATAATGAGTTCCTTAGATATGTTAACAAGTTGATGGTGTGCATGTTGGTGGGAACATTGTTATGGCTAGTGAAAACACTTATGGTTAAAGTTCTAGCATCTTCATTTCATGTTAGCACTTTTTTTGATAGAATTCAGGAATCACTGTTCAATCAATTTGTGATTGAGAAGTTGTCGGGGCCGCCTTTGATTGAAATACAGAATCACAAGGAGGAAGAAGAGAGGACAATGGCCGAGATTTGGCAGCTTCAAAATGCAGGGGTGACTCTGCCCCCGGAACTCAGAGCACAGGCTATTCAGGATGCTCAGAGTGGTAATATGATGGGAGCAGGAGGTGTAAGATTGCCACCAAAAATTGGTGGTGGAGGAGTAAGCTTCAAGATATCTGGACCATTACCTAAGACTAACCAAGATGATCAGGGCATATCGATTGATCACTTGCACAAATTAAATCCTAAGAATGTATCTGCTTGGAATATGAAGAGGTTGATGAATATAGTCAAGAATGGGGTTCTTACCACCTTGGACGAGCAGGTTATTGATAGCTCACAAGGCGATGAGGCTTCTACCCAGATTGGGAGCGAGCTAGAAGCTAAATGTGCAGCAAGGAATATATTCAGGAATGTGGCTCAACCTAGGGCCAAGTAAGTCTTCACATCACCATCTTGGCAAAAATTCTCGCAAAGTTAGTACAATCTAAAGTAGAATGCAGATTTATTAACTTGAGTTTCACAGATCCTGATTTTCCATAGCGGTCATTTCTCGTCTCTCCAGCTTGATCCAAAATTAGTTGTCATATGAAGTACAATTGTTTATCCTCTTGTATTTATAGCAATACGATACAAGTACATTGGGATAATATTAATAAAATTTGTTCTCTGTCAGGTTCATCTACCTTGAGGACTTAATGTGTTTCTTGCCAGAAGAGGAGGCTTTGAAAACCATGAACCTTGTGGAAGGATCACCCGAAAGTGTAAAAATCAGCAAAGGGTGCCTGAAGAACTGGGTGGTATGTGCTAAGTAGTTGATCAATTATCTCAAAAATTTCGTTTGTACATATTCTTTAGCATTTTCTTGAAGCATGGCTCTAAATAGAGTGATGTATCATTGTGTTTATGGCCGTTTCTTTAGGTTAATGCATTCAGAGAACGACGAGCTCTTGCCTTGACACTAAATGATACTAAAACAGCCGTGAAAAAACTTCACCAAATGGTGAATGCCATAGTTGGTATCATCATCTTGATCATTTGTCTCGTAATACTGGATATTGCAACGAGCAAGTTTCTGCTCTTTGCAAGCTCTCAAATAGTCGTTGTGGCATTTATTTTCGGTAATACATGCAAGACAATATTTGAAGCTATCATATTTGTATTTGTAATGCATCCTTTCGACGTGGGTGATCGGTGTGAGGTGGATGGAGTTCAGGTATACCCTTAATTATCTTTTTCTCTCTTTATTTCATATTTGATTCCAATTCACTAGGACATTTTCAAATCCATATCCTTAATTTGACAAATTTCAGATGATTGTTGAAGAAATGAACATCTTAACTACCGTCTTTTTGAGATTCGACAATTTGAAGGTATTATATCCAAACAGTACCCTTGCAACCAAACCTATCAGTAATTTCTATAGAAGTCCTGATATGGGCGATACCATTGATTTCTATGTGCATATTGCTACACCGGCAGAGAAAATTGCTATCATGAAGCAAAGAGTAGTGACGTAAGTATTAACGAGTATTAATGCCACTTCTTTTGGCCTTTTGAATTTGAGTTTGCTTCATTGTACTAAATAGTTCACTGATTCACTTTATTTTAAGAAACTAAAGTCAATTAAGTCATCATCATTGACTAACCATGTTTGATGCCTGTATCCCGCAGTTATATTGAGAACAAGAAAGATCATTGGTACCCATCACCATCTGTTGTGTTGATGAATATAGAAGATTTGAACAAACTGAAACTATCTGTATGGATAAGACACAGAATGAACCACCAGGATATGGGAGGAAAGTGGCAGAGGAGAGCCCTTTTGGTTGACGAAATGATTAAAATTTTCAAAGAACTTGACATTGAGTATCGTTTGTACCCTCTCGACATCAACATTCGCACAATGCCTCCTATAAACTCCAGCAGGCATCCTTCAACAGGGACTCCAAGCAATTGAATGGAGATTTTTAAATGCCTTTAATATTTGATAGATAGGCTGATGGTACAATATAAGAAGATTTTTATTCTTCTACAATCCATTATGGGCCATTAAGGTTTTAGTTTGCACAATCCCTTTTGCTAGCTTTCGGATACGTGAGATTTTTCATTTCCTCCTATCTTCTAGCAGATGATTTTGCACCATTAGTACACTTGTTGGAGGATAGTATTCTAAGGAGTATCCTTCATGGGATTTAAGAGAGAGAACGAATTCAAATATTGATTTTCATCACATAAGCATTTACTATATTTGATAAAACATTTGCCACTCTTTTAAAAATGGATTTCTTGGCTCGAAAGGTTATGTGAAAAATTTAATGAGAACCAACTAATATTTTTAAAGTTGAAAGCAAGTGTCATATAAAAAAGCGTAAATTGGGTGGGGCCAGAGAAGCGCCTGCACTGGCTCTGTGTTCGACCACTGATCTCAATAATTTTTCTGGTCTTTTAGGGCTAGGGCCTTACTACTTGTACATCACAATGTATATTGGGGTGTACACCCCCTTCACATAGGGGTGGGACTTGCTTAAATAAAAAAATATTTTAGGCAGTGGGTCTCACCCCCCATATGAGAGGAGTGTAGTCCCTTATATACAAAAGTTGATGTACAAGTAGAATTTTGGGAATATCTTCCAACAAACACAATGCTTTAACATAGAAGTCGCATCAACCGCGGTTAAAGAAGTGGGCCGAACCTCATGGAATGTAAATGGACCGTGACGTCATAACATTACACTCGTGGGTCCCAATTAGGGATGGCAAAAAAGCTCGACGGCTCGGACGGCTCGGGGCTCGGCTCGGAAAAAGCCCGAGCCGGGCCCGGCTCGGGCTCGATGGAACCGAGCCAAGGCTCGGGCCGAGCCTCATCTTGAGGAGTCGGCCCGAGCCGGGCCGGCCCGGGTGGCTCGCGGGCCGGCCCGTTAAAAAAAAAAAAAAAAAAAAACTTGCCCAACACTTTTTATTTTACACCATAAATTATTGGGGATGAATGACTTAAATTAAGACAAATTATCACAATTTACTTAATCAACTTATTCTTCTTATCATGAAACTAATAAACTAATTATAAGCTACAATTTTATCTCATAATTTATCAACTAGATTATTTTGGAAAATGTGTGATATTTGTTTGTTTAATATTTATTGCATTATTACTATTTCATTAATCTAAGTGCCTAAATATTTAAAGTAAGAATTTTTTTTTCATTTACACACGTAACACGTTTATTCTTCTATATTAATTATTAAGTGAAATTATTAGTGATCTATATTATTTGATTACATTTAAAAATTGAGCTACCAATGGGCAATGCCGCAATGGCCAATAAAATTTGTAAGAAATTTCAAATCGGTTATTAAAAAAGATTTATAACTTTGTTATAATGGATAGTCACTCATTTAGTCATTTATAAATCTAACATGTTTTCCGATATTAGGCTATAAGGTGCCACCAAAAAAGTAGATTTTTTTAAAATGTAGATTTTTAAAACTTCATTATATATTATGTTCAAATTTCAAAGAATCGTTCCAATTAGATTTTTGTTTATAACTTTCTTATGTAAAGGTCATTGTCTAAAGGTGGAAAGAATGCAAATTGCAACGTTCACTGTCCATTTGAATAAGCAAATATCTATGTAATGAATTTTTACAAAAAAAAAAAAAAAAAGAAAAAAAAACCCGAGCCGGCTCGGCCCGGGCTCGCTCGGCCCGCTAAGGCTCGGGCCGAGCCTCATTTTTTTTGGCCGGGCCCGGCTCGGCTCGGCTCGGGCCGAAAAAAGCTCGGTCCAAAAAAGCTCGGGCTCGGCTCGAGCTTTTTTTTCTCGGCTCGGCTCGGCTCGGCTCGTTGCCACCGCTAGTCCCAATATGATCTTTCGATAAATTCTTCAAATTAAAATTCGTATGCAACAGGACTCATATACATGAAGGTTTCTGATGAATGTGGTTTGATTAAACCCTAATTGTCTACATTTTTATCGGAACAATTATGAATATTAAACACCATTACTGTTAGTAATAACAGAACTTTTCCGTTTATACGCATATGCTAGACTGAAATTCTGTATATTTTTTGGTTTTGGGGATTATGGCGAGAAAGAGGGTCGGAACGAGCCTCGACGCGGCAGTCGTTGATATTTGGAAACGTGAAGTCGGCGCGTTATCCACCCGAAACTTCGCCCACCGTTTTGCTGCTTCCGAGGTTTTTTCCTTATTTACCTTATTACTGAATTCTTCTGTGAGTCATTCTCAATTTGATTTATTTAATTGATGGATTTTTTAAGCTTATTTTTGTGCTTTGAGGTTGCTTGGGTAGCATTCCTTTGGGATCTCAGAATTCGAGTTAGAAATTATCTTATTCAATTTCAACTAATTTACACAAAGTTACTCTTTTTAGTGCATGGGTTGGGTCAAGTGTCTAATTGACAACGTGATTTTAATATTTGGAGTTCGGTAGTGAGAATTTGCTATTAACCCGAAATTTAAAACGTGAGCATTCCCGACATAATTGACTTTGTTGGGAACTTCTTTGAAAATGACATGATGTACTGTTGAATTATTTGTTGCAAGCTTATTACCATATAATCTCTTCATCCCAAATTAATTACCCCTTCTCCTTTTCGGTTGAAATGTATCAAAATTAAACTTTTCTTCAATCAAACATCCTTTCTTCCCTCTTCTTTAATAACAATTCCCTTTTCAGTTTGTACATTTTAAAGTTCAGACTTAGTTCTGCATGTTAATTTATGTCAAAAATCAAGGGACAAAACTGGAAATGGATAAACACATTTGATTTTCAGCTCCAACTTAAATGACTATGGCAAGTCATACCATGATTTTCAGTTTGGGACACTGGAGTATTTTCTCATGGCATCTTCAATTGCAAGCTATAAGGAAATTAGTTATTTTGCATATGTGAATTCTTATACTCACATTTCTTTTGCTGCATTTTGATACCAGGATCTTATGCTTCGTCTTGATATCCTCCTGAAGCTTGAGAAGCACCGAGGCTGCGTGAACACAGTTAGCTTCAATGCTGATGGTGATGTTCTTGTATCAGGCTCTGACGATAGGAGGATCATGCTCTGGGATTGGGAAACTGGTCGTGTTAATCTCTCTTTTCATTCAGGCCACCACGATAATGTTTTCCAAGCAAAGATCATGCCTTACACTGAGGATCGAAGCATTGTTACCTGTGCTGCTGATGGGCAGGTTTGACCTATTTTCAGTCTATGGACAGATGAGGTCAACGTCAACCCATGGAAATGTTTACTTGTATCATCAAAGTTGTGCACCTTAATAACAATTGGAATTGATCTGAAAGTTTTGTAATTGAATAGGTGATATCAGTCACTAATGGAAAATATTTGAGAAAAGAAGTTGGATTATTTATGCATGTATGTAATTCCGTATTTTGAACTATAAAGTTTTGAAGATGATTATATTCTTACGAGGAGAGTTCTTAAATATAGGTAAGGCATGCTCAGATCCTTGAACGAGGAGAAGTGGAGACTAAATTGCTTGGAAGACATCAAGGACGAGCTCATAAGTTGTCCGTTGAGCATGGAAGCCCTCATATTTTTTATACCTGTGGTGAAGATGGAATGGTTCAGCATGTAATTTGATTTATTCTTATCTAATTTTGTCGCTTTTTTTGTCTTCTTTAGTTCTTTCATTACAAAAATCTTGTTGGCCATTGGACTTGTATGCTCGTTTATTTTCTGAAAACCCCTGTGAAAATTCATTTATTGCATAGTTTTTAATCCTGGTTTAAAGGTCCACCAATGGAGCGTGCAACATATAGGTTGCGGCGGTCTGAAGTTCCTCCCACCTCGTTCCACTTCTTGTTTACTTTTTCTTTTTGAAAGGAATAAAGGCTATTGGAAAATTTTCATAACCTGATTGTAATACATGACCAGCATATGTCGCATTTCACATGACAAATGATACTAATATTGATACCTTTTTCGTAACTTTCCATTGGCTGTTTGAAGTTTACAAGTTTAATAGTGTGAAACCATTTTCAACAGATTGATCTGAGAACTGGAACTGCTGCAGAACTTTTTACTTGTCAACCTATCCAGAGCCAGAGATTTATGTCCATCGTCCATCTAAATGCAATTGCAATAGATCCAAGAAATCCTAATTTCTTAACTGTTGGTGGATCAGATCAGTTTGCTCGGTTATTTGACATCCGTAAATGTCAACCTTTTGATTTCTTTAGTCCCCTGCATTTAGTTGATGATGATGATGTGGGAATAACTGGGGTGGCATTCTCTGAACAGAGTGAGCTTCTTGTGTCTTACAGTGATGAGTTCATCTATCTTTTCTCTAGGGATATGGGACTTGGACCTGATCCACCTTCTACCTTTCAAGTCTTCCATGGCAATGATTCTGGGTATACGAGCCCTGTTAATCATTCAGTTACATCTTCATCAGACATGGATGCCAATAGAAAAGTATCTCCTGAGGCCTACAAAGGGCATAGAAACTGTGAAACTGTGAAAGGCGTGAGCTTCTTCGGGCCGAACTCCGAGTATGTTGTGAGTGGATCAGATTGTGGTCGAATTTTCATTTGGAAGAAGAAGGGTGGGGAACTCATTCGTGTTATGGAAGCAGATAAGCATGTGGTTAACTGCATTGAGTCTCATCCTCATGCTATGGTGCTTGCCAGCAGTGGGATAGAGAGTGACATAAAAATATGGACTCCTAAAGCTATTGATAGAGCTACTTTGCCAACAGACATTCAAAAGGTATGTGATGATTTCAAAAGCAAACCCACCTTTGTCATAATTCTTAATTTTGTATCAGTAATGGAATCTATTGTAGTGAGTGAGGAAACTTTGTCATAGTAATATATAAATTAGGAGTCCTACAAATTAGTAAACTGTCATAGTGATTTGTTAATTAGTGCAGTATTCAGAAAATGCATCCCTGCACTCAATTGGAATATACAGATGGTCGTATCATTCGGTTTGCCTTCTCTATAAATCTGATGCTGCAAATTTAGTATACTTTGAGAAGTTGAGAATCCATTTTCATTCCGGGCTGCTCACTGATTGAAATCAACTTTATTGTTCAACTAGAGATCTGGGTGTTGCCATTATTTGAAAGATTCACAGCATATCTCTACAGTAGCTGGGTTCTTATATCTGGTTATCTTACTATGTAACGACGTCATTCTCTGTGGAACTACACTATGATCAAAGAAATGCAAATCAGTGAAACTTGCTAATAAATTGTTAATTTTAAACTTGCATTTTAAAATGTTGTTTTAGATTACATCTCTGTTTTCATGACAGAAGAGGAAGTTCTTATGTCTCTGTATTAATTTGTAGGATAGAGTCCTGAACTTTACCCCTCGTCTATTTGGTTTCTTTCCTTCCTTCGGTTTCTTTGACAACGGCGAAAGTGATGGTGACGATGATGATTATGTTACTGACGACGAAGACGAAGACGAAGACGAAGACGAAGATGACGATGAGGTTGAGACTGATGAGCCGGAAGAAGAGGAAGATAGGGAAGAGGACAATAGTGATGATTTTATTTTCCTTCGAGATATTGATGAACATGATAATGAAATTGATGGTTCAGAAGATTTATACGACGATGAGGAAGAAGATGCCAGTGAAAGCGAGGAGATTGACGATGATAATGACAGTGCAGATTCTGGTGATTGATGATTATAGTGAATTTGGGGTGTTGATGGTGACTTCGATGACCGATGATGGATTTAATTGATGGTGAAATTGACAACAATGAAGGCGATCTTGTTAATTGTGTTGCTGATAATTTTGCACTTCATATTTCTAGCAAAGACCCAAACCAAAAGCTTGAACTTACCACACAGTTTCTCCTCTGGACCTGCTGTTGCACTTGTTTTCCCTGCAAAGGAAACGGAGGACAAGCGCAGAGGGCAATGTGGAGAATTCAGATGTGTGATAAGATCGGCTGCAGCTGCTTCTCACATGTAATACCAAGTATGATGGAGATACCACCACTAATAAAGACATTTCTATTTGAATGACGATGGAACAACCATTTTAGGTCTGTCCAAAAATTTCAAATTGTACATTGATTAGTTTAAAAATATAATAGTGTGTGCCTTCTGTTTTTCAATACTTATCTGTTCCCTTTTTATTAGCTCATGTATTTTCCATCTATCGTCATATCTTCTTATTTTCATGGGCTTGTCTCACTTGGACATTTGGGCATGTTGTGGTTTGGCTTTCGATTGCAATAATGAATAATCTGTGTGTAACTCAATACAGACAAATGGTGCAGAAGTTTTAAATAGTAGAAACTGTTCTTATCATCAATTGTTTTACAAATCAATTTTAGTGAAATTCATATCGCATGTATATACTATGATGTATATACAAACTTAATAAATTGAAATCGAACCATTATATACACTTCCAATTTTCGATCTTCTCAAATTCACTTCATGAATGAAACTTTATACCAAAGTTGGGGCTGGGCAAGTATTCCGATTTAGGCCTCTGTTCACTTCTCTGTCTTTTGGCATTAAGGGAACAATCTTTATCACTATACTCAGAATGAATCCTATAAACTGCACATAAAAACACGTGATTATGTGAATAAAAGCTTGAACAGCTGCCAATTAAAAGACTATCAGCCTATAAAGTGAATGTCCTTACCCAAGCAAGTCCAATGCACATAATACTGAAACCGGGGAAATTGAATGGAGCTCTCTCAGACAAAAACAAAGCTGGAAAAAGGCACAGTGTTTAGGAGTAATCTAGCAATTGAGAGTTTTCGTCACGACAATGATAATTTTAAATCACCTGAAAGAGGGCTATATATTAATGGAGAGATGACATTGGCAAATGATGCTATTCCCAAAAGGCAACCCTGAGCAATCCCCTATTAATGGAAAAGTGGATCACCAGTTTAAAGAAAAATTCATCAAGTAATTATGGTGCACTTGTGTACTCGAAAACTTACTTGTTCACAGGGTCCAACTTGTTTTGAAACAATGCATCTTATCTGTAAGTGTAAATTACATTTGTCAACATGTCAACGACATAGTAGTCGAAATAGATGAGTAGAGCGTGCTCATATTATAGTATATGGAACTCACACTTGGGCTTGCGAGGAAAAGGAAAACACTCAACCAAGCAGCAACATAGGTTACCTGCAGATGGCAAAACACAATGACAAAAATGATGCATTGCAACATTACAAGAGTGTTGGTCATCAAAAAGAAAAAAATTTGTAGCAAAACTTGCAATCAGATTATTGAATGAGAAATAGCTGAGGAATTACCCAAGACGACCAGGCTATGCTGTAAAGTAGCATCTGCAAAAAACCAGACGACAAATGATCAAATATGTATTTTGTTATGTACCCCAACCCCCCCATGTTTGGAGAAAAAGAAAAGAGATTCAGAAGGATGAAACTATACATTCAGGAATCCAGCAAAGAGTCCTACAGAAAGCAGTATCTCCTCTCCTATAATAGGACCCAATATGGGCATGAAGATCATCTGCACAAATTCTCAAATTTTAATACGTCAATATGTGAAGCCAGAAGTAAAGACTAAAATAAACGAAAAGAGGAAATAACTTCATATAATAATTAGGAAAAATGAATCAGCAATGAATCATTTGACAATACATTTGATACGGTCGCTCCAATGTAGGTAATGAGCCATATATCAGCAAATTGATCTTTTTTGAACTGGAAGCGTGCCTTTAAGAAATACTGCAGGGGAAAAGTACGAATACGATAAAAATAATATTTCATTCAATTCAGACTTATCATATGCTAAGTATACATGATATTAATAACCAAATTCAATGCTATCAGAAGCACCATTTCAACCAAAGTTCTCATAGAGTCATAAACAATGGCTTTAAGTAAAAAGAAGAAGAAAATATTTTAACAACACGTGTACAATCAATATCTATGATGTTACTATACATGCCCAATGATGCATTTGAGCAATAACCACGATAAAGAAAGAGAGTACCATTAAGAAGGCTTGGACTCCAGCCTCTGCAAGGCTATTGAAGAAAGCAACAAATGCTGCTACCGAAAACGTAGTGCTGCAGTAAGAGGATTGCAAGATGAATGACCATTCTTTTAGCACATCCAACAAAATAATTATTACTCAGAAAAACTACATTCCAATTAACACGAAAGGGTAAAAACAATATAGTACTTCTAGAAGAAAATGAACAGTTGACAGTGGAGATGAATAAAGAGCTCTGTGTCCATCATAGTCAATAAAAGTGACATGCATAATGGAATTTCTTGAGTCTTGGAGGTGTCGAAATGTTAATACAAAAGAAAAGTTCAAGGACATGTTATCCTACCTGCTCTTAAGCAAGTGAATGATATCCTTTGGTGATGGAATTTGCTTAAAGAAGTCTATCTCCCTTAATGATTCACAACCAACTTGATCTCTATCGGTTTCTGGCTTCAAGATTGGTTCCTCCAAAACATTAGTGTGGGGAGTGAGATCCTTAAGAAATATTCTCATGTACACTGCAGCAGCAATGGATACAGCTGCTGCAACCTGAATGAATTGAGTTACACCTTATTAGCATTGAAAACGTACTAAGCTTGGGTTTAGCCAAAACACAGTAGTCACTTACAACCAAGTAAAATGAAGGAAAGTTAATTCAAATAACAAAACGAGGAATATGAACTGTCAGGAAGAAAGACCTGAAATATCTGGGCAGTGGACAGTAAGCGAGCAGCGAAGGTACTACAAAGAGATGCACCCGAAACTACACCTGCCAGGACTCCAAATGCAGAGACTCGCTTTCCCTCTGTCACACTGTCTGCCTGGAAAATGTTAACATGATAGCCAAGTTATTACATAAATATTTCCCAGTTAGAATTCAATATGTTTATTGTTAATAATGCACTCCCTTAGAAATCAAGCAGGCATATACCAAAATTTAAGCAATACAAAATAGCAGTCATCTTAGCTCGTATGTAATGATTCTAATTACTAGATTTTTCTTATGATTTGGCAGGTATGTAATTTCATTACCACATTCTAGATTTTCATAATTTTGATTAATGTAAAATACGTAGATAGATCAAAAAACATGATGTAAAGCTAGAGTATGGAATTATAGCAAGATGAAAGAATGAAATAAACTAAAGCATCATATTCAAAGGATAACTGAAGACCTACAGAAGGGAAAAAAGAAGCTTGCTTGAGTTTGAGATAATCAGTAGGATCCCAGCCTAGAATTTCAAAAGAAGTAATTCAAATTGAACAAAATCATTTTTGATTTCGATTCCAAGGCCCAAATTAACCACTACCAAATAGCATGTGACTCCTAAAAGTTTCCTCTTGTATTTTAACTTCATAAATTTTCTTTTGGCAGAAGGCAAGGGTAGCATAGATAAACAGGATAAGAGAAGAAAAGCATGTGGAGAATTATATGCATGAAGAAATAGAGAAAGGTATAGAATTACCAAATAACCAAGAGAAATGCACAGAACACCGCCTTCGCAAACCATGGCTGTTATAGTCTTTAATACATAATATGCGTAGAAGAAGCTCGTTGTCCTCTCCCATGCCAGTATTGCTGCATATACGTGGACAGTTTGTGTAAAAACATTGATGTAAACCATGAACAAGAAAATATGAATTACTGTTTCTAAATTAATCTGCTTGGGATTTCATGTACAAGTTTCAGGCTAATAACCAAGTAAAGTTTAAGTCATGATATATTTTAAATCCATAAGATCAATGTAGAAGACACTAATATTACTAAAAAACTGCAAATGAAATTATAATATTCGCACCTAATGGGATGATGGAGAGAGTCATAGGAATGGTGAGCAAAGCTTTCCGTCCATACGCATCTGACATATTTCCAATCAGTGGCATTATGACCACAGACCCCAATCCTGCAATCTGCATTCAGTACATGTAACATTAGAAGTTCGTAAATTGTTCTATCCCAACTTATTTGATATCTTGACCCAGAGACATTACAGCTTCTTTTAGATTTTGTCACATAATGCGTCACGAATTTGCCAGAGGATTCACTTATACTCTCCTTTATTACCTTACGTTTGCTATTTTTTATCCACACATTTAGAGGGATCATTTAAATTAAGTTATAAATTAAACGGTTTCGGAAAACGTTCCCAAACATGAGACATCAAGTGGTAAAAGTTCAGAACCAGTCGTTGCCAGATCTTCAACCATCCGCCAAACATAAAAGGATAAAGGTCTTATGCAGGTAGAGTTTTATGCTCATCTTTCGTTAACAAGCCAAAATTTTGTTACTATAACGTCTGTTCTATCCTTTCTCTATATAAATCAAACTTCGACAAGAAAAAATCAAAAATATTCATCTTCTTCTCAAACATCTCCCAACAACCCGACACGTGATGTATAGAATGATTGCTGAACAATTCTTATTTTAATCAAAGTGAACATTTTAGAACAAAATGCGACAAATGAAAAAACTACAGTAAATTTGTTTTGAAAACGTTAATTCAAGTTGATTAAGCCATCTCTTATTATAGATTAAGATTATCCGGTAGGTATACAGATATATTTTAATATTCTCCATGTTTATATTGGATATTTTATTAATAATTAAATAAGCTAGCTGGAATTAACAAAAGGATTGATTTCTTGATAATCTAATTAATTAATTAATTTGCCACTGCTGACACATTCTCAATATTTTTTGTTACTTTTATTTTTTAGTCAAAAGAAAAAAATTCATTTATTTTTATTCCAAAATAATTGCATCGGAGGTCCAAAAACTATATTTCTACAACCATTATTTCCAATCTTTCAAGTTTGTAACAAGTTAATCTTCAGTGGAAGGTTTTTATCAACTTACCATTTAAGACACGTGATCTTCACGTGTTTGATTTTTTTATCAGATAAAATGGTTGGACACTCGATTCAATAAAAAGAAAGAGAAAATATATTTGTAGAGAGGATGATCTTTTTTCCTTTTGTTTTAATAGAAATTGATGCTATTTCCAATAAAATTAGACTTTTAACCAGTGTGGAATGGATGTAAATCTTTTACGAGGGACTAATTTGTTATAAACTTAAAAAATTGGAGAGGACTCTTGCAAAAAGAATGTTGGGAATCAACCGTTACATCATGGAAAGATCGAAGTGCTATTTTCAGATGATTACGTGATAGGTTAAGTCCATGCAAAAGTTTCCATTTTTCATTAGGAAGCCAAGTTTGATTCAACTCTGGTCGAAGTGCTATTCTTTATCTCTTCCCAGAATGCAGAAAACAATGCTCTGTAGGAGGTTATTCAACTCTGGTGATTGTGTTAACAAGAAATAAAAGAGAGAAATATGTGCTGCCATTTGGAGGCAATTGCCGAGATTTATCTTTCTTTCTGGTGCAAGTTAATGCATAAATGTAATTGAACGTACCGCTTGTTGGAAGCCGGTGAGGTAAATTGCGAGAGAACACTCGTCTTTACCGGGACATACTGCCTCCATTGTCACGTCTGCAATCGCCAGGTTCACCACTAAGGCCGCAAAATTTGCCAGAAACACTGTCACAAATAGATGAACTAAATTCCCCCAGTTCTCCATTTCTCTCTTTTTCTTTCTTCTCTTTCTCTCTGAAGGTGGCTAAGCTTGTTTATATTTATATATAGTGATTTCTCAATGTTATACAGATTTTAAAAATAATAATAGTGCACAAGGAATACGTATTTTTTGGTTGCATGAACAAATCCTATTTCTTGAAAAAATATTGTATATACGATAGTTGACATTGACCCTCTCTATACTCTTGTAACAAGTTCAAACATCAATGGTATATTGGTTGGAGGAAATTAATTAATTCTTATCCATCTGTTAATTGTATATTAAATTACAATTTATAAATGTCAAGTTGATGCGTGTGTCCCTGAACTATGATATATATTAATTTTAAGGGCAGTTTTATTGGATGTTCAACAAATAGCGCCAGAGTCGATGGAATTTGGTATGCAATTAATCATTCAAATTAGGTAAGGCGGATAGTGATACTCTGATTCTATACGTTCTAGGTCAAAGTCATTTTGAGGGAGTACGATGTTTTATTTTTATCTTGTCAATAGTCACGTTACAAATTTACATTGAAAAACGATCAATTTCTTGTACTGTCAATATATGAAAATATTTACTTTTTTAACTGAGCTATGTGCTTAATTAATATACTTTAATCTAAATTGAAAGTCGATCGCGACACATTTTATCGCCTCATAAACTTGTTTGACGTCAAAGATAGATGCTTGACTCAACCAAATTTTTTTAACAATGATCTAACTGAATTTTAACACTATACTTAACAAATATTTGAGAAATTTTTAAATTTTACACCCTTTCAAAAAATTGATGTATTTGACAAAAATATTTTTTTAATTACTTATAGTGTCCTCCACTTTATTTTATTTATGACGTTCAAAAAAATTACTTTAATTATGTGTTGCAAAAAGTAAATTTTAATGAGAAGTAAAAATTGCTAACTCAAATTTGTAGTTCTCTAAGCATTCTATATAAAATATTAGAGGTGTCAAGACGGACGGGTCGGCCATGACCCGTAAAAATCGGCCCGTGAAAACCGGGACCGCGGGCCGACCCGTGACCCGTGCGGGCGGTTCACGGGTCAAGGAGGTGTAACCTGCGGGCTTCGCGGGTTGCACCCCCACGGGCCGCGGTTAACCCGTGGCCCGTAAAAAAAATTTTTAAAAAAAAAATTAAAAAAAAATTAAAAAAAGTGGGGAGATTATTTTTACAATACCCTCTCATTAGTTATTATACATTTATACTTCATAGTTCATACTTGTTACTACCTTACTACAATTACAATTATTCAATTGCAAATATCATCATCATCTTGATTATATTTCTTTCTTCTCGGTTCTTACTAGTCACTACTAAATTTTTTAATCCTACTATATTATGGATTCTCGCGATTCTTTTTCTCAAAATCCTATTTTCAATAATAGTTGCTCTCCAATAAATTTAGAAGATGATAATGTTGTAGAAGTTTGCAACGTTATAAATAATTCATGTAACATTAAATTTGAATTCTATGTAAAAATTTCTTGATATAATTATGAATTTATCATTTTGTTCAATTCTTAGTTTACATTTAATAAAAAAAAATATTTTTTGCTATAAATATGAAAAATTCTATATTTTTATAATTTTATTTATACAATCATACGGGCCAAAATCGGAACGAACCGCGACCCGCGCGACCCGTGACCCGCACGACCTCGACCCGGATGGGTCAGCGGGCGGGCCTGGGTTGTAGTCCAAAATTGTGGGTCTACCCGTAACCGGCCCGGAACCCGCAGCGGGCGGGCTTTTTTTCACGCGGGTCGTTACCGGGTTCACATGTTGGCGGGCCGACCCGGCCCGGACCACCCGGATTGACACCTCTATAAAATATTGCTATGACTTTATTTTTATCTTTTATTTACGCTGATAATATATATGTTGTCGCAATTTTTCGCTAATTTTTTGATTAAAAATTTTACAACAAATTCCATGTACCAAAAATATCTAGCAGCACAATTTATTTATTTATTTTTTAATTTATAATTAGATGTGTATTATTGAAAAAATGCCAGTATATCATTCTCAAAATTCACGTTTTATCAAATTACGACTATTAGTCTAATTATTTTTTAACAATTTAATTAATACGAGTTTGGTTAGTAGTTGTATGGTAAGTGACTTGATTAGTTCCAATAATTTTGCATGCACAATATGTTAATAATTTCGTGGACCACTTTTAGGGTTTAAAAATAAATAAGGGACTTGTCTTGTTGATTTTGTACCATTTACAATTGAAATTTTTTGGTTACTTGAGAAGCAAAGTCTAGAAATAATATATTTGCAATGATACCCCTCAAGCTATGGAAAAATAGTATTTACAAACATGGAAAATGTTATCAGGTTTTCTTCCAATGTTCCATCCAAATGACCCTCCATCTCACCTCCCACGCTGCTTACCTAGTAGCGTTGCATAACTTTTGCAATTGGATCGTGTAAGAGTCCTTAGGATCGTCTCCGTTGCTCATAAAAATTTGTGATATAAAGAAAATAGATGATTAAAAACCCTCTTCATTTGCCTTCTTCCTCTCCATTGTTCTATTTTAAGGTAGATAAAAGAAACGTAGATGGTTAATTAGACATGCATGTTCATTAGACATCAATATTGGTACAATCTTTCAATTTGCCTACCGCGTAGATTACAAACCATAGAATGCATTGAAGCTGTCCTTAGTGTACCCGTAAATAAATCAATTCGATGAAGCGTTTTCACATAGACAGAGACATTTTACTTGTATGCATGTGTGACGCATTCTGAGTAAAAATATGATATTTTTGGAGATTTCCTCAATGAAGTCGAAGATGAATAATTGAAAAGATAGAATACTGCAAATTGTAGTGGGGAACGAATCTTTCTGTTAGTGAAAAAAGTCTTTGATTAAGCATATCAATTATTTTGATAGATTACCAGTTAATTAATTCAATTTATAATAAATAAATTATTGGGTTCTGATTGTCGAATATGTTTAGGCGTCAACATCTTTTTTGCTTGTAGAGTAGTTCATTGAAGCAAATACTTTTATATATAAATTTCAAAAGAATCCAATGATATTAAAGTGGTGTTCCCCACGAATTTAAAAAAAAAAGGTTTTGGAGACTGAAAAAATTGTATAATGGGGAGCTGTTGATTTGGTAACATCAATATTTAGGAGAAAGTCAACCGTTTGAAGATACACGTTGAACACAACCTCTCTAATTTTATGCTTGGTAAATTAGTATTCTCTTTCATATAATAAATTTTATAGGTCGGGAGTTGAACCAACCAGATAAACTAACAATTTTAGTCAAAGTAGAAAAAGATTCGATTATAGTATATTCCTACACTTTTCATAAATAAAGACATTGCATTCTGTTGATTAAATAGATTAGTTAAATAGGTGTGTACAATGGGTTTAACTTATGGTTGGTTAGATGTATTTTGATAGTGTTATAATACATTTTATGTTGTGGTTTGACTCAAATTCTAGTAGGTATTAGAGTCTAAATTGAAGTGGTATTAAAGAGATCAAAATTATGGATCGAAAGAAAAAGTCGTTGCATTTTGTATCTTTCATCGAGAGATAAAAGGGTCACATTGGAGAATAGATTTGATAGCTATCGAGAGAGACTTTTAATTAAACAATGAACATCAACCAACATGAATGGTTTCAAATTATTACTTCAATTGGTACACTAAAAAGGGAATAACAAGTGGGATTCAACATTTTAACAATGTTTCTCACATTGATGAAAAACACATTTACTTAGAGTGTGTTTGGGACATATTCTTTTGAAAGAATGTATTATTGAATAGTAGATTGATGGAGAATATGTGGTTAAAAATGAAGGAAAAGTTATTGATGTGATGGAAAATATTATTTTATTGAAGAATGTGTATTTGAAAATGAGTAGAAGAATGAGAAAGAAAAAAAATAATGTGTACCAAACAAGGTACTTTCACTAGTTTAATCTAAATTTTACATTTTTTTTAGTTTAGTTCATTATATTAAAAAAAAAAAAAAAATTACAGTGTTTCCTGCTTCCTTTTTCAGGACCTTGTATGCAAAATTTGAGAACCGGTGATCTTGCTCAATTTGACATTAAGATCGAAAGAACATTCAACGTTCGAAAAATACAACAATTGAAAACACACCAAAAACAGAAAGAAAGATATATAACATAGGAAAATCCGAATCAAATAGTCATTAGGGCTAATCTAGAAGCAGTGCAACCGAATGTGACTGCAGCTAATGGAAATGCAAGGTTAATGGGGAAGTACATAGTTCCATTGGTTGTGGAAAGTCAGTCAACATAGTATATCTGGCATTTGATCGGGCAAACTTCACCTGAGGACTCATGTAATCAACATATTCCAAAATGATCTACAATTCGTTAGGAGAGCTACGGAGAATCTCAACGCTCATATACGAAGATTTTTGGACATGTGTGCAATTATTGAGTATCTGAGGTGTCCAATGAAGCAATCAAACTAAGGCTTTTTCCATGCATATTAAGAGACTCAACCAGAGAGTGGTTAGACACTTGTTCACAACAGAGCTGTTGGCAAATAATGATATTATCATGCAATAATTTGAACAGAATATCGACTTGCAAAAATGAACAAAATAAAATGATAATAGTCAAGGCAAAAGTTCGAATCTTTCACCTTAAAACGATAATGCCCTGCACTGATGTTGAAGGTATTCCGGCACTCGTCTCCCAAGATACAACAACATTGACTTGTAATATTAGAACTCCAAATTATAAGACCCGGCGAACCTACTAACATTTTTTCTCTCTCTAAAAAATCAAAGAACTAAAATGCATGAAATTAACTTTCGAGACCGAAATGCAAAATATGGAATAATGCAGGGATAATGGAATATAATTTGCAATGGAGAAAAATTAGAATAGATTTTGGAATGAATAAAATTTGAGGTATAGGGACTGGACCTTTATATAGAAGTTGAAAAGTTGTGTCCAAAAGACACAACAGCCGAAAAATTATATCTTCAACAGACAACCCGTTTGGACATGCAGTTCAACTGTCAACTGCCAGTTTCTAGAAGAAGTCATGTGTCGCGTACATAAAATTTGGGGCCCAAGGCCACAAGATGGCCGGTCGGACGGATGGAACCTACTAGCATGTAGGTTCTCTCCCATTCAAAGACTATTGGTATCCCTTGCAGCCCAAACTCAAGTCTCAAATTTGAGTAATATAAAGTGATTTTTATTCTTCTAGTTTTCCTATGTAGGATTATAATTTTTCAATTTCCAACCAATTTTTATTCTTAATGTATTTCAACTTCAAGTGGTCATTTTTTATCTTAATTTCTCATTCACCCTAAATTGATTTTAAGAAAATAAATACATTATATTAATCTACTCATGGAGTAGAACACACTTGGCCAAAAAAATCTTTTGTCCAACTAATGGGACCTACTAAAATAATTGGTCAGTAACGAGAGTTCCCATGGCTACCTTCAGTTTTGATGGTAGTAATAGCTTATGGTTGCACGTGTTCCATTAGCTTATTGCTTGGTCGCACAACAAGTTCATTTCTTGGTCGATCGACAACCACTGCAATCTCCAATGGTGATGATTTGTAGATGGAATCTCATTGCTTGGTCGAATGACAACAAGCTAATTGCTTGGTTCAAGCGACAATAACTGTAATGACCATGATTTCCAGTCATTCAATTTGGGTATAGTCAATTCAAGAAAATATCACACATAGAAGTTATTTCTGATTTGAAAAGTGAAGCACTGTATATCCTCCTTCTCGATTCCAAGTAACCATGAAAGGAGCATAGCATCCTTCAAGGTTATCTTTTAGCAAGTTTATCATCATCAGTAATCTGATGATGAAGGCCCAAGCTTTTGATTAACGGAGTGGTTGTTTTTGCTGCTAGATGTGGTGAATCTATTATGTGGAATCTCAAGCTACGTGGTCTCGGAAATGCTTTAGTCCAGTGATGAGCGTGCCCTGCAATGTTGGGTAGCCTCTAAAGTACTGTTGTGCTACCACGACATCTTCAGGGTGAGCAGAGAGTATATAAAGATTGGGTGCTTCAATTCTTGAGCCCAAGTCTGCCAAACTGATCCAATTAACTCATATCCGGCCCAATATGCCGAAGATTCCAGAATTGGAGAAAATGTGCTTAACGCCTTTACTTATTTTGGTGATTTTGTTCTGATCATCAATACCTGGCAATTGGACAACCGTTGGATCATCACTATTTGGTTATCTCTTATAAATTGAAAGTGTTGACTTGTTGAAGAAAGACAAAATGATTTCCCTCTCTCTCTCTCTCTCTATCTGTCTCGACTGCATTGTTCTTACTGAGAGTATATTATGTGATTTCTGAGTGAAATCATATTAGTGTAAAAGGAAAGTGATAATATCTATCTCTTGGTGAAATTGTGCCATAATTGTTTAGGGTTGATTTGTGTTTCGAGATACAGAATACTTGGTATTCTTCTGTAATTGATTTCTTGCATGTTTTGGGGCTGTTCTAGTGAATTTGAGCAAAATTCTATCGGATGCTCAACGGGGGATTAGACGTTAGAAGCGGTCGTCGAACCTCCGAGGCCTTAGGCCAAAAAATCATTTGTCTTCTTACTTTTCTTGTAATTTACTTGTGCGTATTTTTCGTTTATTTAGTTTAATCACAAAATAATTGCTTAATTTGGGACCAACATTGGTATCAGTGCGAGAAATTTTTTCATAACTTGAAATTTTTTTAAAAAAAATTCTTACGACCTATTCTTGTTGACTCTTCCGATTTTGAAAAATATTAGATCTAACAGTTCTATTGTTGCTTTACAAAAAGGATTCTTCGATTGGAATCTTGTTTAGATCCACGGTACTTCTTGATTTTCTCTTACATATTTTGCAGTTCTGGTAACGACTACTTAAACCCCCTTTTGTATTCGTGGTAAAATCTTATTGTCAAAGTTACAAATTTAGGAATTTCTGGAAGAAAAGGAAAAAAAAAAAAAAAAGCAACCCTGATTTACCTTTGTCTAGAGATCCTTAAGAGACCCCTAGAATCTGAGGGAACTAAGGTTTGGTCTAAGGAATACATTAGGGCTTCTTTTTTTTTATTTTCTTTTGATATCATATACTTACTTGGTATATGCTGTGACATTCAATTTTTGGATTGATAATCATAAATCGTTTGAACTACTGTGAATACTTGATCTGTGTTTTGATTCTCATACTGTTTCTATACTTTTTGTATAAACCTGCATACATATTCTAAATCTATTAATTGTTGTTTACTGTGTGTAAACATTCTGATTTTGTACCTCTATTGGACATATTGTACTTCCTGTGATCTGTTTAAATTGAAACGGTTTGTGCTTTCGTATTTGTCCACTTTCTTGAACACGATAGTAACACATTTGCACAGCATGACCACTAAAATTGATATTCAGAATTGGGATGGAAAAGGAGACTTTAGTGTCTGGAGCCAAAAAATGAAAGCTCTTTTGATGCAACTAAAATGTGTTAAAGCTATTGATGAATCTTGGCCAGAAACCTTATATGCAGATAGGAAAACTGAGCAAAATGAATTAGTCTAGAGTACTTTGTTCTTTCATCTATCTGATTTTGTAATTAGGAACATAGGAGAGACTGAAACTGCTGCTGAGTTTTGGGCAGCCTTACAGAAACAATATGTCACTAAATCTTTACCTAATAAATGCTTTCTCTGGAAACAATTTTTCAGTCATAAGTTTGATCCTAGTGCAGATTTAGAAGAGAATATGGATAGGTTTAATAGGATCACTCATGACCTTATTAGTTGTGGGGAAAAGATTTCAGATGATCAAAAGGTAGTTGGTCTATTTAATGCCCTTGGTGATAAGTATAAAGATATCAAAAATGCTTTAGAATATGATAGAAGTGACCTAACTATTGAGATTATCCATAATTCTTTAAGGAACAGAGACTTGGAACTTAAATCTCAACATAAGGAAGTTCTTCATGTAGAGAAATCCTTATCCAATCCTAAATTCTCTACTAAAGGCTTGAGTAATTTCAGTCAAGCTAATTACAACAAAGATAAAAATCTCACAAAGAAGAAATGGGGGAATAATAAAAGAAAGGATACGAAAATGTATAAAGGAAAGGATAAGAACATGAAGTGTTACTATTGTGGCAAAACTGGACATCTGATAAAAGATTGCTTTAAGAAGGCTAATGACTTAGGAAGTGGATCCAATCATGATAATGGGACTTCAACCACTGCTGCTTCCTATAAGAAAGCAAATGCTTATATTGGGGTAGCATATGTCTCCTCATTGGAAAGGCCTGATCAAAGTTAGGTTCTTAATTCAGGCTGCTCCTTTCAATTGAGTCCCAATATCTGCTAGTTTTCTGATTTCTCCAATCTTAGTGATGGTTTTGTAAAACTAGGGAACAATGAGTCTTATCAAATAAAAGGAATTGGTAAAATTGTTCTAAAATTGAAAAATGGTCAAGTTCTAAGGCTGAATCATATTAGGTATGTTCCAACACTTAGAAGGAATCTCATCTCTTTAGGGGTCTTAGATTATGAAAAAGATCAAATTGAGATTAATAATGGTTATACAAATATAATCGAAAATTGGAAACTTATTGTCAGTTCACCAAAAATTAATGGAATCTATACCATAAACCATGAATCTGTTTTTCAAAATACTGCTTTAAATCAGAATTATGGCATAAAAGATTAGACCATCTTAGTGAGAAGGGTTCAAAACTTCTTTCAAATGCTGGTATCTTTGGAAGGGACAAGACAATGTTCAAAAGTTAACCTTTTGTGAACATTGTATTATGGGAAAACATAATAGAATGCCCTTTAAGATAGGCATACATAAGTCACAAAACATACTTGAATACATTCATAGTGACCCATGGGCCTGCTACTATACCTACAGCATCTGGCTATAGATATTATCTCCTTACCATTGATGATTACTCTAGGAAGGTTTGAACTTTCTTATGAAAATCTAAGTCTAATACTTTCTCGGTCTTTAAGGACCGAAAAACTTTGATAGAAAAATAGACAGGTAAGAAGATCAAAATATTGAGAACTGATAATGGGTTAGAATTATGTAATACTAAATTTAATTAGTACTGCAATAATCAGGGCATCCGTTGACACATGACTGTAACTTATGCTCCTCAGAAAAATGGTATTGTTAAAAGAATGAACATGACAATCCTTAAAAGAACTAGATGTAAGCTGATTAGTTCAGGATTGCCAAAAAAAATTTTGGGGTGAGGCGGTAAAGACTGTCTGCTATTTGATAAACAGATGTCCCTCTAGTTCCTTAGATAATAAAGTGCCTGAACAAGTTTGGTCAGGATCTATTCCTGATTATACTCATCTGAAAACCTTTGGGTGTGCAGCCTATGCTCACCAAACTGATTCAAAACTTGATCCCAGATCTCAGAAATGTGTTTTCTTAGGTTATGGAGAATGAATAAAAGGTTATTGGCTTTGGATAAAAGAGGTTAGAGGATTTAAGGTGATGATAAGCAAATCATTAGTTTTTAATGAAGAAGTGTTCCCTTATCTTGGTGACAGACATGTAGAAGAAATAACTAACAATGATTTTGTTATCACTGAAATTGATTTTAGTAATCAAAATGTTCCTGAACAGACTCAGATTGTGGTGGAGCTACCTCAAACTGAGCCCCAGCCTATCATAGATGATGAAAATATAGATGATACTCGAGAATTTGTGCTTGCACATGACCTACAGGACTGTCAATTGACGGGGGACAGAGAAAGAATACAGATAAGACCTCCTTCTAGGTATCGATATGCAGACTATGTATCTGCACAAATGGAATCTGATTCTCTAGATACAAGACCTGAATCATATGAAGAGGTTATTGCCTTTAAGGAATCTTCCAAATGGCTTGCAGCCATGCAAGATGAGATGAGTTCTGTACACAAAAATAAAACTTGGAACTTTGTTGAAAAGCCTAAAGACTGTAAATGGGTTTACAAGATTAAAGAATTGGATTATAAATCAAACGATAGAAGATACAAGGCAAGACTTGTTGCTAAAGGGTTTACACAAAAAGAGAGTATAGATTACACTGAAATATTTTTACCTCTAGTTAAGTACACCTTCATTAGAATATTGCTTGTACTTGTAGCACAATTTGATTTAGAGTTAGAACAACTTGATGTGAAAATAGCTTTCTTGTATGGTTCTTTAGATGAAACTATGCACGTGTCACATCCAAAAGGCTTTCAAGTTAAAGGTAAAGAACACTTAGTGTGTTTATTGAACAAGTCCTTGTATGGCCTAAAACAGGCTCCAAGGCAATGGTATAAAAAGTTTGATTCTTTTATACAAGGTCTAAAATTTAGAAAATCTGATTATGATCCCTGTTTTTATTTCAAAAATGTTGGAAATTTTGAATCATTATACCTGCTCATATATGTGGATGATATGCTTCTAGTTGGTCATAATTCAGTTGCTTTAAATGTTATAAAAGAAAAAATAAAATTTGAGTTTGAGATGAAAGATCTAGGACCTGCTAGGAAGATATTAGGTATGAAACAAAAAGGGACAGACTAAATGAAAGACTATTTTTGACCTAGAAAGCTTATATTGAAAAAATGGTTAAAAGATTTTCTTTGCATGATGCTAAACTTGTTAGTCTACCTTTGTCTGGAAGTGTAAAATTATCTGTTGACAATTCACCCGAAAATGAAGATGAACTTAAAAGAATGTTGCATGTGCCGTATGTAAATGTTTTTGGATCTGTTATGTATGTTATGGTGTGTTCAAGGCCTGATATAGCTTATGCAGTAAGTGTACTGAGCAGATTTTTGAGCAACCCATGTGAGCTTCATTGGGAAGCTATGAAAAATTTAATTAGGTACTTGAAAGGCACACAAACTTAGGACTCATGTTTAAAACTGATCTTAAGTTGAAAGGTTATGTAGACTCTGACTTTGCTGGAAATTCTGATAATAGAAAGTCAATCACTGCATATTTCTATGTGATAAATAACACTTGTATTAGTTGGAACTCACAACTTCAGATATTGGTTGCTTTTTCCTTAACTAAGGCTGAATACATTGCTGCTACAGAGGTAGTGAAAGAAGGTCTTTGGCTAATGGATTTACTAAATGAATTAGAACTTATAAAAAGTCAGGTAGAGTTGTATTCTGATAACCAAAGTGCCATTTTCTTGAGTAGAAACCCAGTTTTTCATGATATAACTAAACATATAGATGTTAAGTTTCATCTTATTAGAGATATTGTTGAAAAAGGTGATATAAAGCTGGTCAAAATTCCAACTAAAATAAATCATGTTAATTCAGGTACAAAGTGATAGCCAAATAATAACTAATCAAAAGGGGGTGAATTGGTTTTTAAAACTTTTTCGAAGAATTAATCTAAATTCAAGCAAGTAAAGACTAAATAAATTAATTCAAATAATAAGTATAAATATAGAAGCGATAAGTAAAAGGGAGAGAGGATGCAAACGATGTAATTGTGGAGGTTCGATCCAAAGTAATGATCTACGTCCTCCGTTACCGAGCTATCCGGCACGAGTAAGGCCTTTTCACTATGTTGATTGACTTATGGAGAAATCCAACCCTTTACAACGCTTCCGACAAGGAGTTTCGATCCTTATACAATGTTGAGCCTTACAAGACCTCAACATGACCCACACAGTAACTTACAACAAGGAGTATCGATCCTTATACAATGTTGATATTTTAGGGACTTCAGCATGACTCACACTTTATCAAAGTAATTTTATAATGAAATGTCGCTCTTGATAAATAAAACAAACAAATTAAGTACTAAGAGAGCCTAACACACTTCAATGAATAGTAATAAATGATAGCTCAAGTGTTAGATGAAAAACGTTGATGAATATGATAGTCAAAAGTTAGATTTAATCAATCAAAGTGTTTCGATGAGAAGCTGAAGAAATAAATAAATGTAGGTTCAAAAATCTTCTCAAAAAATATCTCCCTTTTAATGGATTATTGTAATAAATTAAGTGCTAAGAGAGAAATGAGAAACTTTGATAAATATGATGATTTTACAAGTTTAGTTAAATCAATCAATGTTTCAATATGAAGAAGAAGAAGAAGAAAAGTTTATACAATGTAAGTGCAAAAATCTTCTTCAAAAATATATCTCTCTTGCAATGAATAATTTGTGATAAATTAAGTATTAAGAGAGAAATTAGAAACTTTGATGAATATGATGTTTACAAGTTTGATTCAATCAAAATTTCAATATGAGGAAGTAAAAAAAGTTTATGCAATGTAAGTGCAAATATCTTCTTCAAAAATATATCTTTTTTAAAATTGATATAGATAAATTAAGCAAAAAGATAAATGAAAAACTTTGATAAGAGAAATGATTCAAAAAATTTGATCCAACAATCAAAATTTTTACTATGAAGAAATAAATTTAAATGAATGTAAAAATATAAGCTCAAAGAATATTTTTCAAACGAAAAAATTTGATGAGTAGATTTTCAAAAACTAATTTGGTCAAAAAAATTTCAAAACTAAATGGTTTGATAATAATAAATGAGATGAAAAATCAATATAGTTTTGCTCAACGGTATCTCATTTGAATGCTTTTAAGCCTTAAAATGAATGACAAGTGAGTTGGTATTTATAGCAATCAAACTGTCCAATATTCTGCCGAACTGGACAACCCATTCGGACGTTTGGAACTCATCCGGATGACCAACGAGCCGTTACGATTAGAACGGTCAAAAAACTGTCCGTTAGGGATGAACCGGACGTCTAGATTAATAGAAGTTTTTCTGTCAAATCGGACGGTCCGGTTGGTCAACCGAACGTCCGGTTGACCGTTGACCATTGACCCTTTTTTTATTAAAGAAGATATGATCTAAGTTCAAGTATCATTTTGAAAAATCGATCTTACTTTTGATCAAAAATATTTTATGCAAGTAATATGAAAATAACTCTTTATGCACAAAATGATTTTTGAGCTATTGTCATTCATTACAAAAGATCAAAGTGTTATACATTTACATATGATCTTGAAAGCATAGTCTTCGATCTTGCTTCGAAGTTTCTTTCTGTTTAGCTCTCAAACTCTTGATCTCGATCTTTCTTGACGTTTGCCTTTAATGCTTGACTTCGATCTTGACCTTCTTCATGAGCCAAATTTGACGATCTTGATTATGATCTTTTAAGCTCTTGTCTCGAATGATTTGACTTGAATGCTTAAATTTCATTTTGATCTTCATTTTGAGTCTGATTTATAATGTGTTAATTTTGACAATGCTTGATTGATTTAACATTAAACTATCATCACTCAAAATCAATTGTTAGAAATAATATTAATCTTATTTGTTATGGTCAAAACTTTACGAATGAAATCTTCCATATTTCAACACAAAGGTAATACCTCTTAGTAAATTCATTGATTCTTTAAGATTATTGAATCTTGAAGTTTTCTAACACTTTGTTTTTAACAGGTAATAAGAGCAAATGAAGATAGTTTTTTGTTATAATCCACTTAGACATGACCACAAAATCTCAACAAGTTGGAGATTGTAAAGATTGGGTGCTGCAATTCTTGAGTCCAAGTCTGCCAACTGATCCAGTTAACTCATATCCGGCCCAATATGCTGAGGATTCCGGAATTGAAGAAAACATGCTTTATAAAACATGCATTTCTTATTGAGGTGATTTTGTTCTGATCATCAACACATGGCAAATGGACAACGTTGGATCATCACTATTTGGTTATCTCTTATAAATTGAAAGTGTTGACTTGCTGAAGAAAGACGGATGATTTCTTTAACCTTAGCTCTCTCTCTCTCTCTCTCTCTCTCTCTCTCTCTCTCTCTCTCTCTCTCTCGGCTATGTTGTTCTTACTGAGAGTATATTCTATGATTTCTGAGTGAAATCATATTAGTGTAAAAGGATATTGATAATATCTATCTCTTGGTGAGATTGTGCTGTAATTGTTTAGGGTTGATTTGTGTTTCGAGAGACAGAATACCTGGTGTTCTTCTGTAATTGATTTCTTACCTATTTTGGGGTTGTTCTGGTCGATTTGAGCAAAATCCTATCAGATGCTCAATGGGGGATTAGGCATTAGAAGCGATCTCTGAACCTCGGGGGCCTTGGGCTGAAAAATCATTTGTCTTCTTACTTTTCTTGCAATTTACTTTGTGTATTTTTTGTTTAATTGGTTGAATCACAAAATAATCACTTAATCTAGGACCAATAGAGTAAACCTGTGCAGAAAAAAGTGTTGTCTTTACCGTGAGTGCAGGATTCCACTAGTCTTTCAGGCATATTGTTCCACTTCGACTGTTTTATTAGGATGCCATATTTTTGTGACAATCTGAATCTTGAGAGGCTCAAAAGGGTAATCTTCTGCAAAGTTCTGAAAATATATATATACAAAAAATAAAAAAATTGTGCTGCTCGTCAGATATGAAGCTTGCAAATTTAACCCAAGCTTGCAAATTTAACCCAAAGTCATATTAAAGCTCTGATACCATGAGAATTTTTTTTAGAAAAGTGATGGTGGCAAATGTTATTTTCATTGACAATATTATGTTCAATTTATACATGTTTGATAAGTGTATTTTGTACACTTATTTAGGTCATTAAATTAGAATATTTGTTAGTGATTTGGATGAGTTATAGCTTAATTTTGTGTTAATTATATTTGTTAGGTTAAACTCAATTAAATTGGTGGATTTGGAAGAAATGAATGAAAAATGCGCGAAAACAAAAGAAATCCAAAGTTTGAAGACCAAAGTGTAAACATTTAATAGATGATTCGGACCACAAAATGATAACTGAAGATCATGGGATCAATTGGATACAATTGGAGGTCAAAGGAGTGAAATATAGTGGAAGTATTTTCACAAATCAATTTCCAACAGAAAAAGTTATGCTCTGGATTTTTAGTCATAACTTGAGACCCATGTTTCGGATAGCAATCGTCCGAATTGGACAATTTTTATTCCAAGACGAATTGTATCCCTTTGAATTATCTTTCCAACTCATTTTGAATCAACTCAATCGATACCTGTGGAGAAAGTTATAACCAAAATACCGAACGCTGTTCAGAGACAAACCTGCGCGCGCAGGCAAATTCTCTCTCGCGTGCACGGGCATGAATTTTACTTACCGAGCCTAAAACTAATGAACGATGTGTGCACACATGCTTTTTTTTGCAAACGAATCTTTAGTTTCCTTTTGCGATTCAAACTCTTTTGGAAACCAAATTGGATGCGATTTTGACATATTTTCTGGCTCTTGTAAATAGAAAACGAGGGATACACATAAGAAAAACCTCTCTTGCCTCTTCATACACCATAGTTTTATCAAATTCATCAAGAACAAGAGGTCAATTGCTATGTTTTGATAGAGGAGATCAAGCCTAGCAAGGAATTGAAGATCAATTACATCAAGATTTTGAAGAATTCAACCTTGGGCGTGAAGATCAACATGTTTTGATTTATTTCATGATTCGGGTGATATTTTTCTAGTATTCTTCTTGTAATTTATATATTAACATGTTAGGCTAGATCCTCTTTTGTATGGATAAAGATGAACCCTATTTGTTTATTTGTTTTAATTCGAGACTAGTAGTTTAGTTTATTTCTTGTATTCCTTGATTAATTTTGCATACCCATTGCATTATTTAATTGATTGGCCACCAATTAGATAATTAGTTGCTTATTGTAGTGTTGGGAGACTCACAATAAGTTTAGAACACGATAAAATTAGCATATGTGCAATAGATGTTAGGAATAACATTTATTACATGTGCAATCATATGGATAATCTAAACTTTAATGCATTCTAATTATTCGAATTCGGGTTAGGAATAGATTCGGGTCGTGGTTATAATAGATTTAATTTGTCTTGGAAAAGAAAATTATATATCATAGTTTTATCGATTGTCAAGAATGCATGAGCAAAATTAGATTACAAACCAAGAATTAAAATAGATAACAATAGGCAAATTCGAGATCTAATACAATCATCCATAAATTGATAAAACCACATTTTTACTGCTTTCTTAGATTAATTTAGCATAAAATCAAATTAAAATATCTATTTTCTTTACACAATTTGAATTCCATACATAACTAGTAAATTTGAATTGAATTTATTCCATGTGGGACGATAACTCTTAACTCATCAATTCTATTACTTGTCAACGATCATGTACACTTGCGGATTTTGCACGAACAATATGTACTGCCTTCTAATTACAATCATATGCATTAGTATAGGAGCTAACAAGGTTTGTTAGTGCTACTATTAATGCAATCTTTGACGCATGTAATTTTGCTTGAAGGCTCCACCATTCCTGGTATGATATTCTCCACGCGACTAACCATTCAAATCTCAATTGTTTCCTAATGCAGCTGACCATGATTATTGGGATTTGAATTTGTTTCCTTAACACGTCATTGCTTTAATATATGTTGTCGATCTGCTTTAATTCAAGCTGCCAAGGTAGTTGATATATATCGCTATATTCAAGCAATAACTCTGGAATATTCGAAATGTCAATTTAATTTTTTTATTGTGCAGTCATGAGTTGATTAATTTTGAAGTGAAAGTGTTTACCTGTCAGAAATAAGACTGTTAAATCCGCTGGGATGAATACTGTGTTGCAAACAAAAACTTGACAAGTCGAAAATGTATTCGACTTTGATTACCGCAAGTGTACGGATCGTTCAAGTAATAAAATGGATTTTAAAGTCCAAGTATCTTTCCCACAGAGATTTACTAGTTCGATTTTACATATTCTGACATTAACCGAAACATGAAATATGATTGATTTTTATAACTAAGTTGTAACTAAACTAAATGCAAAAAATAATGGATAAATTAATTAAACTAAATGCAAAATAATGGTTGAATGCAAAAGTTTGGAGAAAATAATATAGAAAAAGCGTACTAGAATTCCGATTCACCACGCAAGTTCACTTTTAACATTTATTTCACAATTTAATAACTCGATGAATTTGTTGAAGAATCAATGTTTCTAACTTATCCAACAATCTCTTTCGAGTATAATTGAACTTATTCTAGCGTACCATTTGACTATATTTCTATGACAAATGTAATAAACACTTAAATAGTCACGTAATGCATATCGATATATTTCTATCATCTATGTACAAAACGATGATTTACACCTTATTGAGTTTATTTTCCTTCTTTCGAATGCATAAAATAAACCACACAAACTCACATAATCACATGTATTTAATTATGGAGGCAAGAAAGTGTATATAAATCATTCAACATCCATCAAACGTGTTTGAATATCAAATTGCAGAATAAATAATTAAAAGACCAAAATGCGAGGTTCATCGTAAATCCTAGCACATATAAATCTAGCTTAACATAATATTGAAATTAAATAAATAAAAGTGGAACAACATTGTTCGCTGAAAATCGTACCGCAAGCGCACGGGTCGCGTTCAAGTAATAAAGTGGACCTTAAGAGTCCGGATTGTCGATCCCACGAGGAATGTATACTTTGGATTATGCACTCTAATCGATTTTAATTCTAACGACAAAATGAACACACACACACATTTAAAGACATAAGATAAAAACTAACAGTCTACAAAATAAGAAAATAAAGGTGTCTTGGCAAATTTTGGAGGGAAAAGTGTGGTTGGAATTTACGATGTCGCTTAACCTATTGTTTCATTGATCTCGAACCAATTATATGCCGATGCATATTATCAAAATGCGATAGTTAGACCCGATTATCTTGTTATAGTTAATACCCCCTCTCGAGGTCATATTAACCCTAATCGACGTATCTGTAAAGTATATCTCTATGTCGATACAAACATAGCCAACAGCATGAGTTTCTGTGAAAATGGCTCAATGGATCACATGAGGTAGGTGTATATCTCTACATCATCTAGACGCGCCTGGAACACCAAGCAAACCCATGGCATTGATCATTTCGGTCTATTTAATGCAACTATTTTTCAACAATCACATCAATATTAATTACTATCATTTAAGCGTCACCAAAAATGAAATCATTTTAAACATGATGATCAATACACTATGATTTTGATAACAACTGCATTTATCACTAAACATGTAGATATATCGATAATCAATGAATCAACTAGATTAAGTTCCAACCATAAATTCCAATACAATAATCTTAGCTCATTTTATAAAGATAACAAAGGAGATTCATAGTATAATACATCACAAACTTGGACAATAATAAAGGAATTCAAAAGTGAAGATATAACCTTTTTTGTGTAGTTTTGAACCCCTTCAAGGAATCTCCAAGTATTCTTTGATGTTTAATCTCCTTGCTCTCAACTTTTCATCCCTCAAAACAAGCCAAGATCAATCAAAAGAAAAGAAAGAGAAAAGAAAAGGAAAGAAAAAGATGAAAAACCTAGAGAGAAAATATAAAAAACTAAACTAAAACTAAAAACTCTAACTAATCTAAAAAAAACTAAAAACTAAAACTATTATATCCCTTTTATAAAAAAAACGTGCCAGCCACATTTATATAGGATATGATATTTTTCATAACTTAGCAATTAAGTTATATAAATATCTAGGGATATTTGCAATCAAGGTCCCCAATGTTTTGGAAAGTGGCAAAATGGTCCCTCAACTTTGATTTAGTACAATTTGGTCCTTGAATTTTGACCTTCAGTTCAGTTAGGCCCTTTATACATTGCACTTCAAGTCCTTCAACTTTCAGGCTTGTGCAATTTAGTCCCCAACTTCACCTTTTTGTCCATTTTTAGTCCATTTCTTTTCCTTTTCGCGCCATTCTTCTTCTTCTCGGGGTTTTCGCCTATAAAAGTGAAAAATACACAATTATGCAAAGAAATAAACTCAATTTCATTTCCAATTAAATACAAAAAAGTGCCGAATAAGTGTGTTTTTCCACACTTATCACACCCCTAAACTTGAGTTCTTGCTCGTCTCGAACAAGATTACTTCTAACATAATCACGCAAATGCAATGAAGATCAACATATTAGACAGCTTGCCAAAAATATCAAGGAGTTATAAAATTGTATGTCAATTCATAACCATGCTCCAAATAATGCTATCAAAAATAAATCAACTCATCCAATGCTCGATCAGTATAAATGCACAGTCATTTTCAATCATCATCTAGAATAGGAAACAATCGTCAAGATGGAAAAAATTTCTTAGATTGGCTTCAACCCGACCCTCAGTAGTCAAGTATATCCTTTCCCGCTCTTGAGATTCACACAGTCAAATAGATATTTCTTTTGTTTACCCCCAAAGTGTAAATCTAAAGATCGTTCTCTAATCACTCTTTTCTTTTTCCGCTCTAGTTCGGTTGGATCTAACCGGCATTTTCAACATTTATAACTGTGATGATTCTCCACTAATGAGTGCATTACAATCAAGTTTATACTAAGTAAGTCAAACCCACTAGTTATCTACGCCCAGGATCAATTACAATTGCACCAAATCAAATTTTTCAATGAAAACTCAAGATCGATCTCACTCCCTTAAGCTTTCTTCTTGACTCTTGTAACAAGCTTTAGGTCGGTAACTCTCCGATTGTTTAGACCAAAGGGTACCAGGTTTTGAAATACCCCAACGGACTTAATAACTCGAGTCAAAAAGGCTACGAAGTGAGACATGGTTTTAACAGTGCAATGTTCATTTTTAAGCAACAGTAAGGCGTAGATTTCTAGCATATGGTCAATACCTAGCTTATACTTGGCAACAGACATTCCATAGAAACAATTTTTTTAACATGCATGGAATCAACACATTTTTTCAACAAAATCATTCACCGGTTCGATCACCCCCAAACTTATTTCATAACATGGTAAAGTGAAAGAGAAATGGATATAGGCTGATATGATTTTTCAACAGTAACTCACAACCTAAGTTCTACCAATTCAAAAATTTTCCCCATCAAACAATCATTACCACATCCAGATAACAATCAATCATGACAATTGTGCTCAATGGAACTCATAATCTCACATGGACAAGCAATTTTTCAGAAAAAAATTTTGCAGCATAACAGCATATTTGGATGGCCACACATGATTCATGAATCAACAACAATTTCAAACATCATACAATGCAAAGCCGGCAAGGCTATCCAACATATCAATACAACATCGCCTAATTACGACACAAAGCAGTCAAAAGTGCTATACATCAACTCAATTCAACATCAATAGCCGGCAAGGCTCAATATCCCCAAACATAAAACACACATTGTCCTCAATGTGAAGAAGAACAAGCTAAAGGAATAATGAAACTTCCCTGAATGGATGGTTGTGAAGAGGTACTCATGCATCGACTTTGGACTTGTAGTACTCTTTGAATAGCGTGGGCAAGTGACCTCTTTGTACACCATTGCACCCTCAGACTTGTGAGGAACCATGAAATATGGGACTCAAAATGTAACCTACAACACAAAGTAAAAGACAATTAAGTAAAAACATAAAAGATGCAGAAAAGTAAATAAAGACAAAGATAAAAGATAGAAAAGTCGGGTTGCCTCCCAACAAGCGCTTTTTTATAGTCTTTAGCTCGACTGTAGCAAATGGATGCTTTGCCCATTCTCCTCCTGTTGGCTTTGGTCCACTCCTCGTTTGATCGTCAACACTCATCATCGCCCTCTATAATGTAGTAGGACTTTCCCAATCCATCCAATTCGAACTCAACTATGAAGATTTCCATCCCTTTATCGGGCCAAATCACAAACTGAACCTTAGGGCAATCAAGGAAGTCAAAAGCCTGCGCAGTACTCTCATCTTCATTGTCTGCTACACAGTTGCTCGGTTCATTTGTGATTGATATGATATTCTCTTCAAGTTCTGCCTCAGTAGTTGATGTCTCCTCGGATTGAATTATCAGTCCTTCATCGAACTCCACGGGCAATGGTAAGTCTTTCCTATGAAACTCGTCGAGAGGACTATACCCCCATTTCTGGAATCCATCCCAGTATTTGTAATCTCCTACAAGCATGTTCTCTTCACCCAACTTGGCAAGTTCAGTGAAGTATTTTTCAAGTACCCGTTCATTCAAATGTGTGGGACCATCACCAGTAAATGTGATGTCCTCATTCCAGTCATCGGATACCCAGTCTCTCGCGAGCATGTAACTTTCATCAGAATTGTCTATGGCTTGTTTTCGACATTTCAAATAATATCTAAACTGAAGAAGTTTAGACATTGCAGCCTCGGTACACGAATACAAGCATAGTCCTGTACATTGCATCGCTTGACAGATGTCGCATCTTGGACCTTCAAACATATTTCTGTAGTCACTGTAGAGACTCGCTAATGCAGACATTCTGTGACTTTACCAATGTTAGAATCAAGTAAATATCTGAAAAGTACAGTAAGACAATACAAACACAAGATCGATTAGTAGTACGGGGGTGGGTTAGCCAAAATAAACAAAAGTAAAAGCAGATAAAAATAAATAAAATAAAGTGTTAAAACTAAAATTAACTAAAGTGGTAATCAAAGTAAAAACATTCCCCGGCAACGGCGCCAAAAACTTGTTCGCTGAAAATCGTACCGCAAGCGCACGGGTCACGTTCAAGTAATAAAGTGGACCTAAAGAGTCCGGATTGTCGATCCCACAAGAAATGTATACTTTCGATTACTCGACTCTAATCAATTTTAATTCTAACGACAAAAGGAAACACACACATTTAAAGACATAAGATTAAACTAACAATCTACAAAATAAGAAAATAAAGGTGTCCTGGCAAATTTCGGAGGGAAAAGTGTGGTTGGGATTTACGATATCGCTTAACCTATTGTTTCATTGATCTCGAACCAATTATGTGCCGATGCATATTATCAAAATGCGATAGTTAGACCCAATTCTCCTGTTTTAGCTAATACCCTCTTTCGAGCGCATATTAACCCTAATTAATCAATTCATACCGTATATTTCTATGTCGATACAAAGTTAACCAATTGTATAAATTTCTGTGAAAATAGCTCAATGGGTCACTCAGAGTAGGTGTATATCTCTATATCACCTAAACGCGCAAAAGATACACTAATGCAAATCCGAGGCATTGATCATTTCGGTCTATTTAATGCAACTATTTTTCAACAATTACATCAATATTAATTACTATTATTTAAGCGTCACCAAAAATGAAGTAAAACCTAACAATTCCATCTAAGCATCACCAAAAATGAAATCATTTTAAACATGATGATCAATACACTATGATTTTGATAACAACTGCATTTTTTCACTAAACATGTAGATATATCGATAATCAATGAAACAAATTAGGTTAAGTTCAATCCATAAATTCCAACACAAAGTCTTAGCTCATTTTATATATATAAAAACAAAGGAGATTCATAGTATAATACATTACAAACTTAGACAATAATAAATGAATTCAAAAAGTGAAGATATAACCCTTTTTTTGTAGTTTTGAACTCCTTCAAGGAATCTCCAAGTATTCTTTGATGTTAATCTCCTTGCTCTCAACTTTTAATCCCCCAAAATAAGCCAAGATCAACCAAGAAAAGAAAGAGAAAAGAAAATGAAAACCTAGAGAGAAAAAGAAAGAAAAACCTAAACTAAACTAAACTAAACTAAAAAACTCAAACTAAAAAATAAAAACTAAACTAATATATTCTATCTAAAAAAACTGTCCAAGCTAGTCAATATATAGGAAAAGAGATATTTTGTTTGCTTAACAATGAAGTTATCAAAATATCTCATGAAAATTGCATCCAAGGTCCCTGAAATATTGAAAGATAATTAAAATGGTCCCTCAACTTTGAAGTAGTACAATTTGGTCCTTGAATTTTTGACCTTCATTTCAGTTAGGCCCTTTATACATTGCAGTTCAAGTCCTTCATCTTTCTGGCATGTGCAATTTGGTCCCCAACTTCACCTTTTTGTCCATTTTTAGTCCATTTCTTCTCATTTTCCCGCCATTCTTCTTCTTGACGGGGTTTTAGCCTACAAAAGTAAAAATTACACAATTATGAATAGAAATATACTCAATATCAATTCTAATTAATTTTAGAAAAGTGCCGAATAAGTGTGTTTTTCCACACTTATCAAACATCACCAAAATTTGACAAAACGTGATTAATTTTGGCCAAAAATAAATTTGCGTCGCATTAAGAAATTAATCTGCCGCATCCACTTTTTTCTTCAATTCCAATCTGCGTGCCTCTTCCTTCTCGGTTGCTTCCGACTTCTATGCGAATATAATATTCAGTCCAAAAAGCTCCAGCCGTTTCTATCAGTGTACGTGTATCTCTCTCTTCCTCCTGCGAAGGGGTCCTGCCGTGTATATATTTATTTCAGCCCCAGAACCTCCCCCCTTCACGTTTCTGTTTGCATGGGTATATATACATAACAGTGCACCCAAAATTCTGCAATTGAGGCCCAATAGACATAAGCTGCCTTTCAATTCACGTGTAGTTAGAATTTCAAATCCAATTGCTAATTGAAGTCCTAATCAAACAGTAAGTCCAGCCAATTAATGTTATTTTTGTCCAGCCAACTAATGTTATTTTTCTCCAAGTCATCCAATCTTTAGAATTGGTGCAATTTAGTCCTTCAATTTCTCTAGTGTAGACTTTAACCCCCAAAACTATAGATTTTCTTTAATTTCAGCATTCTTTCTTTTCTAATTGCTTCGAACGAGTCCATAACTAAAACAAAAGAAAATTAACCCAAGTTAAGTAAAAATTAATAATTTGACGACATGAAACCCAAGTAAAATAACTTAAATAAGTGCACAAAATGCACTCATCAAATACCCTCAAACTTGAGTTATTGTTTGTCCTCAAACAAAATTAAAACTTAACTCCACATAAAAAATGATTTAATAACTTGCCGTGTCTTAGGATTGGACTCTAGTAATAAACAATATGAACAACTTCAATCGTGCAAAATCAAATCAATCTCCACATGTGTCATGAATAACTTGACGTGTATGTGTGTGAAAACTCATGTCAACATATTACGATCATGATTAGCTCATACCCGATCCAAAGTAGTCAAATATTCCCTTACATCACTCAAAAGGTACACATCCCCCTAAACTTATTCTTTTCACTCAATTATCTTGGGGTGTGTTCTAAAATTGAACTCATTTATATCTACTCATTACCTTCTCTTAGTTTGGATGTATCGTACTATCACAAATTCACACTTCAACAAGTAGAGACTCTCCTATTTTTGATTACTTCGACCTTTGAGATTAAACTAAGTTACTTGTCTCGTACTAGAGATATAATTCTATCAACCGCATGTTTGGGGCTAATCACTGCATTTCATACATAGAAATATGTATATTATCCATCAATGGATAGATTTTTTTCTTCTTTTTTTCTATTTTTTTTTCCCATATATATGACATCTTCCATTTGCTTTCTATATAACCCATGTAGCGAGCTTTAGGCCGATAACTCCCAAGTCAGAAGACCATAGGGCACCAGGTTTTAAACCCTTACATGCTTAATCACCCGAGTTATATAGGCTCGAACAGATATATTTATTTATTTAATGATTAGTGTAATATTCTTTTAGACACCTAGTTTCTAAAACTAATCTCTAACTTAAAATTTCCACATTGTCTTCATCTCATTGGTCTAAGATAATCCGCCCAAAATATCATGTACGGAATCCCTACTCATCTCAATGCTCCCTTACAACATTTCAATCACCTACAAACTATTCTCAAAATTGGTCAGGTTTAATACAAAAGAGGTTATTCGGGTTTTTTTTCTATGTTCAACTATTTCTAAGTAATGAACTAAATCATCAACTCAACATGTCAACATGAGTGTCGCACAAACATGTATTGATTAATCTAATAATGCACTATTTTCATCATTCACAGTTCATACATAGTCCAATATTTAACGTCATGGTCGACAAAATTATCAAATCCACACAAGCACATGAAGTAATAAACAAAACATTGATTTATTTATTTTTACTTTTTTTTTACACACAGACTACATAGAAAATAAAAAAAAATGATAAACAATTGATGAACGATCCATAATTATCCGATAATACCCTGTCAGCCACCCCCAAACTTAGATAAAACATGCCCTCGATGAAAATTGTGCAGTGCATAGTAGAGTGACAAAATAGACTTAGTACTTAAGTGGTTAACGAATACTCCCCTGATAAATATGGAGATAGTGGTGATCAGATGATGGCAGAAAATTGGCCTGACGTGGATGTAACTTTCGCTCAAGAGGCATCTTCGTGATCTAATTAGATGATCGATGACCTGTAATTATCAAAATTAAAGAAATTAAACATAGTTCCTAAATTAATATCATAGATAGAATAAATGAATAGAAAAAAAATTGTTGGGTTGCCTCCCAATAAGCACTTGTTTATAGTCTATAGCTCAACTATAGGACGGCTGATCGCGGGCATCTATAGAAAGCTTTTGATGCCTTGTCCATCTTTCTTATTTTGGCTTTAATCCACTTTTCATTTGATCTCCACACATCTTTCTTGCCATTTTCATAATAATAAGACTTGTCTATTCCATCCGACTCAATTTCAACTATGTAGATTTGGATCTCTTCGTCAGGCTTAATCACAAAATCAATTTTTGGACAATCAATAAAGTCGGAAAAATATAAGTTGATTTCCTCCTTATTGATCGCCTCATCCTCGTTTAGCTCTATTGTGATTAAATTTTCACTCGTTTTTTGGTCTTCTTCATTTGTTGAACTCTCATCGAGTGGAATGATTGGTCCGCAATCTATATCCATGGGCAACAAAAAGTCGGTCCCGACGACCCTTTCAAGTGGATTGTACCCCCAATAACGAAATTCTTCTCAGTACATGCAATCTCCCAAAAAGATCTCGCCTTCATTCAACTTAACCAATTTTTCAAAATACTTTGCAATTACTTTTTCATGAAATAGAGGAGGACCATCTCCTACCAGTTTGAAGTCCCCATCCCAATTGTCAGGTATAAAATCTACAACGAGAAGCATGTACCCTTCATGGTTTTCATCAATTGCTCGCTTCCGACACCTTAAATATTCTCTAAATATCATAAGTTTCGGCTTGTAGAAACAAGAGTGCGAGGGCAAACATTATCTAATACAATGCATCGTGTAACAATTCTAACAACTCGAGTATCCTCCAAACATATCTTCATCATCTGTGTAAAGATTATCCATTACAAAAGTTTCATTACCTTACCAAGTCAGAATTATGCAATTATCTGAAAAAGGATAGGGAGAGAGTGCAAACACGAGATAAATTAATAGTACGGGGTTAGCCAAAAATAAAAGCAATAAATAAAATAAAATAAAAGTTCGAATTAGTATCAAAGTAAATAAAATCAAACTAAATTAAATTCCCGACAACGGCGCCAAAAACTTGTTCACGAAAATAATTGTTCGTTTTAAATTACCACAAGTGTACGGTTCGTAACAAATAATAAAATAGAATTGAGAATTCCAGATATCGTTCCCACGGAGATTGGATTAGCTTGAGTCTAATTACTGAAACTTTAACCAAATCTATAGATTTTTTGAGATGATTATAAAGATTTGTAATTAAATAAGCAACTTAACTAAATTTTACCAACTAACTAAATGCAATTTAAAAGTTCAAATGCAGAGTGAATGTTTCTTATGAATAACAAATGAGTACTAGGATCACGAATCTCCATGCAATGTTCACCTTGGAATCTAGTTCTACAACATTGACAACATGCTTGATATTTTGAAAAATCAATGATCCTAACCTATCCAACAATCTCTCTCGAGACTTGCTGGACCTATTCATGTAAACTACCCGACTATATCTCTATAACGAATGTGAATTCACAAGAATGCATGTATTTTTATGATCACTTAAAGATTTACGCAAAGCATAGAGGTATATCTATATTCCCTATCGGACCTTACGATGACTAATACATCATCAAGTCTATTCCCCTTCTCTCGAATGTATGAAATAGACCACTACACTCACACAATCACATGCATAATAATTGTGGAAACAAATAAGTGAATAAAAGTCATTCAAACCTCAAAACATGTCTTAATTGTCAATAATTGTAAAACTAAAATCCAGAGTTACATAGCAAAGTTCATCGATCTCCTAACATAAATAGATCTAGCCTAACATGGAGAAACTAAGAAAATACAAAATTAAAGTGAGAGAGACATCCTCAAAATCACAATTTTGCTTCAAATCCAAGAATTCTTGTAATTTTGATGTGAAATCTTTGCCCCAAAATCTTCTTCTTGATGTATTCTAGGGTTCTCTCTCTGTTGTAATGTCTCCCCCCTCTTTTTGGACGGCCATAGGGTTTTAAAATACCCCCCAAGATTCGTTTCCATAAGAGTTGTTGTCGAATTAGGAAATCAGAATTTTTTTCCTGAAATGGCCTGGGCGAGCGCCCAATACAAAATGGGGCGGTCGCCCAAGCTAAAAATTTTGCTGCTGTTGATAATTTTTGGTTTGGGCGGCCGCCCGGGCAGAATGGATAGGAGGTTGCCCAAGCTAAATTTTCGTCACTTATCTTTTCCGTCCTTTTCTTCATTTTTTCTTCCATCTTGGTCCTCCTCATCAAATTACATCAATTGTAATGCTTCAACTTTTCCCCAAATGCATGTTGGTCCCTAAAGTTCCATCAATTAGCCTATTTATCCTTCTTTCTTTTCCAATTGCTTCGAAATGGGTCCAAAACTGAAATAAGATAAAAATAACCTAAATTAAGTAAAATGTAATAATAAAACGACATAAAAGCTTAGTAAAATGGCCCCGAATAAGTGCACAAAAATGCACTTATCACGAACTTCTTTGCATAGAAAAATCTGATTTCTTGGGAGCAACAAGCTCTCAACCCCTTGCCCCAAATGGTTCGAAGTATGCATATATTCGTACATGCTTGTGTTTGCAAACACAAGCTAAAGCTTCAAGTGGCTTCCTTTTTACAAGTTTGCATTGCAGCATAGCTTCTTCTTATGTTATATATCATGTATATTAACTAACTTATTTTAGATGAACTCCTGCTTGCAGGCATATTGCTTGTCTATTGCATCTATTCTTGTAAATATAGATCATATTTAGGTCACCAATAATGGCTGTGTTTTCCTTTTTTTTCACCAATATTTGCTTAAATTAATATGGTTCTACGCTATCAGGTAAAGGCTGCGTATGATATGCTACTCATGCAGAGGCTAACACAAAGGAGAGCAGGGAACGTTGTAAATAGCAATATCCGTTATGCTGATGCTAAACCTGTAAATACTGTAAATACTTCAAAGATGAGGTCAATGCCCAAGTGGCTCCAAACTACTGCCAGAGACTCACCTGCCGCAGTTGAAGCACCATCTACCAGCGAGATAGGTGTTCAAGTTGGGGTCTACGGAGCTTTAATGGTCTTAAAATATTTTAATGGAGCTTCAGCATCTTCAGTGGCCCCGTATGCTGGGGCTGGTGTCTCGGTGCTGATTTTAGCCACTAGTTTTGGAGCATCCTTATACTTCTTGACCAAGAAAAATATCAAGTTAGGTAAGAAAATAACGCCATCCTTTTTCCATTAGCCATGAAATTGATACAGCATTTCTGTTTAGATTTTTTCCCCCTGTTAATCATTGTTAAGTATGACTACCTTGTTTGCATCTCTTTGTTAAGAAATATATGATTATTTTGTTTTTATTATTTATTAAGGGTAGAATAGTCTTTTAAGTTTTCTTTATTTTAGACTATATATAGTCTCTTTGTATCTAGGTTTTATTCATTCAATTACATTATGCAGAATCAATAAAACCCTAGCCTCTTTTTCTTTTTCTCTTTGAATTGTTTAACATGGTATCAGAGCTAAGTTTCATGGGATTTGACATAATCTCAAACACAGCTTTCGCGGATCCAACTTTTTTTTTTTAGAAGAGACGATTTTGGGAGGATTTTTCGTTCCGTTTCTCCAATCTGGTTTTTCGTTAGGGTTTTCGTTCAATTTCTGCAATTTAGTATTTCGTTTCCCTTACTTTTTCGATTTGAGTTTCCTTCTTCTTTTCTTTTATTATGGCTACTGAAAGAGACGATTCGCTTCAATCTGTCAGTGTAAGGTTAGATGGAAAGAATTATTCGTATTGGAGTTATGTGTTGAGAAATTTTATTAAGGGTAAAAAGATGTGGGGATATATTAGTGGAACTTCTGTAAAACCTACGGATATTGATAAGGGTTATGCTACTTCAATAGATACTTGGGAAGCAAACAATTCAAAAATTATTACTTGGATTAACAATTCTGTTGAGTATTCCATAGGTAGAGAGTTGGCAAAGTATGATACAGCAAAAGAGGTTTGGGAACATCTGCAAAGGTTATTCACTCAATCAAATTTTGCAAAACAGTATCAATTAGAGAATGACATACGAGCTATTCAGCAGAAGAATATGAGTGTTCAGGAGTTTTATTCTGCTATAACAGATCTTTGGGATCAATTGGCTCTTACAGAATCTGCAGAATTAAAGGCGTGCAATGCCTATATTGTTCATAGAGAGCAGCAACGGTTGGTACAGTTTCTAACGGCACTTCGCAGTGATTTTGAAGGACTTAGAGGTTCAATTTTGCATCGTTCTCCACTTCCTTCTGTTGATTCAGTTGTCAGTAAGTTATTGGCTGAAGAAATACATCTTAAGTCTTATTCTGAAAAGGGAATTCTTTCTACTCCTAATCATTCTGTGTTAGCAATGCCTTCTAAGTCACTGTCTAATAATCATAATATGTTTCACGCAAGGGCTGCCCGTGATGAGTGCAGTTTCTGTAAGGAGAAAGGTCATTGGAAGGCTCAGTGTCCTAAGTTGAGACAGCAGAATCGAACCGTGCAGCAATTCCAAGCTTGGAAGCCTGGCAATCAATCACAATCGAATGATCGTAGACCACCTCAGGGTTATAGACCACCACAGTTCAATACTGCAGCGGTAGCTTCATCGGGTCCTTTCACAGATCCTAGTACTCTGGCTGAGCAATTTCAGAAGTTTCTCTCCTTACAGCCACAAGCTATGTCTGCTTCTGTAGGTCAGTTGCCTCATAGTTCTTCAGGTATGTCACATTCTGTTTGGATCTTGGATTCTGGTGCTTCACATCATATGTCTCCAGATTCTTCATATTTTGCTTGTGTGTCTCATTCGTCTTGTATTCATGTCATGACTGCTGATGGCACTCTTATGCCTTTAGCAGGTGTTGGTTCTGTTATCACACCTCACTTGTCTCTCCCTAATGTTTATCATATTTTGAAACTCAAATTAAATATTGCTTCTGTTGGTCAGTTATGTAATTCTGGAAATTTAGTCACATTTTCCTCTTCTTCTTGTTATGTGCAGGATCTCCAGTCTCAGAAGCTGATTGGGACAAGCCGTAGGAAGGGGGACTATATGTTTTGGATGAGTTAAAAGTACCAGTTGCTGCTGCTGCTACTAGTGTTGATTTATCTTCTTTTCGTTTGAGTCCTTCTTCTTCTAGTTTTTATTTATGGCATTCTCGCCTAGGTCATGTTTCGTCTTCTCGTTTGAGATATTTGGCTTCTACAGGGGCATTAGGAAATTTGAAACCTTATGATATTTCAGATTGTAGTGGATGTAAACTGGCAAAATTTTCAGCTTTACCTTTTAATCGAAGTATTTCTGTTTTTTCCTCTCCATTTGATTTGATTCATTCTGATGTACGGGGGCCTTCTCCTGTTGCCACAAAAGGAGGGTCCCGATATTATGTTTCTTTTATTAATGATCATACTCGTTATTGTTGGGCTTATTTAATGAAACATCGTTCTGAATTCTTTGAGATATACACAACATTTCGTGAACTTGTCAAAACTCAACAGTCTGCTGTTATCAAATGTTTTAGGTGTGATTTGGGTGGGGAATACACTTCTAAAAAATTTTGTGAACTGCTTGCCTTAAATGGAACTATTCACCAAACTTCATGTACAGATACTCCTGAGCAAAATGGCGTTACTGAAAGAAAACATAGGCACATTGTTGAAACTGCTCGCTCTCTCTTGTTGTCTACTTCAGTTCCTAGTGTGTATTGGGGTGAAGCTGTTCTTACTGCTATAAGTTGGATTAATACAATTCCATCTTCTCATATTTCAGATTTTTCTCCTTTCAAAAAGTTGTATGGGTATGCCCCTGATTATTCTTTCTTTAGAGTTTTTGGTTGTACTTGTTTCGTTCTTCGTCCTCATGTAGAACGCAGCAAGTTGTCATCTCGATTTGCTATTTGTGTCTTTCTTGGTTATGGTGAAGGTCAAAAGGGGTATCATTGTTTTGATCCAATAACTCAGAAACTTTATGTGTCTCATCATGTTGTGTTTCTCGAGCATATACCTTTCTTTTCTATTCCATCAACTACTCATAGTTTGACTAGATCTGATCTTATTCGTATAGATCCTTTTTATACTGATTCTGTAGTTTGTCATCTCAAGTTCCTAGCACTTCAAATACTGATCATTCTGCATGTACTGACACTTTACTCTCCGGCACACCTGAAGCTCCCTCTTCTCCTATGGTCCCTCAAGCTCCGTCTGAGAATGTGGATCCACCTCTACGTCAATCCATACACATTCATAAGTCTACAAAGTTACCAGATTTTGCTTATTCTTGTTATTCTTCATCTTTTACTTCCTTTTTAGCTTCTATTCATTGTCCCTCTGAGCCCTCTTCCTATAAAGAGGCAATTCTTGATCCTCTTTGGCAGCAAGCTATGGATGAGGAACTTTCTGCTTTGCATAAGACTGGTACTTGGGATTTGGTTCCTCTACCTCCTGGTAAGAGTGTTGTTGGTTGTCGTTGAGTGTATAAGATCAAGACTAATTCTGATGGATCAATTAAGCGATACAAAGTTAGGTTGGTTGCAAAAGGGTACTCTCAACAGTATGGTATGGATTATGAGGAGACATTTGCTCCTGTTGCAAAAATGACTACTATTCGTACTCTTATTGCAATAGCTTCGATTTGTCAGTGGCGTATCTCTCAACTTGATGTTAAAAATGCATTCTTGAATGGAGATCTTCAAGAAGAAGTTTATATGGCTCCCCCTCCTAGTGTTCCACATGATTCTGGGTATGTTTGCAAGTTCAAGAAGGCGTTGTATGGTCTCAAACAAGCACCTCTTGCTTGGTTTGAGAAATTTTCTGTTGTGATCTCTTCTCTTGGATTTGCTTCTAGTAGTCATGATTCTGCTCTTTTTGTTAAGTACACTGATACAGGTCGTATCATTCTATCTTTATATGTTGATGACATGATTATTGCTAGTGATGATATTGATGGTATTTCAGTTTTGAAGACAGAGTTGGCTAGACAGTTTGAAATGAAGGATTTGGGTTCTCTACGATATTTCTTGGGTATTGAGATAGCCTACTCACCTAGAGGTTATCTTCTTTCTCAGTCGAAATATGTTGCAGATATCCTTAAACAGGCTCGACTTACTGATAATAAGACTGTTGATACTCCCATTGAGGTTAACGCAAAGTATTCTTCTTCTGATGGTTTACCTTTATCAAATCCTACTTTATACCGTACTATTGTTGGGAACTTGGTATATCTCACTATTACTCGTCCAGATATTACATATGCTGTTCATGTAATTAGTCAGTTTGTTGCTTCTCCTACTACAGTTCATTGGGCAGCTATTCTTCGTATTTTGTGATATCTTCGGGGTATAGTCTTTCAGAGTCTTTTACTTCCATCCACATCTTCCTTGGAGCTGCGAGCATACTCTGATGCTGATCATGGCAGTGATCCCATAGATCGTAAGTCTGTTACTGGCTTCTGTATCTTTTTGGGTGATTCTCTTATTTCTTGGAAGAGCAAGAAGCAATCTATTGTGTCTCAATCTTCAACCGAAGCAGAATATCGTGTTATAGCATCCACTACCAAAGAGATTGTTTGGTTACGTTGGTTACTTGCAGATATGGGAGTTTTTCTTTCACATCTCACTCCTATGTATTGTGATAATCAGAGTTCCATTCAGATTGCTCACAACTCGGTTTTTCATGAACGAACTAAGCACATTGAGATCGATTGTCACCTTACTCATCATCATCTCAAGCATGGCACAATTACTTTGCCATTTGTTTCTTCTTCTTTGCAGCTTGTAGATTTCTTTATCAAGTCGCATTCTATTTCTCGTTTTCGTTTTCTAGTTGGCAAACTCTCGATGCTTGTAGCTGCTGCATCGTGAGTTTGAGGGGAGATGTTAAGAAATATATGATTATTTTGTTTTTATTATTTATTAAGGGTAGAATAGTCTTTTAAGTTTTCTTTATTTTAGACTATATATAGTCTCTTTGTATTTAGGTTTTATTCATTCAATTACATTATGCAGAATCAATAAAACCCTAACCTCTTTTTCTTTTTCTCTTTGGATTGTTTAACACTCTTGACCCTCAGAAAAGGTAGGTCGGTAAAAATTATCTTAACACCGTCATTTCGATAGATTCCTATTATATGGATGTGTGGTTATACGTACATCTTTCATGCCAGAACAGGTCAAATTAATTTTTTTTTTTTTTTTTTTTTTTTTTGCAGAAGAAGTAAAATATTAACCAAAGATTGAAGGCGGGGCTTTTAGGATTATGCAATGAACCATGGATTATTTGCTTCATTGCATGAGCATGCATTGAGAGTAATTGTATGTGACAGTAGTAATTCAAGGAGAAAATGGTAGAAACACGATAGTTGGAGAACATGCTTTTCAAATGTCGAATATCAATGAGCTTCAATTTGTTGACTCGTGACTCCAAGTTTATACCAAGTCATTCCAAGGCCCAATTTTTGCATGTTTGTGAATATCATCCTTATAAAATCCTTATATTTACAGAAAGTACATAATAAATATGTACGAGTTCAGCAGAAACACTACCCTAATTAGCAAACGTTTTCATGCACCTTATATGCTCCAAGTCTGAGTCCATTCAGGTTTATGTGGTTTTTATATACTGGGCATAAAAAATTTGTAATTCCAATAATTGCGGGATAGATTCACTTGGAAACCAGCACTCTCATTCTGTGGACTTGTATTTTTTAGTTACAGACTCGAGTTTCTTTGTGTTGTGCATGTGATGGACCCCAGTAATAGCTGTTTTAGGATTGTTATATATGATTATTGATCATCTTTTTGTATTTAGAATTTAGGATTCATGTATTGCATGTTATATGCCTCTTGATTTCCAAACACCTTGTAGTTTCTAAAACACAGGTATTGGCCCTGTGAGTAAAATTCGTTATGGTGCTTGGGTGCAAAAAGCATTTATTTTACTACTGATAAGTGCGTTTTGTGCACTTAATTATGCGACAAAACATGATTAATTGTTGATATAAATGCTTGAATAAGGCTTAATTCAATATGAATTGTGTTTGTAGGTTTACTTTGATGGAAATAATGAAATATGCGCGAAAAAAGGCGAAAATGACCAAAATGGAAGGAAATGAAAGTTCGGGGACTAAATCGCAATTATTCATAAGTTGACCCGAACGACGAACCGAGCATGGAACCTCGCTAAAGATCTAATTGTCAATATTATGGATGACTAGAAGAAGATGGAAGAGGAAGAAATTCCAAAAGTGAAATGAAAAGAAGATTGAGGACCAATTTGCACTAGAAGCGAAAATTCTTCCATGCTATAGCATGAGATTTTACCTTGCTATAGCCCAGACCTCAACAGAGATTTTCAGGAAGGATTTACTTTGCCCATGCTACAACATGAAAATATACCTTGCTATAGCAAGGGGTATTCTGGGCGAGAAATTCTTAAGTTTCCTTATCCAACTACAACTCTTATGGTAATGATTCTAGGGCAACTATAAAAGCCTAAACTCGTCCTAGACTAGGTTTTATGCATTCTTAGGGAGAAAAAGTCGAATTTCAAGAGCAAGGAGAAGAGCTTGAGCTAGGGTTTCACATCAAGATCCAAGATTCAAGCCTTAAACTTCTATTTTTTGGTGATGTTTTCTTTCTATCATTTTTATTGTTGTTTTAATTTCATTATGCTAGGCTAGACTTTTTATGTACTAGGTGAACGATGAACCTCGCATTATGATCTTTTAATTTCTATTTTGCAATTTGACATTTAAACACGTTTGATGGCTATTGAATGATTTATATACACTTTCTTGCCTCCATAATTAAATGCATGTGATTATGTGAGTTTGGGTGGTTTATTTTATGCATTCGAAAGAAGGGAAATAAATTCAACAAGGTATAAATCATCGTTTTGTTCATAGAGGATAGAAATATACCGATATGCATTACGTGAATCTCTAAGTGTTTATAAAACTTCATGCATTCTTGTATATTGCATTTGTCATAGAAATATAGTCAAATTGTATACTAAGATAGGTTCAATTCTACTCGAAATAGATTATTGGATAGGTTAGAAACATTGATTCTTCAAACGATTCATCGTGTTGTCAAATTGTGAAATAAGGGTTAAGAGCGAACTTTGCTTGGCGATTCGGGATCCTAGTACGCTTTTCATACATTGATTTCTTCAAACTTTTGCATTCAAACATCACTTTTGCATTTGATTCATAATTTTAGTTTAATTTATAGATTAGTCATAATTTCATCATAAAGTCACAAAAATAACCATATTGAGTTTAATAGATTCGGTTAAGGTCGCAATAATAGAACTCAAGTTAAATCAATTCTCGTGGGAACGATACTCGAAATTTTAGGATTTCTATTTTATTACTTGTCAACGAACCGTACACTTGCGGTGATTTTATTCGAAACATATTTTCGTGAACAAGTTTTTGGCGCCATTGCCGGGGATTGAGTATTAACTTGATTTTTGTTATTTAGACACTAATTCGAACTTGTTTTCTTTAGTTTTATTTTATTTTATTTTTCGTTCAATTACTTAGGTTGAGCTAAGTGCTACTACTGTTTTTGCCTTTTCAGGTATTGCATGCGAAGATCAATCAGCTGTGAATTATTTCAAGTTGATTTGGAAATTGAACGAACCTTTCATCACAGACAGAGAGAAGCAAGAGCAGCACATCAGGTCAATCAAGGACAAATCGAAATGGCTGATCAACAACTGGAACCGATGATAGGTCATGCAGCGCCAGCCAATGCTGAAGCTCAAGATGATGGGAATACTATACTTGGGGATTTTCTAGCACCGTACGTTGTTCAAAGCCAGTCCAGCATCGTTTACCCAATATTCGGACAGCCGAACTTTCAGCTGAAGACAAATATCATCCAACTCTTTCAGAATGGACATCAATTTTACGGAACAGCCAACGAGAATCCACATACACATATATCCCATTTCTTGGATATGTGTCAACACTTCAAATACCCTGGGATATCAGAAGATGCAATCAGACTAAGGCTGTTTCCGCTAACTCTTCGGGATAAAGCACTTGAGTGGCTCGATTCACTCCCGGTGACGAGCATAACTACTTGGAATGACTTGGCTTAGAAATTCTGCACCAAATACTTCTCACCGGCTAAAGTGGCGAGATTGCGGCACGACATATCAATTTTTAGCCAACATGAAACTGAATCACTTGATGAAACGTGGACTAAGTTCAAGGGCATGCTAAGAAAGTGTCCTCAACATGGATACAACAAGAAAGAACAAATCATATACTTCTATTGGGGACTAACACCAACTTTTAGAAGCATGGTAGATTCGTCATCAAATGGTTCCTTAACCACCAGGTCAGTCGAGGGAGCTTGGGAGTTGTTTGAGAGAATGGCTAATACCTCAGCCATGTGGTCTACAGATAGAGTGGGAGCAAAGAAAACAGTTGGAGTGTATGAGGTAGATACCTATTCGACATTATCTGCAAAGATTGACTCCTTGTTTCACAAGATAGAGAGTATAACACAGACCGTGAATTCAGTACAAGTGAAGAAACCCAGTTGTGAAGAATGTGGAGCAGAGCATGGTATAGCTGAATGTCCCATTGTTACACAAAGGATGGAACATGTGGATTTTGCTTAATGGGGTCAACGTCAGCAGAATAATCCTCACTCTGAGACATACAATCCGGGATGGAGAAATCACCCCAATTTCTCTTGGGGTGGTAATCAGAATCACAATCAGAATCATAATCGGGCTCAGGGGCAGTTTCAGCAGGAGAGGAAACCTCAATTGGAAGATATGTTTGCGAAACTCATGGAAAAGACCGATAAATACATGGAAACCACAAATCAATTCATGAGAAAGACTGAAACAAATTTCCAGAATCAGGGTGCAGCTATTAAGAATCTAGAGACTCAAATGGGACAGCTAGCTCTTTCAATGACAGGGAGAGTGCCTGGTGCTTTACCGAGCAATACAGAAGTGAATCCTAGGGAGCATGTTCAAGCCATTACTACAAGAAGTGGAGTTCAGCTACCTGAGATACATGTGAAAAGGCCAGGAGTAGACAAAGAGACAGTGGACCCACCTGGGAAAGAGACTGAAGAGGAGACTGACAGCACTAAGAAGACACCAGTAAAAGAGAGACCAGCGATACCACAGCAAATTCCAGATAATTCAGTGAATCCTTATGAACCACCCATTCCATTCCCACAACGGTTGAGGAAACATCAATAGGAGCAATAATACAAGAAATTCCTCGAAGTTTTCACGAAACTCCATATAAATATCCCATTTGCAGAAGCACTGTTCAAAATGCCTAGCTATGCCAAGTTCCTGAAAGATATTCTATCCAAGAAACGAAAGTTAGATGAACATGAGACGGTGATGCTAACAGAGGAGTGCGGTCGTAATTCAGAAAAAGCTCCCACCAAAACTGAAAGATCCAGGGAGTTTTACTATACCTTGCACTATTGGTGAATGCTACTTTGATAAAGCTCTTTGTGATCTTGGTGCAAGTATTAATCTAATGCCTCTATCTGTTTTCAAGAAACTTGGACTAGGCGAAGCCAAAGCAACCACGGTGACACTTCAGTTAGCTGATCGATCATTTGCACATCCAAGGGGGATAATTGAAGACGTGCTAGTTAAGGTGGACAAATTCATTTTTCCAGCGGACTTCCTCATTTTGGATATGGAAGAAGACAAGGATATCCCACTTATCTTGGGCAGGCCATTCCTAACTACCAGTAGAGCTCTAATCGATGTTGAAAAGGGTCAGTTGAATTTGAGATTTGGCGAGGAGCAAATCACTTTCAGCGTCTTCAATGTTATGGATGATCATGTCAAGTCAGATAGTTGCTATCAAATTGATGTGGTAGAAGAGGTGTTGCAGAAGACAATTGTGTCTCAAGACTTTTCAAATGCTGCTAATGACCATAATGTGCATTTTCAACCTGAACAAAATCTTGAGAAGCAAGAAGGTTACATTATTGAGTTTGAGGCAATTGATGAGGGAAAAACAGATGACACAGATAAAGATAAGGCTAACGTCTGGAAGAACGCTGCAGTAAGAAAGAAATTGTCATTGAAGAAGCTAATCAGGACCTCCAAGGCTATATTCAACGTACCTTAACAGACTAATACAGTAGAGTCGAGCTATAGACTATAAACTAGCGTTGGATGGGAGGTAACCCATCGTTTCTACCATTTTATTTATTTTGCCTTAAACATTTGATTGGTAATTTTTTTCTTCGCGTTTTTTTTTAATAATAAGATTTTTTTTTTCATTGTCTCTACAGGTAATAAAAGAGCCTATGCATGGTCCACATTTCTTTTTCCTCTACCATCTTCACATTCGCATCCTCATCGATCAGGGGAGTATTCCTCACCCTTCTTTATCTTCTGTGAATTTGTCCTTAATTTTATGCGCTTCTAAGTTTGCATTTTATTATTCTTTAAACATTGAGGACAATGTTCTGTATACATTTGGGGGTGGGAATATGTCAATATATTGTTCATTATGTTATTGCAATTTTTATTTTTGTGTGATTGTGTTGTGTGAAAAAAAAAATTCAGTTTTTCATTATTCTTAGTTTTACGCACTTCTAGTTGTAGTTTAGAATTGTGTGTGTTTGTGTGGGTTTAATGGCCCTGTCGGCAATGATGTGAATATTGGACTCAGGATAACTATAGATAGTGGAAATTGTGCATGTTAAATTGATTGATACTTGTCTATGTGGAAACTTGACATTTTGAGCACAATAATTGTGTTGGGCATGCTAAGCTAATGATGGGATGTTTGAGTCATAGTGGAGTTGAACATGATAGGTCAACCTCGAAGTCAACCTCGAAAACTTCTATTGCACCATTCGAAAAAAGCATCATTTTAGAAGTTTGGAGATGATTTAGTCACATTAGGGAACATTGAGATAAGTATGGATTCCATGTGTGAGAATTATGTTGTGTGGATTGGATTAGATCAATGAGACAAAAACGAGGTAAAAGTTTCAAGTCAGAGGTCGGTTCTAGAAATTAGATGTCTAAAAGAAAAGGGACATTGCACTAATCATTGAATCGCTAAGACATCTGTTCGAGCCTGTATAACTCGAGTGATTAAGCCTGTAAGGGTTTAAAACCTGGTGCCCTATGGTCATCTGACTTGGGAGTCATCGGCCTAAATCTCGCTACAGGGGTTATATAGAAAGCAAATGGAAGGTGTCATATATGAAAAAAAAAAAAAAAAAAAAATCTATCATTTGATGAATATTATACATGTTTCTATGTATGAAATGCATTGATTAGCCCCAGATATCTTGTTGACAGAATCATATCTCTGATGCGAAGCAAGTAACCTAGTCTAGTCTTAACGGTTGAAACAATCAAAGAAATAGGAGAATCCATGCTTGTTGAATTGTGAACTTATGACCGCGAGATCTATCCAAACAGGGAGGGTAAGGACTAAGTTACCGAAACCGTACTCTAGAACACACCCATGGGTCGTTGAGTGAAAAGAATAAGTTTGGGGGGTGTGAATCTCTCGAGCAAGGAAAGAAAGAAAATTTAACTACTGGAGGTCGGGATTTACACCCATCATCAGTTTGGTATGCTTTGCATGATTATGCACACACATACACATCAAGTTCTGTATGTGATAGGTGGAGGTTGATTTGAGTTTACACTATGGACACTTTTCACTGGTTAATTACTGAATTCTAATCCTGAGATACGGCAGGCTGTTAAACCATGTTTTGCGTAATGTTAGGTCATCATCTTGTTTGAGGACAAACACCAATTCAAGTTTGGGGGATTTGATAAGTGCGTTTTGTGCACTTAATTATAAGACAAAACATGATTAATTGTTGATATAAATGCTTGAATAAGGCTTAATTCAATATGAATTGTGTTTGTAGGTTTACTTTGATGGAAATAATGAAATATGCGCGAAAAAGGCGAAAATGACCAAAATGGAAGGAAATGAAAGTTCGGGGACTAAATCGCAATTATTCATAAGTTGACCCGAACGACGAACCGAGCATGGAACCTCGCTAAAGATCTAATTGTCAATATTATGGATGACTAGAAGAAGATGGAAGAGGAAGAAATTCCAAAAGTGAAATGAAAAGAAGATTGAGGACCAATTTGCACTAGAAGCGAAAATTCTTCCATGCTATAGCATGAGATTTTACCTTGCTATAGCCCAGACCTCAACAGAGATTTTCAGAAGGATTTACTTTGCCCATGCTACAAAGATGAAAATATACCTTGCTATAGCAAGGGGTATTCTGGGCGAGAAATTCTTAAGTTTCCTTATCCAACTACAACTCTTATGGTAATGATTCTAGGGCAACTATAAAAGCCTAAACTCGTCCTAGACTAGGTTTTATGCATTCTTAGGGAGAAAAAGTCGAATTTCAAGAGCAAGGAGAAGAGCTTGAGCTAGGGTTTCACATCAAGATCCAAGATTCAAGCCTTAAACTTCTATTTTTTGGTGATGTTTTCTTTCTATCATTTTTATTGTTGTTTTAATTTCATTATGCTAGGCTAGACTTTTTATGTACTAGGTGAACGATGAACCTCGCATTATGATCTTTTAATTTCTATTTTGCAATTTGACATTTAAACACGTTTGATGGCTATTGAATGATTTATATACACTTTCTTGCCTCCATAATTAAATGCATGTGATTATGTGAGTTTGGGTGGTTTATTTTATGCATTCGAAAGAAGGGAAATAAATTCAACAAGGTATAAATCATCGTTTTGTTCATAGAGGATAGAAATATACCGATATGCATTACGTGAATCTCTAAGTGTTTATAAAACTTCATGCATTCTTGTATATTGCATTTGTCATAGAAATATAGTCAAATTGTATACTAAGATAGGTTCAATTCTACTCGAAATAGATTATTGGATAGGTTAGAAACATTGATTCTTCAAACGATTCATCGTGTTGTCAAATTGTGAAATAAGGGTTAAGAGCGAACTTTGCTTGGCGATTCGGGATCCTAGTACGCTTTTCATACATTGATTTCTTCAAACTTTTGCATTCAAACATCACTTTTGCATTTGATTCATAATTTTAGTTTAATTTATAGATTAGTCATAATTTCATCATAAAGTCACAAAAATAACCATATTGAGTTTAATAGATTCGGTTAAGGTCGCAATAATAGAACTCAAGTTAAATCAATTCTCGTGGGAACGATACTCGAAATTTTAGGATTTCTATTTTATTACTTGTCAACGAACCGTACACTTGCGGTGATTTTATTCGAAACATATTTTCGTGAACAAGTTTTTGGCGCCATTGCCGGGGATTGAGTATTAACTTGATTTTTGTTATTTAGACACTAATTCGAACTTGTTTTCTTTAGTTTTATTTTATTTTATTTTTCGTTCAATTACTTAGGTTGAGCTAAGTGCTACTACTGTTTTTGCCTTTTCAGGTATTGCATGCGAAGATCAATCAGCTGTGAATTATTTCAAGTTGATTTGGAAATTGAACGAACCTTTCATCACAGACAGAGAGAAGCAAGAGCAGCACATCAGGTCAATCAAGGACAAATCGAAATGGCTGATCAACAACTGGAACCGATGATAGGTCATGCAGCGCCAGCCAATGCTGAAGCTCAAGATGATGGGAATACTATACTTGGGGATTTTCTAGCACCGTACGTTGTTCAAAGCCAGTCCAGCATCGTTTACCCAATATTCGGACAAATTAACTTTCAAATTAAGACAAATATCATCCAACTCTTTCGTAATGGACATCAATTTTACTAACAAACAACGAGAATCCACATACACATATATCCCATTTCTTGGATATGTGTCAACACTTCAAATACCCTGGGATATCAGAAGATGCAATCAGACTAAGGCTGTTTCCGCTAACTCTTCGGGATAAAGCACTTGAGTGGCTCGATTCACTCCCGGTGACGAGCATAACTACTTGGAATGACTTGGCTTAGAAATTCTGCACCAAATACTTCTCACCGGCTAAAGTGGCGAGATTGCGGCACGACATATCAATTTTTAGCCAACATGAAACTGAATCACTTGATGAAACGTGGACTAAGTTCAAGGGCATGCTAAGAAAGTGTCCTCAACATGGATACAACAAGAAAGAACAAATCATATACTTCTATTGGGGACTAACACCAACTTTTAGAAGCATGGTAGATTCGTCATCAAATGGTTCCTTAACCACCAGGTCAGTCGAGGGAGCTTGGGAGTTGTTTGAGAGAATGGCTAATACCTCAGCCATGTGGTCTACAGATAGAGTGGGAGCAAAGAAAACAGTTGGAGTGTATGAGGTAGATACCTATTCGACATTATCTGCAAAGATTGACTCCTTGTTTCACAAGATAGAGAGTATAACACAGACCGTGAATTCAGTACAAGTGAAGAAACCCAGTTGTGAAGAATGTGGAGCAGAGCATGGTATAGCTGAATGTCCCATTGTTACACAAAGGATGGAACATGTGGATTTTGCTTAATGGGGTCAACGTCAGCAGAATAATCCTCACTCTGAGACATACAATCCGGGATGGAGAAATCACCCCAATTTCTCTTGGGGTGGTAATCAGAATCACAATCATAATCATAATCGGGCTCAGGTGCAGTTTCAGCAGGAGACGAAACCTCAATTGGAAGATATGTTTGCGAAACTCATGGAAAAGACCGATAAATACATGGAAACCACAAATCAATTCATGAGAAAGACTGAAACAAATTTCCAGAATCAGGGTGCAGCTATTAAGAATCTAGAGACTCAAATGGGACAGCTAGCTCTTTCAATGACAGGGAGAGTGCCTGGTGCTTTACCGAGCAATACAGAAGTGAATCCTAGGGAGCATGTTCAAGCCATTACTACAAGAAGTGGAGTTCAGCTACCTGAGATACATGTGAAAAGGCCAGGAGTAGACAAAGAGACAGTGGACCCACCTGGGAAAGAGACTGAAGAGGAGACTGACAGCACTAAGAAGACACCAGTAAAAGAGAGACCAGCGATACCACAGCAAATTCCAGATAATTCAGTGAATCCTTATGAACCACCCATTCCATTCCCACAACGGTTGAGGAAACATCAATAGGAGCAATAATACAAGAAATTCCTCGAAGTTTTCACGAAACTCCATATAAATATCCCATTTGCAGAAGCACTGTTCAAAATGCCTAGCTATGCCAAGTTCCTGAAAGATATTCTATCCAAGAAACGAAAGTTAGATGAACATGAGACGGTGATGCTAACAGAGGAGTGCAGTGCCGTAATTCAGAAAAAGCTCCCACCAAAACTGAAAGATCCAGGGAGTTTTACTATACCTTGCACTATTGGTGAATGCTACTTTGATAAAGCTCTTTGTGATCTTGGTGCAAGTATTAATCCAATGCCTCTATCTGTTTTCAAGAAACTTGGACTAGGCGAAGCCAAAGCAACCACGGTGACACTTCAGTTAGCTGATCGATCATTTGCACATCCAAGGGGGATAATTGAAGACGTGCTAGTTAAGGTGGACAAATTCATTTTTCCAAATGACTTCCTCATTTTGGATATGGAAGAAGACAAGGATATCCCACTTATCTTGGGCAGGCCATTCCTAACTACCAGTAGAGCTCTAATCGATGTTGAAAAGGGTCAGTTGAATTTGAGATTTGGCGAGGAGCAAATCACTTTCAGCGTCTTCAATGTTATGGATGATCATGTCAAGTCAGATAGTTGCTATCAAATTGATGTGGTAGAAGAGGTGTTGCAGAAGACAATTGTGTCTCAAGACTTTTCAAATGCTGCTAATGACCATAATGTGCATTTTCAACCTGAACAAAATCTTGAGAAGCAAGAAGGTTACATTATTGAGTTTGAGGCAATTGATGAGGGAAAAACAGATGACACAGATAAAGATAAGGCTAACGTCTGGAAGAACGCTGCAGTAAGAAAGAAATTGTCATTGAAGAAGCTAATCAGGACCTCCAAGGCTATATTCAACGTACCTTAACAGACTAATACAGTAGAGTCGAGCTATAGACTATAAACTAGCGTTGGATGGGAGGTAACCCATCGTTTCTACCATTTTATTTATTTTGCCTTAAACATTTGATTGGTAATTTTTTTCTTCGCGTTTTTTTTTAATAATAAGATTTTTTTTTTCATTGTCTCTACAGGTAATAAAAGAGCCTATGCATGGTCCACATTTCTTTTTCCTCTACCATCTTCACATTCGCATCCTCATCGATCAGGGGAGTATTCCTCACCCTTCTTTATCTTCTGTGAATTTGTCCTTAATTTTATGCGCTTCTAAGTTTGCATTTTATTATTCTTTAAACATTGAGGACAATGTTCTGTATACATTTGGGGGTGGGAATATGTCAATATATTGTTCATTATGTTATTGCAATTTTTATTTTTGTGTGATTGTGTTGTGTGAAAAAAAAAATTCAGTTTTTCATTATTCTTAGTTTTACGCACTTCTAGTTGTAGTTTAGAATTGTGTGTGTTTGTGTGGGTTTAATGGCCCTGTCGGCAATGATGTGAATATTGGACTCAGGATAACTATAGATAGTGGAAATTGTGCATGTTAAATTGATTGATACTTGTCTATGTGGAAACTTGACATTTTGAGCACAATAATTGTGTTGGGCATGCTAAGCTAATGATGGGATGTTTGAGTCATAGTGGAGTTGAACATGATAGGTCAACCTCGAAGTCAACCTCGAAAACTTCTATTGCACCATTCGAAAAAAGCATCATTTTAGAAGTTTGGAGATGATTTAGCTGTTACAGGGGAACATTGAGATAAGTATGGATTCCATGTGTGAGAATTATGTTGTGTGGATTGGATTAGATCAATGAGACAAAAACGAGGTAAAAGTTTCAAGTCAGAGGTCGGTTCTAGAAATTAGATGTCTAAAAGAAAAGGGACATTGCACTAATCATTGAATCGCTAAGACATCTGTTCGAGCCTGTATAACTCGAGTGATTAAGCCTGTAAGGGTTTAAAACCTGGTGCCCTATGGCCATCTGATTTGGGAGTCATCGGCCTAAATCTCGCTACAGGGGTTATATAGAAAGCAAATGGAATGTGTCATATATGTAAAAAAAAAAAAAAAAAATCTATCATTTGATGAATATTATACATGTTTCTATGTATGAAATGCATTGATTAGCCCCAGATATCTTGTTGACAGAATCATATCTCTGATGCGAAGCAAGTAACCTAGTCTAGTCTTAACGGTTGAAACAATCAAAGAAATAGGAGAATCCATGCTTGTTGAATTGTGAACTTATGACCGCGAGATCTATCCAAACAGGGAGGGTAAGGACTAAGTTACCGAAACCGTACTCTAGAACACACCCATGGGTCGTTGAGTGAAAAGAATAAGTTTGGGGGGTGTGAATCTCTCGAGCAAGGAAAGAAAGAAAATTTAACTACTGGAGGTCGGGATTTACACCCATCATCAGTTTGGTATGCTTTGCATGATTATGCACACACATACACATCAAGTTCTGTATGTGATAGGTGGAGGTTGATTTGAGTTTACACTATGGACACTTTTCACTGGTTAATTACTGAATTCTAATCCTGAGATACGGCAGGCTGTTAAACCATGTTTTGCGTAATGTTAGGTCATCATCTTGTTTGAGGACAAACACCAATTCAAGTTTGGGGGATTTGATAAGTGCGTTTTGTGCACTTAATTATAAGACAAAACATGATTAATTGTTGATATAAATGCTTGAATAAGGCTTAATTCAATATGAATTGTGTTTGTAGGTTTACTTTGATGGAAATAATGAAATATGCGCGAAAAAAGGCGAAAATGACCAAAATGGAAGGAAATGAAAGTTCGGGGACTAAATCGCAATTATTCATAAGTTGACCCGAACGACGAACCGAGCATGGAACCTCGCTAAAGATCTAATTGTCAATATTATGGATGACTAGAAGAAGATGGAAGAGGAAGAAATTCCAAAAGTGAAATGAAAAGAAGATTGAGGACCAATTTGCACTAGAAGCGAAAATTCTTCCATGCTATAGCATGAGATTTTACCTTGCTATAGCCCAGACCTCAACAGAGATTTTCAGGAAGGATTTACTTTGCCCATGCTACAGCATGAAAATATACCTTGCTATAGCAAGGGGTATTCTGGGCGAGAAATTCTTAAGTTTCCTTATCCAACTACAACTCTTATGGTAATGATTCTAGGGCAACTATAAAAGCCTAAACTCGTCCTAGACTAGGTTTTATGCATTCTTAGGGAGAAAAAGTCGAATTTCAAGAGCAAGGAGAAGAGCTTGAGCTAGGGTTTCACATCAAGATCCAAGATTCAAGCCTTAAACTTCTATTTTTTGGTGATGTTTTCTTTCTATCATTTTTATTGTTGTTTTAATTTCATTATGCTAGGCTAGACTTTTTATGTACTAGGTGAACGATGAACCTCGCATTATGATCTTTTAATTTCTATTTTGCAATTTGACATTTAAACACGTTTGATGGCTATTGAATGATTTATATACACTTTCTTGCCTCCATAATTAAATGCATGTGATTATGTGAGTTTGGGTGGTTTATTTTATGCATTCGAAAGAAGGGAAATAAATTCAACAAGGTATAAATCATCGTTTTGTTCATAGAGGATAGAAATATACCGATATGCATTACGTGAATCTCTAAGTGTTTATAAAACTTCATGCATTCTTGTATATTGCATTTGTCATAGAAATATAGTCAAATTGTATACTAAGATAGGTTCAATTCTACTCGAAATAGATTATTGGATAGGTTAGAAACATTGATTCTTCAAACGATTCATCGTGTTGTCAAATTGTGAAATAAGGGTTAAGAGCGAACTTTGCTTGGCGATTCGGGATCCTAGTACGCTTTTCATACATTGATTTCTTCAAACTTTTGCATTCAAACATCACTTTTGCATTTGATTCATAATTTTAGTTTAATTTATAGATTAGTCATAATTTCATCATAAAGTCACAAAAATAACCATATTGAGTTTAATAGATTCGGTTAAGGTCGCAATAATAGAACTCAAGTTAAATCAATCCTCGTGGGAACGATACTCGAAATTTTAGGATTTCTACTTTATTACTTGTCAACGAACCGTACACTTGCGGTGATTTTATTCGAAACATATTTTCGTGAACAACTACTTTCATTAACTTCCGTTCTGCTTGTGGACATAAAACTTTGGATTGTTGATAGTGTGACATCTATTCATACACATTCCTGGATGCATGGAAAGATGACAGGAATACCAGCTGTTCCTTATCATGGATGGTGATTGAATCAAGATAATTTTGGTTTTCAAGTTAAATTTTCTAGGGTGTGATGATAGTGCTCAAGTTTGTTATTGATACTTCAGCTTATTATGAGAAGTTATTGGGGGTTTTGTTTTGCAGGGCAGGCGGCTGTCATAACAATAGGAGGCCTTGTGACTGGTGCTGTTGTGGGTCCAGCAGTTGAAAGTTGGTTGCAAGTTGACATTGTTCCTTGGCATTCACACGCCAGTTACGATTGTGAGCGAATTTGTACTCATTTCTCAATTTTTGATCTTGTACCTAGTATAGGACGGGGCAAATACTTATTACCACGTAAGCCTGGGAGGTCAATTGTCTTTGCGTGGTTTTATAGATGCTTATTTAGGATGTGTATTTCCTTAAACTTCTACAACGATAATGTTCAAGAACCTAAATTAGTGAATATATTTACTTCTGAAATGTTAGGTTGCATGGCATTTGCACTACTATCGACTTCACTTCTGGAAAGCATGCAGTGGTCAATCTATCCATATATTTAAGATGTGTTAGCACAAAAAATTAGACTCAGCTCCGAAGTAGCATCCCTTGTTTTTATTGTTGTTGGGCACAGTCGCACAGACCTAATTGTCACGGAAATTGTTGGGAGTTGAAATAGGTTATATTGCATTACCACAGGATGCAATTGTAGCCAGAATGGTGTGTGTTGATTGCAGTTGTAGATGTGGAATGGTCACAAACAAGAAACTCATAGGAGAAGTTGAGAATTGCTTAAGAACGGGAAAAAAGATAAGGAAAATTTTGTTGGGTTTAAGGAAAAGGCCTATTTCTTGATGCCTTCTACAGCTGAGAATGAAGCGGGGCATCCTCCTCTAACATCAAATTGAATGTTTAGGACACAAGGCCAGGATAAATAGAATAGAGAACGTTACAAATGAAAAAATGTACTTCGCCTAGGAGGGCATGATTCAGATGATAAAATAGAATTAATTTCCCCAACCTTGTTCTATTTAACCATCAGCTCAAATCCTGAGAAATAAAAACTTGCATAGCCTGCCCGCAATTCTCAGACCAACCCTAAAAAACTTGCTGGGATTCTTGCCAATAAATATGCAAGAATCAGGAAATCAAGTCTTGCAAAATAAGAAATGGGGCTAAATACCTTAAGAAACGAAATCAAGTGCCAACCAATGACACTAATAGAAATCCATAAATAATTGTGTCTCAGTGAGTTGCATTGCTCAAATGTACAACACTTCAAACTCAACTCCTAGAACAAGAAAATTCTACACAACACTTTTCGCATCATCTGCTTCCATTTTTTTCAACTTGGGAACACTCAATACGGGATCGGTTTGCCAACTTTCTCGGCATTCACAATGTTGTTTAACAAGTCACTATACATACTTAAAGCAGCCTTGGAAAATTCTGTCATAGACTCGAAAACTTTATTAAACCCTCCCTGAAATCCATTTAAAGTAATCCTCTCAGTTTCTTGCACGCAGTTATGGTGTTTTTCCTTCTCCAGATCAACCCTTTTCTGGAAATTGTCCAGCATGTCCTTTTCTTTCAAGTATTCATCCCGATGCTCAATCGCTTGCTCTGTGTTGTGGTCAGTGAGTTTGAAATCAAACCTGTTATTCTCAATCTTTTGAAATGCCAGAATCTTTCTGTCCAGTTCTCGGGATAGATTGTCAACTTTCCTTTTTTGTTGCTGTTCCTCTCCTTTTCGCACCCACAAAGCTCTAACATCCATGCTGCAGTTTTTCAGAGCAAAAGAAACTACCTTGTCCGGCAACTTGTCCATGGAAGCCAACCAATCTCGACAAATCACAAGAAGTGGGGGCCCATTTAAATAACATGGAGTCGAACTCGTGCCTCTAGAGTAGAATTCAACTTCAGGGACGACAAACTTAGCCAGCCATCCATGGAGGGCCTTGATGTAGGCTTTCTGGGCGGTAATGTATTCTGCGAAACATGCACGCCAATTCAAAAGCTCTGTTTCCAGCTGAAGTGTAGCGCGCCGGTGAGATTCATTGCAAAATTTTCCGTACGAAGGGCAGGTAAAAAGCTTCACTTCTTGTATGATCTTGTTCTGGATTTCATGGGACTCCAACATAATTTTCCAAGTTTTCACCATGCTGCAATTAAATGGAGCAGAACAAGGTCATTCAATAATCGGATTACATTTTTTCTTCTTTTTCTTTTCAAGTAGGTTCACATCTCAGTTCTTACCCTTGTAGAAGTTCATTGACTTGGGGCAAGAGTTCTTCATCTCTGAGTTTCTCGATTTTGTTCGATATTGTTTCAGCACTTCGAATTGCGACAAGGATCCTGCTATATAAATCTTTTACTGCTGCTCTGGTTTTGTCCACTGCCAGTCCTTCATCTCCTCTAGCATCTTGATTTCTTAGTTGATTGCATTTGCTTTCATATATTTTCCGAATTCTATCTCCATCCTAAAGGCAGTACAAAGTCAAGTGCTGGAAAGTAGAAAACTAGTAGAAAGAATAAGAAGTTGCATTGTGCTTTAATTTTCATTTCACATAGGAAACTGAATGAATAATTTATATAAAAAGTAAGACAACATTATTACCATACAAACATCATATGATAAATAATATGGAGAAATGATTACATCCTAAAGAAGTTGCAGGGAGTTTGGGCAATAGCTATTTACCTTGACCTCTTCATAGAGTTTTTTTTCCCAAGCATATAGCCTTCCTAGTGTCAATGAATGGCTTCCAGAAGCCATTCCTCCATAATCATCAAACAGATCATTGTTAAATTCTTTCCATGTCGAAGAGTTCTTGGAACTAGACGCAACAAGACTCTTACATGACGAAGATCGAGAAGCAGACCTCCACGGAATAGCTTGGATTAGTTTTGTTGAATTCTCTGCATCCACATGAGATATGTGAATGAATTCGGGCGGAAGAGGCTACTTGGAGTAGAAGTTTCTGATAAAAAATGGGGATTTACTATTCCACAAACAGAAATTTGGAAAAAAATTGGTGAAGAAAGTGAGAACCACCCATTTATATGATCATCAAGGGAAAATATTAGTGCAGATTAATATCCTCGAAATATTAGCAGACCAATATGTTGTTTCCACACCAACACTGAACTTGATATATATATATATATATATATATATATATATATATATATATATATATGTATATATATACCTTCAAAGAAAAGTAGCTTTTAAGCACAGTGTGAATCAGAAAAAGGAAAATTAAGTGCTTTGAACTGAAATGCAAGAGAACGGAAGAACTGAAAAATGAAGGCACCACTGCCCTATACAAAATTGCAATTTTGCTTTGCAGGCCTGGGCACACAATAACTGATTCTGATGTTAATTTAACCAAGAAGATTCATAAAAAAGGCTAAGAATTAGTAAGAAAAGATGCTCGAATGCAATGTCAAGAAAGTAATGATAAAGTTTGCACCTTTTATTTCATCCAGATTAGTCTGTAGATGGACCCTGTTGCACTCCAGCATCCTTGAGACATCCTTGCCAGAATCATAAGCCCTAACAAAGTGGTCTTCAATATCTTTTAGTGCTTCCAACAGCTCCCTCCCTCTCACGGGTGTGTCAATCACAGTCAAACCCTTCTGCAGCTGCTCCGCCGCCTGGCTTGCACTAGCACCACCACCAACCACCGCCTTCACGGCCTCAATCTCGGTATCTTCGTGCTCAAAATCGTGCTTTTCTTCACTCACCACAACTTTTCTCTGTCCTTCCATTCTTTCCTCTTCCTCTTCCTCTTCTTCTTCAAGCTCAGGAATTCCTTCTTGTTCCCTCACTACCCTCAAATCCTCCTCAGAAATCCTATTATAACCACTTATTATCTCTGGCCTTGTTACATTATTAAAAGGGTTAAAGAAATCCCAACCAAAATCTCTTGCAGGTGAAGTCATTGTCTGAGGCATGTCCATGTAGAAATACCCACAAACCTGTGGCTCTTCTTTCTCAAGCTTTTCCTCATATTCTTCCTCAGAAGACTCTGAACTTGTTGAACAACTGCAGGATTCACAAGCAATGGCTTCTTTGGTGGGTTCAGATGGTGTTTGCTGGAGAAACAAAGGGTTAGAAACCACATTTTCTTTTGGAGGAGTGGGGAAAGAAGGTGGTGGAAAGCTAATGGAAAATGGTGCCGGTGGCGAAGAATGGCGAGCAACAAAGAGACTAATGGCGGCGGAGACACCAAAGAGCGATTGACAGTATCTGTAATGTGCCTCAGCCAGTGCATATCTTCTATCTACAGCAAACTTCAGCTGGTGTTTTCTCTCCCTACATATAGCCACCACTTCCTCTTCTTCTTCCAACTTTGAAGCAACACATCCCATTTTTGTCCTCTCCTAAAAAGGTATCTAGAACAAAAAAAATGGGTTCTTGGAGAAAAATCTGGGTTTAAAAAATGGGTCTTTTAACAGGGAATATGGAGATTGAGGGGACAAAATGTACAACCTTTTAGAGGTGATGTATATTTGAACCAACCCATTTCTTATATGGATTAATGAGGATTTCTGCTAAAAAAGGGCTATGGAAAAACAACCGGTTACCCATTTCATTTTTTCTAAGAGAGAACCGAGTAAGGGCTTAAGGGGCATCTGAAGAAAAAATGGAGGTGGTCACACGCTCACGCTCAATGAAGTAAAAAGTTGTGCTGTGCCTGAGAAAGTAACAGAAGAGGAGAGGTTTCAAATGAATGGAAAAGGATGTTTTTATTTCCCTTTATTTTCTCCTACAAATACAACACCGTAGCAAGAAAAAGAATTCTTGTTTTTCAAGATTTTTCCATGAGTCATGCTATAGTGGCATAATTTTTGATATAATAGTTATTATAATGTCATATGATATTTTATTATTTGACTGTTTTGAACATATTTTTCATCTAATGACATCTTATCAGTTAACATTATGTCACTTCATCTGTGAATCACTTTCTGCCAAATTGGCGGATGATTACACAACTGTGTTTATTGTGTGTGTGAGGGAGAGAGAGATTCTGTGGTGATAGGGAGGAGATGGGTGGTAGGGGCTCGAGGAAGAGGTTGTCTTTACAATTTATTCTTGTATAATATGTCCCCATTTGTTGGGGGATTAAAATTATATTTTTAATAAATTTAGATAAAAGTTGATAAAATGCGGAATTGAAAAATTGTGCGTCTCATAAAATATGTAATTAAAATTAATTATTAACTTTGATTTGATTAAAATTAAGATTTTTTACCAAACAGGGGCATGGTACTGATGTTTGCGGAGTTGATAAAGAGTAATGTTATTAGTCAGTATTAATCATGAAGAGGTTGTGTTATTGTATAATATGGTACTCTAGTGCCGTTGGAGTTGATAGAGTAATATTATTCATTAGTATTAATCATGACAATAAGCAGCAATTTATGCGACAGCAAAATTATTATTATTATGTACTTGTTTGGTGAAAATTTAAGTTTAAATTTAAATTAATAATTAATTTTAATAACATATTTCATGAAGTCTACAATTTTTCAACCACACTCTAGAGCTTGTTTGGGAGGGATTAAAATCAGATTAAAATTGAAAATATAGCCGTTATTGTTGACTTTTATTAGACGGATGGGACCCAATAACGACTATATTTTCAATTTTAATTGGATTCTAATCACTCCCGAACGGGGCCATAGTCATAACTGCTGATGTATATAGCATTATTAATCAATAAAAATTTTAATTTTGGTACTTATTTTAGCGGGGATTTTTTAAAGGGAGACAGATGTGCAGCTGACTCTTGATAGAAAAGAGGAGTCAAATTTAGTCAAAACTATTAAAAGGGTAATCACAAAGGCAGATAGATTTTGTGTCTCCGCATGTATGTTTTTCTTTTCTCTCTCTCACACTTGCTCACTGTGTGTGAGAGAGATAAGAAAAGTCCCTGACACAATCTTTTGTTTATTTCTATTAACAGATATCATAAACTCGTAATTATGAGAATATTATGGTTAGGTTTTTGCTTAGTTCGCGGCTTCAATAAAAAAAAAATGTACTGGGCAATTTAAGTCTCTGATTAAAAAAAAAAAAAAAAATTATTTTCGATGCAAAAGCAAAAGTGATTTTGGATTGTGAATTCCATTTCTGCTGCTGGATTTGAACATCTGAAAAATCTTCTAGAAGAAGAGGAGGAAAAGGAAGGCTGAAATTAGCATACATCCCAAGATTCCTTTGAGAAGGTTAAGCCGTTAAGAGAAGGACAACCTTGTATGTGTAAGATTAGAGTTGGTCGTGATCCTTAAGGGTGTGTTTTGAGTCACATTATTTTGGAAGAATATATTTTGAAATAGTAGATTGATGGAGAATTTATGGTTAAAAAAGAAGGAAAAATTATTGATATGATGGAAAATATTATTTTATTGAAAAATATGATTAAAAATGAGTAGACGAATGAAAATGAAAATTTTAATGTATACCAAACAAGAGCTAAATTTTACACAATTGTACATCGTATTTACTGCGTTAAGGTTAAATTTCCCCAATAACTATGATTGTTCTTAAATTCGGGTTTTTCCCTTTGTAAAAATAAATTACCCACCCTCATCATGCGTGAGTGTTCTGTGATAGTTCTGTACATGTAGTATTATTGAATTTGCCACTGAGGACTGTGCTCGAACCAAGAAAAACTCCCATGCACTTAATGTAATACAAGTATAAATGAAGAGAATTGCCCTTAAGAGTACAATTTACTACATATTGATAGCTAGAAACAAGGAAATTTTTGTAGATTTTAAACCACATTCTGATAGCATGGTGAGATCGATTAAAACATTTGTATACAAAGTTAGTCGATTTATTTAGACCCAACGTGTGAAATTACACAATTAAAAGGCAATAAGTCACTTTTTAATTATTTCTAGTTAATTAGATCAAACAAGTCATTTTATCCTAAATTTGAATACCACATCAATAATTAAAGCAGTAAAGAACACCAAAGATGATCACGAAAAAACCCCAATTGGGTAAAAATTTTGAGCACTTTACCGTCAGTAATCCACTATAAATCAAAGCATACTTACAGTACGATCTACTCGTCTACCTTGTAGAACTTCTAATCTTAATTTATATAGTCTCTCTTGATCTCATTGAAGATGTTCTCTCTCAAAACAAATTTCGACTCTTAGTTTATACCTTAACCCTCCTGAAATGCATGCTCCTAATACCAGATCCTGACTCTTGGTACTCACCTTAGTCCTTTTGAATTTGTAGCTTTCAATCCCTAATATCGATTTATCTTCGATCAATAAAATGATTTGGTGTTTAATCAAAAAAATCTTATGTATTTTGATCTTGTGGTTTTATATGAAATAATATGGTTTGTCCAACAAAATATGTTTTAAAAGAATTTATGGATCAAGTAATAAGTGATAGTTGAATCTTGGAATCAATGAATGTTTTATATACAGTGGATAGTGTGTTGGGATGAAAAGAAACTCAAAATTAGCTTGAAAATCGAATATTACTGTTCCTCTGATAATCGTGTCGCCCGAGCTCTAGTCCAGCGTCGGGCGAGCGTCGCTGAGCAATCGTCAATTTTTTGTTTTCATAACTTTCTTTTCCAATATCCGATTGAGGCGATTCAAAATGTATTGAAAAGTTAACTCAAAGAGATACAATTCTTTTAAAAATAGCCTTATCCAAATTCTAATGTTTTCTTTGTGAAAAATACGTTGCAAGTTGCGATTGAGGATTTAGAACATAACTTGTGCGCCTCTTTAACACTCTTTAGATTTCTAATTGCATTTCCTTGATCATATGCAGGCCTTGTTTGAGAGAGCTTTTAATCAAATTAAAATTGAAAATGTAGCCGTTATTGGGTCCCACTCGTCTAATAAAAGTCAACAATAACGGCTATATTTTCAATTTTAATTTGATTTTAATCCCTCCCATACAAGCTCGCAATCTTCTTGGATATCTTGAACTCCTTCAAGAACTATACTATCAACCCCAACTCTTTTGACTTTAATTAGGACTCAATAACTCTTATTACAACTCAATAAACTCTTAATACAATTCAACTAGGTCTTGATTTTGATTAAGGAAATTGTCAATTACAAATTTAGAAATTACCAATTATAATTTGGACTTAACTGCTTTCATTATAAAATATGGTTGACCAACTCTGCATGTAAAAACATTAAGGCCATGTTTGATAGGAAGAATTTTTCATGGAAGTTGAAAATTATTTTCCATTTTCCACCTTTTAGGCTGTTTGATATGAAATTTTTTTTTAGGCAATTAGTTTTCCAACTTATACCTCACGTGACCCCATTTTCCTTGAATTGGTTTTCCCATGGGTTTAGTGGTTTTTAGTTTTCTCGGCAATTTTGTTTTGTTTTGTTTTTTTTTTTTGCAATTAAAATAAATTATGTTTCTTTAATGAACAATTTCCTTGAAAAACAAAGTCAAACGAACACTAAAAGATTCAAAATTTCAATATTTTGCGGATGAAAAATTATATCAATCAAACACAATTAATTAACAATACCCGGTAAAAACAAATTCTAGATAATTCAATTCTCTGAAATTTATTTTCTTTTCAACTAAATTTCATTCTTGTAATCAAACGGACCCTAATGTTTCTTCAATCGAGCACTTCTTGTTAACCGTTGCAGGGTTTAGCAAGTAGTCTAACAATGGTCGATGGTTAATCTGCCGTTATTGATATTCAACCCCATTCTCATCATTGATTATTGAGCCTAGACTGATTATTATGGTACACAAGCGACTGTAAAAATAGTGTAGTCAGTGGAGAGAGTTTTATGGGGTGGCGAGAATATGCCTGACACGCTGATTAAAGTCCTCTCTCTCTCTCTCTCTCTCTCTCACACACACACACACTCGCACAGTGCAACGGGTTGTACTCAGTCGTATCCAGCCCAACTTTAGATTGGGCTAAAAAATTTGATCCAACTTAACGAACAGATAGCCCAGTTACCATTGGTTTAATAGGAGGGAAATGGAAGCAATAACACTATGATATAGAAAAATGAACAAAGTACTTTAGCATATTTCATTTTAACACCACTTTTGCAGGTAGTTAAAAGTTAAATATGTAACAAAGCTATTATCAGTTAAATGGGATGAAGCTCAATGAGGAAACTTTGTAGTAAAATGCACAGTTCTTTACTAACCATCAGATCACTTTCTTTATGGGCAAAAACTTCCAGCATGTTTGGGGGGCTCATTCTACTTACAAGGAGAGAAGAGGTCACGAGTAGTGATAGCAAGTTTAGGAGTTGTTTATAATCGATATTATAAATGAGTAATGGATAAATTAGTACATGTGAGTTCTACAAAATATGTAGATAAAAAATAATTTGATCGATTATAAACATCAGCCAAACATGGGCTAAGTAAATTAAATAAGCTTATAAGCCACCTCATGCATGCTCTTAATCCCACTTTACAGAAGCATGCCACTGCCTAGTGTAAATACACTAGTATTTATAACATCTGTGATAATAAGCCTTCAAATGAAATATCAATCAAGTCAATTTAGCCGTAAGGTTATAGAATTTACAGGAGTAAATGACACGTGGTAAGGCGAAACAACAGATAATGAAAGATTAACCCAGAGAACATAACTACAATTATTATCACCTTGGAGTTCTCATTTTCCAGCCTCCTCGGGTATTGAAACTATTGCCGATTATCATGCCTTCTTCGGTTAAACGCTGGTGTACATCAGAAATTGAAGGGCATGTCTCAACTTCTAAGAAGCTATCTGTATTCACATGTGGATAGTACAGTACAAATTAGAGAGAGCATCATCAAGTAGCTACAGCTTAAGGAACAAGCATATTTGGAGGTAGATTGATGGCGCCACCCCCTTTCACGGATATATTAGGACTCTTGGTTGAACTAGCCCTGCTCACAAGATATGAGTCGAGAAACACAACAATAACTGAGATGTCATCGTGGAAATGCCGACGGATTCCTCGCTCGATTTTCTCTAAGTCGGAGTACCTCATTTCCCTCTTCTTCGCAGCTTCTTGCAATGCTGCTTTCACTAATCTCCTAGCACTCCCCTGCACAAAGAAGTCGAACTAAAATTAAAATATCTTCTTATACTCTGAGGATGAGAGCTGAACTCAAAATAACTTGATTTGACGGCTGGTATTATGCATCACCTATAACTAATATACATGACAATCCCTACTGACAGATTTTGCATCAGTAGAGGACTTGTTATGAAAATATGCATGAATACATCATCACAATCCCTATCGATAGATTTTGCATGAATATTAGGATAAATTTTCGACAACAAAATAATAGTGAATATTAGTAATATAGGTGTTATTGGCTAATTTTAATATAAAACTTTAAATATGTCACATGCTACTCTCCAAATTAGAAAGCTCTAATATTTGGAGCATTTTATCTTACACTGCGGGGATGACTTTGGACTAGATCAACTGCGTCTTGGTTAGTGAGGTGTTCCCACAGGCCATCTGAAGCCAATATAATGAACTGATCTTGAGGTAGCAACTGGTGCACAGAAATTGACGGTTCTGAGCTCAAAATTGGTCTTTTGAAGGGTTCACGCAGTCGAAACTTAGCATATAATGGCTCCCTGTTGAATTCAGCCTTTTTCAAATACACATCACCAATTGATCTAGAAATCTGCAAGGCAACATAAAAGTAAGATGTGTCACGATTCATGAAGTAAAATCATACAGAATGATATCACATGGCTAAATTGCATAGCTGATAGATATCACGTTTTGGAAACTGATTTTTCTTTTATTTAGTAGGGATGGTAGGGAGAGATTTCTTTGACCTCTTTACGCAATTGCAACATTAATAATAGGAATACCAAAGCAATTTCTAGAGAAGGAAGAAAGAGGTAAATTGAAAACATGTATCTTAGTATAGCATTTAAAGTCAACTTGAGGGAGAGAAAGGCATGCATATGGTTCAATATAGGGTAAATAGCACAGAACATCCCTACCTTTCAATGTCATTGTGCAAAACGTCCATACCTTTCATTTTTTGGCATTTTCACCCCTACCTTCCACCTTTCATTGCACAAAAGGTCATTTTCAACCATTTTTTCAATAAAGAACGATTTTACCCTCATATTCAAATAAAACAAAAAAGAAAAAGATGAATTACCAACTGCAACTATGGTCCTTAAGTTTTTAAAATATTATAAAGAAATCATAAATTCTCCACCACCACCACTTCATAACCTACCAAGCTGCTACCTATAGATCCCCACATAGCTCCACCTTTTGGCCACCACGCCCATCGGACTCCATAGCCGCCAACCTCGCTTTACTCCCTCACACGAATTTGAAGATTGGAGCACTTAGGACCCACCAATTTTGATCAGTCAGCTCTCTCCGTACATCGCGCCCGTGGAGAGTATTGGACCAAAAATTGAAACAGTTAGGGGGATAATTGGTTCGATTAGATTCATATCCATTGTCGTTTGGGTTTGTTGGTGGTTTGATTGATGCCAATTTGGGGATTTCGTGTTGTGGGATGCATGAATTGAAGGAGCAGTTTGGAAAAATGGACGTCGCCACTGTCGAATGTCTAGATTACATTAGAATGATTTGAGGCGGGTTTGATGTAAGGCCATGTATAAGTTCGTCGAGGTGAAGAGTAACCGTCGATAGTGGTGTGCGACCATGGGTGGCGCCGAAAGTGGGGTTGCCATGAACGATTGTATACGGCAGTTTGGTATTTTAGAGTGCAAATGTGGCTGTTTTCAACAGATTTTGTGATTAATACTATGGGAGAGGATGTTGGGGAGAGTGAAGCAAGGTTAGTGGTGGTGGAGTCTGGCAGGTGTGGTAGCCAAAAGTGGCTATGTGGATCTATAGGCGACGGCTTGGTGGGGTTGTGAAAGTGGTGGTGGTGGTGGTGGAGAATTTAGGACTTATCTGTAATATTTTAAAAAATTTAGGACTATGATTGCAATTAGTTGTTTATTTTTTCTTTTCTTTTTGTTTCATTTGAGTAGAAGGGCAAAATCGACATTTTATTGAAAAATGGTTGAAAATGACCTTTTGATCAATGAAAGGTGAAAGGTAGGGGTGAAAATGCCAAAAAATAAAAGGTATGAACGTTTTGCACAATGACATTGAAAGGTAGAGACGTTCTGTGCTATTTACCCTTTTATATATCTATAGATAAAGGCAACCAAGACTTACGGACGCCTGCATTTCATCCCAAGACATCTAAACGCGTTGCACAACCACCATTGTCAAATTGCTAGAGAATTTTGTAAATATTCCATGTCCCTTATGCAATTAACTTAAAGAAAAGATGAATGCTCCAAATACTAAAACATTTGGTAAAAATTGAGAACTCAGTTAAATAATTTAAGCATTAATCACCCAAATTCATATAGCCATCATGCTCGTTTCACCGAGAACAAGTAAATTTTGGTTAAATATCTATATTAGGACAAACGCATCTTTTGAAATTTTAAACTTCTATGCTTTAGGCAATGTTCTAAAAAGCGCACTTAGGCACCACCTAAGCTTGGCTTGCCGCCTAGCCAAGTTTTACGCTTTTCTACACCTAGGTTTTGCCTAGGCACGCATAGACTTACAAAAGCTTAAAGCTTGACCTTGCCACCTAGCCACATTTTACTTTCTTAAGAAGATTAGCTTTAGGTGATTGTATTAGATATTTAGAGTTCGTTACAATAACTTGAAAGTAGAGAGACCTGGGAAGATCCCTTACAAAGAGTTTTTTCACCAAAAAATTTCTTTATGATTGAGTATGTTCAATTCATACTTCTCTATAAAAGTCACTATGTTCAAATATTAGTTGTAAGCAAACATAAGCATCTTGATATTCTCAATGAAAAGATATTGGACTGAGGATTTCTGAAATGCGGCTAATTAGTATATCAACGACGAGTGTACAAAAAGTGTAGAAGAGTCAATCCATTGAGGCCAAACATTGCACCGGATTTTTTTTTTTTATGTAGAAACGACATCTGTTATGTCAACGACACATTGACACCAAAGGGGTATTAAATGAATGGAATTGAGATATGGATGGAATATAATGAAATAGAGCCACTTTGAGGTTCCCTCTGATAATCTCCCTAAAATCTAGTAAATTTGAAGTTCAAAGTCCAAGAATTGAGTTTAACTGGCTGACATGGGGGACTCGTGCAGCAGGACCCAACATTCGTAAAATGTTCAGCAGATAAATTTACCACAAAAATGATTTCACTGACCTGTATAATTCCCTTTACACGCCACACATTATGTTTTAGAACTACTATTTGTGAGTCATCTGGGTGAAGAGATTGCAGCTCCTGTCTCACAGATTCGATACTCGCATTGTGCTCTGTTGAGAGCTGAATGGCCAGGACTTCCCCTGTTGCCTTGACAAGTCTGCCCATAACAGCTCGAGAATCCCCAAGGTTTGCAACATAGAGAGTTCCGTTGCAGATAACTCCAACAAGGCAGCATGTGCCAACTGATGCTATCTGTGGTTTCGTAGGCCACTGTTTGCTCACAACTGAGAAAAAACCATCTTCTGTTGCTTGAAATGCCTTCCGAATTACCTCCGTCGACATAGTTTGATGCTCAGAGGTGAGCCCTGAATAATTCAAAAAATAGTTTTTGAGCTCAAAACCATGAAATTCTTAAGAGATTGATTAAATAGCAAGGGGATTAGTTACCCTCGTCACTTTTACAGCTCTAAGTTAGCAATTTAATATTTCTAATCCAACATCACGGGAAACATTGGCAAACTAGGAACTCAAAACTGGCAAGTAAGTACAGTTTTCAGTTAACAAATGTAATAATTAAAAATAGGAGAATTTATACAAATGATCAATTTTGACATTCAGAAGCCTTTTTCCTATTATTTTTCTTGGGGGAGTCAAAAATTTAACTGATCAAATAATAATAGCATTTTTCAAACTAGGTAACTTCAAGGGACTTACTCTTGAGATGTTGGAAGAGGTGATCATTGACAAATCGAGAAGCCTCCGGACCACCATGTCCATCGTAAATCCCCACAAAAGTGCCATATGGCCCAGAATCATGCATGCCCAAACTACCTGATTCAAGTTGGCTCTGATCCTCAATTAAATTATTAGCTTGAACTACAGCCATTGAAAACTCTCCATTAAAATGCTGCCCTGTGTCCTTGTACCACAGAAGCCCCACTTGACGACCACTAGCATCCGAACCCGTGTGAACGTATCCATCTGCTTTCGGCCAAAAACAGGCCCTCAAAAAGTTCATCAACCCCGATAACATACCTCATTTCATCCAAACCACCCTCAGAATTCTCCGCATATAATGAGGACTGGAGCTAATTCTGTCCTCCTCAACACAAAAGACAAGTCTAGATGAACATGAGTATCAAGCGTAAAACAAACAGAATTAGAACTTGAATAAGAACAATCCAACAAATGAAATGCACTAGAAATACATAAAGGTTCCAACTTTATTTTCAATTCAGATGCTAATTTCTATAAAACTAACAAGGAATAAGGTCTTCAAATGTGAAACAGATCTTTGACTATAAACAGCCGCTAAAAACTAAGAAAAGTCAACATAAGGAAAAAGTGAGGGTGACAAAATACACCTTTTCTTCGGCCTACTCTTTGATCAACCAGTTCTAGATCCATTCCCAACAAAGAGAGAGAAATAGAAAAAACCAAAAATCCAATTTATTGAAATCGCGAAACTCTCCGGTTAAAGTTACATATTTCCAAAATAAACGAGCAAGAAAAGCACATATGCAAACATGGGATTGTGGAAATTTGTTAAAGATGTTACCTTCAACAATTGAAAGAAAGGAACGTCTGAAAATAAAAGAGATTAGATCTGTGGATCCACCAAATCCAAGAAGAAATTGACCTGGTTTAGTGTTCTTAAAAGTTCTCCTCTCTTTTCTTTGTGGGCATGAATATGATGAGGTGATGGAAAATCGAAAAAATATATAAGAACCTGTCTGGCAGAAATCTTAATCAGATTTTTAGCAAAAATCTGACTGTTGGAGCCGCAATAATTGACCGCATTTTCAAAATTTTGCTTGGTTTGGTCAAAATTCTTCTTGTATAACGGTAAAATTCTTACTCAAATTTTGTGAAAAATTTATCCCAGACAGGTTCTAAATATAGAAAGCTGAGTGGGAATTCTCGAGCAGATAGCGATATTACTATAAGCAAATTAGGGTTGGTTTGATTGGGCCATCTGAAACTAGGGTCTCTCTCAGCAGACAAACCCCATAAAAACGAACAGTGGAGAGCTATAAGCCAGCGAAGCAGAGGGGCCAACTGGGGCGATAAACGGGAAAAGGGGAGGGTAAATAGTTTGACCCATACTGTGTATAGAGTGAGAAAATGAGCTGGGTTTAGGGAAGGCAAAAAAGTTCGGGGCTCGGACGGCTCGAGCTCGGCTCGAAAAAAGTTCAAATCGGGTCCGGCTCGGGCTCGGTCGCACCGAGCCGAGGCTCGGGCCAAGCCCCATGTGGGGGCTCCGGGCCGGCCCGTGTCACGGGCCAAAATGGCCCGTGTTAAAAAAAAAAAAATTAAAATAAATCGCTCGTTATTGCAGTGCAAAGTCACGCCGTAGCAAAAGAAATCGCTACTGGCAAAGATTTGTCGTCGTAGGGGCAAGAAATTCCGTCACAGTAGCTTCTAGTCGCTCAGTAGCAGTGTGGCTACAAACCGCTTGAAATCAAGCATTTGAATCGCCAATTTCAAAGGTATTTGAATTTGCTTGATTTGTGCAGCATTCAAAATTTTAAAAATCGCCGTTTTCAAAAAAAATCATCAAGAATCAAATCACAAATAATCTGTGTACGGTGTACCAAATACCAATGACAATTAGGCGTTAGCGTGCACGCAAGATTTTTTCTTGCGTGCACGCAAAAAAAATTTTTTTTTTTAAATTTTAAAAATTGAATATTTTTTTTGTCTATAAATACGAGAAAATTTTTATATTTCATATCACTTTTCAATCGCTTAACTCACTATTATTTTCAATTTACTCATTTTGCTATACTTTACTACGATATTCTGTATTCTCCTCTCCTATTTTTTTACACATCATATTCTTAATTCTTTACTACAATTTCCCTCTATTATAAATTTATAATACGTACACATGGATTTTACCAGTGATGAGATTAATCAGTTTAGAGGTAGTTCGAGTACTCCATTGGGGTACAATGCATCTCAAAATGTTCCAATTGATTTGGAAGATATCGAAGAGGAGGAAGTAGTCGAGGTTAAGAAGTCGAAAAAAGAGTCTGCAGATTGTTGGCAACATATGACTCGGAAAAAAGTTGGGGTTCAAAATGGAGTCGATATTTGGAAAGCATGTTGCAATTATTGCGGTAAAGAACTCAGTTGGAAGTCTAGTTCGAGCACATCGCATTAAATAGACACAGTCGGTCTTGACCCGAAACAGACCGAACTAACATTTATTGGTTCCGGTTCTACTCTTTCCACTTTTGTATATTCACAAGAAAGATTTCGTGAAGGAATGGTTACATACGTGGTCATAGCAGATGCCGCTAACGATGATCGAGTCAATACACTTTACTCGTGCCTTGTGCAATTATCTCCAACCCAGGTATCATTCTTATTGTAGAAATACTCTTCGTTCTGATGCTATAAAATTATATAACAAAAGAAAACAAACTAATATTGAAAGTTTAAAAACTTTTAATTGTGTTATATCATTTACCTCTGATTTATGGACCGATATTAATAAAAAAGGTTATATTGTCGTGACCATTACATTGATCACCTATGGATTATGCATAAAAGAATTATTGCATTTAGATGTAGAATATCCTCATAATGCGACTAACATATACATAGTTTTAAAAGATATTATACAAGAATATGGTACGCAAGAAATGATTCAAGTTTTACTTTTGATAATGCTAGTGTAAAACAAAGTTGTTGTTTCGATAAATTTTATTGATGATTTGAACCCTATATTTGGAGGTTTATTTTTTCATCAACGTTGTGTATGCCACATTATTAATTTGATTGTAAAAGCTTGATTAGAACATATAAAAACACCGTTAGATAAAATTAGGCAAGCAATTAATTTTATTACTATATCACCTGCAAGAAAGCAAGCATTTAACAGTTTATGTGCTGAGTATGGCTTAGAAGAGAAATCATTTGTCACTGATGTATCACATAGATGGAACTCTACATATCTTATGTTACACTCGTGTGAAAATTATGATAAAGTTATTACAATGTATTATAATGGTAGGCATACATATGGACCCGAACATAATTTGGAAGATTGGGAATGGAATCTTGCATTTATCGTTAAAACATTTTTAAAACCTTTTTTCAATGCCACAAAGGAATGTAGTGGTGTTTATTACCCTACATCTTCACTTGTTTTACAACATTTTTTCTATTTTGCACAAACATTTCAAAAACATAGGAATCTCCCAATTTTTGTGGTGTAGTTTATTCTATGGAGTTAAAGTTTCGTAAATATTGGGAGGAGATACCCTCATTATTTTTATTAGCTTCTGTAATGGACCCTCGACTTAATTTAACTGGCACAAAAGCTATTATAAATGGGATTTTACGTTTCATGGATATACAATTTTCACATACGAATATAGAATCAATGTTATTACGCTGAAAAAGAAGGTCAGTGTAGTTCTTCCCAAAATACTTTTTCAAAGAACACTTCAACAAATGTAGATAATATATGGAGTTATTTAGAGACCAATACTAGTATTCCCTCATTTAGTTCTAGTTCGTCAATATCTAGAGCAATAGATGTCAGTGGTACAAATCTTGAAATTCCTTCGGAGTTAGCTAGGTATATGTGCGTGGACGTTCGTAGTATATTACAACCACAAGAATTACAGGATTTTAGTCTTTTATCATGGTGGAGATGTAACGAAAGGCAGTATCCAATTGTATCAAAAATTGCTCGCGATCTACTAACACCGCCGATGTCTACAATAGCATCGGAGGCTGCATTTAGTTTAGGTGGTCGAGTTTTAAGTGACGAACGATCAAAACTAAAAGAAGATATATTGGAGGCTTTAATACGTTTGAAGGACTGGGAATGTGCGGAATTACGTCTTCAAGAACAAGTTGATAGTATAATGGCCGATGAGTTACAGCAGATTAAAGCATAAGATATTGTAAGTTTTTAAATTGTTTAGTTTCAATTCAATACGTAATTTTTAATTTTTTTTTGTTTCAAAAAAAATTGTACACGAAATATCTTATTCGTGTACAATTTTAACTCCGCCTACGATAATTGTAGTCGGTCCCAAGCCCGGATAAAGAAGTAGGGTTTTATTCTTCAATGATAAATAGAATAGTTATTGCCTTGAATTATTGGAATTACGACCCTCAAGAAAGTTTCACCATAACATTACAAGAAATAATAGTTACATACTTGAAGTAAAAATGAAACTTTCATAATCTCTTTAATTTATAACACGTATTACGCATAAAATGTACATTTTTTTTTTGTTTTAATGTAGATTTATTTAAAAAAAAAAACCGAGCCGGCTCGGCCCGCTAGGCTCGGGCCGTTTTTTGGCCGGGCCCGGCTCGGTCCAAAAAAAGCTCGGGCTCGGCCCGAGCTTTTTTTTTCCGGCTCGGCTCGTTGCCACCACTAGCTGGGTTAGGAGGGTCGTTTGTTTTTTTGGACGGATTCTCCATTCAAAAAAAAAGAAAACAAAAAGATTTTAGAGTCCGTTTGATATCTATAATTTTCCATGAATTTCATCTTTTGCCTTGTTTGATAGGCAAATTTTCCTTGAAAATTGTTTCCCCCCAACCCTCCTTTTCTTAGTTTTCATGGAATTTGTTTTCCCATCACTTTGGTAGGAAAATAGTTTTCCATCTTTTTTTTTTTTGGCAATTGAAATAATTTATATCAACTATGGTAAAAAAAAAAAAATTCTTTAATGGACAATTTTCATACAAAATAAAGTCAAACGAATGGTATTCGGTATGATAATTTAAAAAAAAAATTTTTTTACAATTGGAACAAATTCTAAACCCAACGATAAAAAAAATTATCACTTTAATGGAATTTCCATAAAAAACGAAGTCAAACGGACACAAACTTTCAACATTTTCCATGAAAAATTATACTAATCGAACACAATTAATTACACCTCCCAATAAAACAATTTCTAGGAAAATCTTGTCCCTATAAAATATTTTCTTTCCACCCATTTTTCACCCTTACAATCAAACGAACCCTTAGTTAATAAGGATAAATTGTGTATAATGTTTCGTCTGACTTTTGTTCCTTCTCTTTGAAAAAAAAATAGCACAGTCAATTCCTCCAAACATTTTTTTGTTGACTTTTGTTATTAAGTCAATTTCGTGACTTGCACATGCCCTTTTAATAAATGTTATAAAAATAAAAGGAGTAAATTATGTAAAAACGTATATGAAAGATAATTTATTTATTTTTTAATAAAAATAAAAAAGAAAATAATTTAATATTTTAAAAAGTAACTCGCAACATATCATCAACCATGTTCTCTGTTTGAACAATGATGATTTTAATGGAATGTTGGTAATCCTATACTAACTGAACTGAATTGTTTGAACGATTGAGCAATTAACTCATCAATATCTATCTTATAGCAGTCATCTTCATTGCTTTGGACATAGTCTGTTTCTGAGTCCGATTGAGAAGAGCTTTAGTTTGATCTTGCTTTTTAGAAGAAACTATCCTCAATCGAACTCAGAAACAGACTATGCCCAGAGCAATGAAGATGACTGCTATGTCTTCCACCTCAAAAGCTATTTCTGCAGGCATTGTCATCATTCAAGAACAATACAAATAATGACAAGAAATTTTAATAAGGGAAACTTTAATAAAAAAAGATTTCATTTTAATCAATTTTATTAAAGTCACTTTATAAAAGTTGAATCATTATTTCAAAAAGAATATGCCAATAGTTGAGAAGTGACAGATATCATGAAGATTTCAAGTTCGGACTCCAAATATAAAAAAAGATCAAAATTCAAGTTCTCCTCAAGAGTTTTTTAGTGGGAGAAAAAACTTTTTCAAGAAATTTAGAAATATTTCTTATAATTTCTAGGCCTTGTTTAAGCCACATTTTTGTAGAATGAGAATGAAAAATATAGCCGTTATTGGGGTCCACACAAGAGATAAAAAATTTGAATTTAAATATTGATGTGATGGATAAAAGTCATATTTTTCATTTTAATGAGAAAATAAGGTGGTCTAAACAGGGGCCTAATTTTCTTTACAATTATTTGTATTCAAAATTTGTAAGTTTAAATATTTTCTTCAATAAAATTATATTTCATCAAAAATTTACTTGATTTCATTTTTCAAGTTCTATTTCCTCCTACTATCCCGTCCCCTGGGCCGTTTTGGTATTAGAGCCATAAGCCGAATAAGGGTGAAGTTATAGTGATTGTACTATTTTAGGTGTAGTGTCAAGGAAGAAACCGGTTACCATGTAGCATGCTGGAGCTTTGGTCAGCCTATGAAGCCTATGTGTGCGTAGGGGGGTCCCATTGTTGGTTGGGTTGGATTCAGTCTATCATGTAGCATTGTGTCTACGGTGACATGTTATTATAATTTCATTTTATTCAAATTATATCTTTAATTTCTAATTGATTTAGGAGATATGATAGTTCTAGTAATAGAACTAAAAATCTTTCAAACATTTTTCAAGATGAAGAAGAAATTAATAAAGATCATGCATTTGCATCAATAGATTCATTCAATTTTCATGAATTTCAAATTGCGAAAATTGAACAAAAATTGCATAATTGGACTATTCCAAACGTAGACAAAAGTTATATCTATTAAATAAGAAAGTTTGATTTTCATCAAGATTATGTTATCAAAACTTTTAAGCAAACTCTTGCTATTAAAAATCAATAATCTCAAATAAATTTATTTTCAAAAGATGCTATTCAAACTTATAGAATAAAATTTAAATATCTTCGTGTGGGACTTATTCAAATAGATGTTAAATCATCGTTTAGACTTAATTTAGATATTCTTATTCTATTAACTCTTAGAGATAAAACACTTCTCAAAATTACACATTCGTTATTTTCTGTTCTAGAGTCAAATTTAGAAAGTGGTCATATTTTTCCAAATTGTTATCTAAATTTTTGTATTAGTCTCAATGATGAAGCTATTCTTAATACTCTTAATCTTCGTATTCAAACAAAAAACTTCGATATTGATGATCATTCAAAATTATTTGCTTTAATATATTTAATATATTATAAGCTTATGAACACTCAACTCAATATTCGAGTTCTTCACTCATCCCCAAGAGAAGAAAGCCTTCTTGTGGAGGTTAACCATCTTCATTCAAATACCATGATTCCTAAACGGATATCACGGATGCTTCAACCTAGAGGATTGGAATGAGATTTTGAAAATGCTCAAAATCCAATTCCTACTCCTGTTCATAATACTCCAAATCAAATTATCTAATTTCCCAATGTACATGTCAAGATGATTTTTGATGGATCAACATCAAGAAGTCTTCAAAGGTCATATTCATCTAGATTTGAACATAAATCTGAAATTCATTTACAAACTTCAAGGTTTTCAACTACTTCTGAAAAATTCATAGGAGTTGATTTTAATCAAATATTCCAAATACTCCATACACCTCTAACAAAGATGATGACTCAGAACATGCTGAATCTACAACTTTGTCGGACATGTTACCTAATCCTTCTGAAATGTTGGATAGTCAATGAATGTCATTTCCTCTACTACTGATAGAGAAAATAAATTCAAAACTAATCAAACTTCTTCGTCACTCTCTAAAAAAAATATTTTCAAAAGAAGAAATGATTTTTGTATGGAAAAAATTTTATGATTCTCCTAAAGATTTAAGTTTCTATGAATGGGCACATTCAAAGTTTTTGATAAGAAGACTTCAGAAAATAAACTTCAAAAATCAAATCCATTCAAAACACCCATGTTAACAAGAAAACATGAAAAACTTCTTGTAGTGAAAATTTTCAATCTGAACATCGTTCGATTTAAGAAATAATTGTTACTCGTGGTAGCAAAGAAATTATTGGATCTTCGATCAAACAAGCTGATAGGGCAGATGATTCAATTCCTATAACCAAGAATATTCAAAAATAGAAGTCAATTCTGAAAGCTCTTCATCTAAAAAAGGATGAGAAATCTAAAAAGAATGGAAATTAATTTAATTTAATAACATTATTATTAAAAAAATTTAAAAAGGAATTATGACCTATTTTTGAATAAATAGATTTTATACATGATTTTTAAAATTGGAAGTAAAATTTACTTGTGTATGTAATTTCCTCCAAGTAAAATCTTACACTTTCACCAAATTATGAAAGCATGGAATGTTTTTCAGGCAAAACAATATTAAGACCTTGTTTCGACTAGGGATGGACATAGGTTGGGTCGGATCGATTTTTGTCTCAACCCAAACCCAACCCAACCCAACCCAACCCAACCCAACCCAATATGATCGATTTGATCATAATTCAACCAAACCCAACCCGTGTAAAGGTTAAAACTCAACCCAACCCAACTCAATCAAGTATCGATTGGGTTGGGTTGAGTTGGTCGGTTTGAGACAACTTGTTAACAAAGAAGAAAGTTGGTGGGTCGGGTTGGGCGGATTTATAATTGACTTGTGACTTATATAATATTAGGTCTCCATAGTTGCAATGAACAAAAAAAATCTGAATTATTTTGGCACTTTATGCCCGGAAATGATACATGGACAATTTTGATATTAAATTATATTGACGTTGAAATTTGTATAAACGTTATTCAAGCCAACTTAAGAAAAGAAATGTGGATTTCTTATTGAAATAACCAAGGGTTTACAAGAATATGATACAATCCCATTCTTTTCCTAGTAATAGGAGATATTTGAAGTGTAAGAATATGCTAAGAGTTTGTATATACTTGTATTCATGTTCATTTGTCTGCTTTTGGGCAGGAATCCCTATTTATAGGGAAAATATGCATGCATGCTACACCTCCTGTTTTGTCGTTGGAATTTCGAGCTGAAGAAGTACAGTAGCTGGTGTAAAATTGGCTACTGAGCGGGATTCTGTCAGATTACTTCAGAGCATTAATTGAAAGTGGCCCCCAACAATTAATGCATTACTTAATAGGGGATGCTAACACTTCTGATTGGAGGATTATGTGGGCGCTTATGTAAGGTCTCTCCAGCTGCAATTTTGTGATTGGTGGCTCATATATCCTGTCAGAGATCTCTTAATCTTTACATTCTTCCTTGCCTTGAAAGACTACACAAGCTTCTCGCAGAAGGTATTCACCTCTGAGCTGACCTCACACAACCGAGCTCAACATATGGTCTACTAATGACGTGGATCAATCCGACCTTAATCACCTCGGAGGTCGGTGTCAACAAATTATATAAAGCCAATAAATATTTTTGGCAATTAAAATGTTTTTGTGTTGAATGTGTATCTGCTTATACTATTTTTCGTAAAATACATTCTATCTAACTCTTATAATATTATTCTAAGAGTTTTCAAGCAATATCCTAACACTTGTAAAGTTCATAAATATAGTTAGGTTGAGTTGAATGGTTTTATTTGGTTTTCATGGGTTAACCCATAACCCGAACTAACAAGCCGCATACACAACCAACTCATTCAACCCGTGTAAAAACAACAAAAAATCAACCCAAACCGGTCGGTTGGTTCGGTTGGATGGTTTTGGCGGGTTCGATCGGATTTTGTCCACCCCTAATTTGGGCTCCAATTTAATGGAGGCAAATAACTTTTTAGAATAGTAACTTTTAGAGAATATGTGATTAAAAATAAGATAAAATTTTCGATTAACGTGTGATGTTATTTTATAGTAGAATGTGATAGAAAATAATTTTTTGAAAAAATGAGAGTCAAACATATGTTAAGTCCCACTATCAAGTCATCATATTGCCGTATGGGACTCTTTGTTAAAAAGCTCAGTCAAACATTGTAGTTAAAAAAATAGTCTTTTCTCAATATTTATAGGCGAAATGGCCTCAATTAAAAATTCAATAAATAAATATTGAAAATTGTCTAAAATATCCCCATCATAAAAGACCCATACATCCTTTTCACCCAATCAAATTCCCCATTTTAACTCGTATCAAAACTAACGTGCTCTCCGTCTCCTATGTTTGCTGTCTCCTAAAATCTTGTTATTGATTATATTACTCACCTATCTTCTCCAACATTTTGAACATTTGAACAAGAATTTTGGTTTCTATATTATCTACATTAAAATCTCCATTATATTTGAAGAAAAGAAAAGAGTATTTTTATAAATCTCATGTACATTGGTCCTTTTATTGTTGGCGATAGTATGAAATGATATTTTAGCTGATTTTTTTCATAGTTGGTGTATTTTTGTACTATCCGCAACTATTAGACGATTTGTAGTACAGAACGACACTCCAGCCGCTTTACGTAGTGTAGAACGATACTACAGTCATTATTGTCCGTGTAAAATGACAATACAAACAATATATGTTATGGTCTGTCCATTCTTGATAATACAATGCGGTTACTTTGATAATTTAAATATGATAGCTATTTTCATATTACTTTGATATATATTTAGGTAAACTATTTAACTTTTTTATTTTATTTGCAGCTATGGATTCTGTAAAAAAATATGGGTACAAGTATGCTATTTTGTTGAGTTTAAAAAAACTGAAGAAGGCAAATGGACATGGCGTTATGTAGGGAATGGTGAAGAAAATGTGGATATTCTTTATGTTTCAACTAACATTTCGTATATAGAATTGTGCAACAAAGTGCAAGAACTTGTTAACGTGGATTCAAGGTTATATGAAGTTGAGATGATGTCTCTTAACCCTGGTATGTCTAAATTTTCAGTTCCACCACAAAGGATTAATTGTGACATGAAAGTGAAGTGTTTTCTTTCTATTCGTAAAAAGCATCCTCTTTGCATGACAATTTCGACCAAATTTGCAGATGAGTGTGATAGTGCAAGGGAGTTTGAAAGAGATGGTGAAGTAGAAACCAATGGTGAAATAGAAAAGGGAGATGTGAGCAATCGAAATGAAGTTTAGCAATATGATGGCGATTATGGGAATTATGTAGAAGGAAACTATGTGGATTTGGATAATTTGACCATAATTCAAGGTAGTTCCGAAAAACAAGATTTTCAAGATGAATCTCCTCGTAGAGATGAAAACAATGTTGATTTCTCCATGTAAGAGGACATTATTGGTACTTCAACAGAAGTTGTGTGTTCAATTCCATATGGATCATCAGTTAGGATTCCGGAAAATGAGGATGTACATGAAGATGAATTATTTCCAACTAAAAGTGCTTTGATATCAAAAATCCAACTCCTTGCTGTGAAGTACCAATTTGAATTCAAAGTAAAGAAATCCAATAAGAATGTGTATACAGTAGTTTGTGTTGGGGAAAGTTGCAACTGGCATTTACGGGCAACGAGGATAGCTGCATTTGAGATTTTTCAAATACGAAAATATTCTGGCCATCACAATTGCTCCATAAGTGTTCATCGCAGGGATAATAGACATGTTACCTATTCGGTATTTGGAAAGCATGTAGCTCCAAAGTATCAGGATGCCAACATAGTGTATAGACCAAGAAACATCATCAATGACGTTCAGCGAGAATTTGGCATAACTATAAAATATCACAAGGCGTACATGGCCAAAGAATTTACTTACAAAGAGGTTCGAGATAGCCCTAATGATAGCTATGCGAAGTTACCATTGTATTGTCACGTTTTGGAGAGAAAAAATCCTGGCACGTTGACTTTTATTGAAACTGATAATGATGAACGTTTCATGTATTTTTTCATGGCATTAAGACCAAGCATACGTGAATTTCTCTTTTCAATCTGACGGGTAATTTGTGTGGATGGAACATTTTTGAAATCTAAGAATCGAGATACGTTACTTGTTGCCACATGCCAAGATGCAAATCGTCAAATTTATCCACTTACGTGCGACATAGTAGATTCAGAAAACAATAATTCATGGACTTGGTTCTTTCAGAAATTGAGGCAAATAACCGACGACATAGACGAGCTAGTCTTTATATCTGATCGTGCACCAAGCATATCAAATGGTTTTAACGTCTATTTTAACGCACATCATGGGTATTGTATATGGCATTTACAAAATAACTTGAAGAGCAAATTTTCTCGCATTCATATTATGCTATTGTTTAGAGCTACTGCAGAGGCATATAGTTTAGCAAAATTTGAGATCAATATGCAAGCATTATGCAGTCTACACGAGAAAATTCGAGGGTACTTGGAGAATGATGTTGGTGTGGAGTATAGGTCAAGAGCACATTTCAATGGAATCAGATACAATAGTATGACCACAAACAATGCAAAATCATTGAATACATTGTTGAAAAGTGCTCGAGATTTCATATACTTGCTTTGATCGAGCATATCAGAGAGAAGATGTAAAGATGGTTTCATGATAGACCTGTTGATGCCGGAAAATGTACGAGCTACCTCACCCCGCCTTTGGAGGAGAAGATGTATGATAGGTATAACGAGTCAAAAGACTTCGAGGTGAAAGCTCTCAGCCCAAATGAGATGCAAGTGAGTGATGAAATGGAAAGTTTCATTGTTCATTTGGAGAGGGCGACATGCATATGTAAGGAATTTGATCTGGACCAATTTCCATGTACACATGCCATTGCTGTAGTAAGGGATGTTCGAGATAACTGTTACATGGTTTGCTCTCCATTTTATAGCACTTCTTACTGGAAACAAGTTTATTCTGAATATATATATATATATATCTACTGACAAACGAGGCGGACTGGAAAATTCTCGATAATGTTCGATCAAGAAAGGTGATACGACCGTTGACATGAAAAGGAAGTGGACGTCCACCAAAAAAAAGAAACAATCAGTTGGAGAGATGCGCAAGTCTCGTAAGTGTAATAGGTGTTTGAAAACTGGGCATAACTATATCACTTGTACAGATTGTGTACCACTCAGCGAGAGACATGAACAATGAAGACAAGACGACACGTATGAGGCTTTTGTAGTGTTATGATGTACAGCTTTTGTAATATTGAAAAAGGATGGTGGTGTTATGTTACTATGTATTACTTTTGTCATTTTGAAAAGTAAACTACTTATAATATTTGGAACGAGTGATTGTGTCATTGTCTTAGACTCGATGAAGCCAGAACGGCAGTTACGATGTTTTTTTTGTTATACTAAAACTTCACTTGTGCTGTAACGACAATTGTACCGTTTTCAGAACGGTAACGGCAGTTGTGTCATTTTCTTTTTCATGTCGATTAAATATTGAGCATATCTCCCATACGTTGTAAGATGCATGTCCATCCTACAACTTAAATGAGTTCATCTAGTTGAATATCCTGGCTTGGAATGGTCGTGGTGCTCTATATAGGTGTTTCCAGACAGAACGACACAAGTGTTGTTTTATCGACAGTAACGACACTTGTGCCATTCTCATGAAAATTTATTTAAACAACATAACGAAACTTGTGCCGTTATAGTAGACGTTCTCATATCAGTAACGGCACAAGTGTCGTTTTCTACATTGTTGAAGCAATTTGCTTTTTCTTTTCATAACTCAATATTCATTAAGTGTCTTTCTATTATCGTTATACTTGTAAATATAACGATAGTCATACCATTCTAATAAATATTCTCTTCCCAGGCAGAATGACAGTTGTGCCGTTTTCGGAACAGTAACGACAGTTGTGTCATTTTCTTTTCCATGTTGATTAAGTATTGAGCATATCTCCCATACGTATGGGTGTTTCCAGGCAGAACTGTACAAGTGCCGTTAACGACACTTGTGTCGTTATGTTGATTTTATCAATATTTTTCTACTTTTTCAGCTTAACGACCTCAAGAATTGGACCCCCTAACTTATGAAGGCTGAAAATGTTGATTAGGTGACAACTAACGGTGGAATTGATATAGAATATATGATATTAAACGGTGAAATCATACAAGTCTACATTGATTTTGTTTGAAAGTATAAGCGTTGAGCATATCTCTCATACGTTGTAAGAGGCATGTCCATCCTACAATTGAAATGAGTTTATCGTGGCTCAAACGAAGTCGTGACGCTCTGTATGCGTGCTTCCAGGCAGAACGGCACAAGTGCCGTTAAATGACACTTGTGTCGTTCTGTTGATTTCATCAATATTTTTCTACTTTTCTAGCAGAACGACCTCAAGAATTGGACCCCCTAATTTAAGAAGGCTGAAAATGTTGATTAGGTGACAACTAATGGTGGAATTGATGTAGAATATATGGTATTGAACCGTGAAAACACACAAATTTACATTGATTTTATTTAAAAGTATAAGCGTTGAGCATATCTCCCCTATGTTGTAAGAGGCATGTCCATCCTACAACTTATCTAATGAGTTCATCGTAGCTCGGACGGGTCGTGGCGCTCTGTACGGGTGTTTTCAGGCAGAACAACACAAGTGTCGTTTCTTGACAGTAACGACACTTGTGCCTTCTCATGAAAATTTATTTACACAACATAATGATACTTGTGCCGTTTTATCAGACATTCTAATATCAGTAACGGCACAAGTGTCGTTTTCTACATTGTTGAGGCAATTTACTTTTCTTTTCATAATTCAATATTTCATCAATTGTCTTTCTCATTGTCATTATATTTCAAATATAACGATAGTCATACCATTCTACTAAATGCTATCTTCCCAGGCAGAACGACACAATTGTTGTTTTGTTGACAGTAACGACAGTAGTGCCGTTCTCATGGAAATTTATTTACTTAATATAACACTACTTGTACCGTTCTAATATCGATAACGGCACAAATATCGTTTTCTACATTGCTGAGGCAATTTTCTTTTCTTTTCATAACTCAATATTTCATCAAGTGTATTTCTCATTAATATAACGATAGTCATACCATTCTACTAAATGTTATCTTCTCAGGCAGAATGACACAAGTGTCGTTTCCTTAACAGTAACGGCAGTAATGCCATTCTCATGGAAATTTATTTACATAATATAAAGACACTTGTACCGTTCTATTAGATGTTCTAATATCAGTAACGGCACAAGTGTCGTTTTCTACGTTGTTGAGACAATTTTCTTTTCTTTTCATAACTCAATATTTTATCAAGTGTCTTTCTCATTATCGTTATATTTGTAAATATAACGATAGTCATACAATTCTACTAAATGTTATCTTCCCAAGAAAAACGACACAAGTGTCGTTTTCTTGACAGTAACGGCACTCGTGCCGTTCTCATGGACTTATTTGCACAACATAACGACACTTGTGCCGTTCTAATATCGGTAAGGGCACATGTCGTTTTCTACATTGTTGAGGCAATTTTCTTCTCTTTTCATAACTCAATATTTCATCAAGTGTCTTTCTCATTATCGTTATATTTGTAAATATAACGATAGCCATACAATTCTAATAAATATTATCTTCCCAAACAGAACGACACAAGTGTCGTTTTCTTGACAGTAACAGCATTTGTGCCGTTCTCATGGATTTATTTGCACAACATAACAACACTTGTGCCGTTCTAGTAGACGTTCAACCTGGGAGTGACGACATAAGAACATTTAAATTAAAGGCATCAAAACTATATAGATCAAAGTTACATCGCTCAACAGAAATGCATAAGAACATTTAAATTAAAGCCATCAAAACTGTACAATTGCAAAATCATTCTCCAAGATGTTAAACTGTACAATTGTAAAATACATTTTACTAAGTCTACTTAAACTGTATAATTGCAAAATACATTTTACTAAGTTTACGGATCAAAGTGCCATGCAAATATTTCTGCAGCTAATTTCTTCCTCCAAATAAGCATATATTCCGAACGAACAAAATCCATATTGAATTGAGCTTGCAAAAATTCTACAATCAGATCTGTAAGTAATACTACATATACCAAAGTTAGATGAAAATGACACACACGAACGAATTCATAGATGTCCGTGTTAAATGTTAAATTACACTAAGCTTACCCATTTGTTTGTCCAGGAACTACAACCTTCTGATAATGGAATATCTTGGTGTTAAAGTTTTCGTCACGCACTATGTGTGCCTTTATCAACTAGGGAACGACCACTTGAATAGACTTCATACATTCGGCCAGCTGAGCAACACGGATGTGTTTTGGAAAACTATCATAAAATATAAATAGTTCGCTCCATCAAATCGATCTTCAGTGCAAACCAGTGAGACCCCGGTACACAGTAAGGAGCATACAAAAATCTACAATTACTCGAGTGTTTTCCAAGCACTAGTGAAGTCCCTTCAACATAATCGACGAGCTCTTGGTTGAATACGTAGTTAATATTTTTCTTCTTCGGTGTACCCATTTTTAGGTAAGCATTCTTGACAAGTTTCCAAAAATAATAATCCAATAAGACAATCTTGTTGAAATATATATGGATATGTTACTGCCCTTTCTCTAATGTGGTATACGGCCGAGTCGACGTGCTGTACGACATAGCATGATTAATTAAATGCATTATTTATGTAGTAATAATAATGATATACAGATATTACTTACATCATCGATAAGCCACTCGTCGTTTATCAATAGGTCATCGAAGAATTCGTCGCACTTCACAGATAGCCAAAGATACTACATCACTGTGAAAACCATGATATCAAAATAAGCTAACATGTAAATCGAAACTTATGTGCTTCAATGTGCTAACCGCTTGAATATAATAAATTACCTCTACGATGCATTTGTCAACCACTTGTTGAGGTCTTCAACTTTTGCAGGATCTACTTCCTTGAAAGGATCATATGTTTGAATGTTCAAAAGTTTTCTCCTCTTTAAGGGATTAATGTATGGAGAAAGCAGCACGACTGCTTTTCTCTTAACTTGATGCCCCCTTCCTACAGCCGTTCAGAGTTTGGATTGTCGATCACAATGATTTCATTACTAGGTAGGCATACATGTGAAGATATTAAAGGCTCTCCAATTTCACAACAGTTGATCAAACACACAATTCAATCCATTTTAACACACAATATTGAAAAGTGAAATATTGAAATGTAAATTATATATACCTTTGTTAAATATGTTTGAATCCTCTTTCGTCCCAACCGTTTTCTCACTTACCTCATTTTGTCGAGCTTTCTCGGTCCGAAATTTATCTCCAATCCAAATTAAAGGCCGTTGTTGGTACACAACTATGGCAGATGAAGGATCTGGCACAAATTTTACAAATGGGACCCAACAAAAAAATTATTTTTAGCTTATTGCAAAGAGAAACAGGGAGAATATACCATCATCATATGTAGGAAAAGCCTTGTATTGTTTTTTCGATGTGACTTCTTCTTTAGAGCAATCTTCAATAATCACACCCTCCTCTTCTACTCTTTCTTCTTCGTTCTGTTTACTGTGTGTACTATAAGCACCGTAATCAAATCCACTCCTTTGCGACTGAACTTCACCTCTGCCAACCAATTGGATAAACAAATCAATTTTCTTTTCAACTCTATTGCAGTGCTCCGACATCTCACTTTGCCACCTCTCCTCAACTCCTTTAAGTTCTTGTTTTATTATGTTTATGAAATAATCATAAGAAGTGGGTGATGGTCGTCCAGCTGGTTTAGACGAATGTCGATGGCTAGACACGGATGGTCGATTTGAAGTCTTAAGACATTGTGGATTACCTTTTCTTAATGATGCATCATCACTCTCAAAATTTTGTCCAACATCATTCTCAAACGCGACATTATCCAGGTTAGGATCAGTACCATCAACAAAACGTCCGGATTCTTGCCAAAATGGCTCCAACAACTCATCATTTGTAGGATTTAAGGTACGATGTACCTCAATCTGAAAATACAATAATGTACAATTATTCAGTCAATTGTTTAGTTATAATTTCAATACGCCATGTAGATTTTACTAAACAAAACTCACATCCGACGATTCCAAAAACGTGCCAAGTATTTCCTCCCTAAGTTGCTTGCACATTTCCCAACCTATAATTCTTGGAATTCTAGAATCATCCGTCACACGACCGAATGTCTTCAAATACTGGGAAATGCTTCAAACGCGCAAATCAGTACAATCAAAAATTTAATTTTCAGAAATATAACTAAAAAACTGTAATGTAAAAAATAGTTTTTGAAAATATTACTATGATTGCAAGGGGAAATCCATGCAGAGAATATGGATATCGCTCATAACTTGTATAGTTTTTCAACATTTCTCCCAAGTTATGCCTGAACACCCTAGTAACGTACTCATACGACTTTTCCCCCCATGAATAGTTGTTAAATATATCAAGATCATCCACCAAATAAAATCACCACGGGTTAATAGACGTATTCTCCTCTGCTACCAAAATTACATATACCAATATAACGAGGAGGCGCAACTTATATTTATCGCTCTTATGCTTGCAATGTTTGAAAACATCTAACAATAAACCTTTCTTTATTCTGCCATTGCTACGCTCGAAACGTTCTTTCACGAGTCTACAATTATGCCTGAGCGTTGGATCCTCGTCCTCTATGTCTCCAACTTTAAACCCAGTCACCAATGTGAACTCTTGCAATCCAAATCTTGCAAGCTTGTCTCCAATTTTAATCCATACTTCATTTTCTTTTGAGATACTTATCGACCTCAGAATTAACCGGTGGATCAATTGTGACGTAAGCTTTATCTCCCTCAAGTTCAACAAATGTCCAAAGCAGGAGCGTGTGAATAAATCTTGACGTAAGTCATCCAAGCTGTAGAATACTTCATCAATCAATTTCATTCGACACCTACTTATCTTCACGTTCACTATATGTTCAGCATCCATTTTTTCCTATAACCAAAAATGCAAAACAATAATTGAGTTAGGAATCTTATTTCTCAAAGCAATCATTTACCAAATCTTGACGAGCTAGTAACATTGGACGGTATCTAAACATTCTCCATATATAAAGACGAAATAGCATTGTTAGATAAGAAAAAACAACTAGAAGTCATCACAACATATCAAGAGAAAGCAACCAAAGATCATGTATCAAAAAACTCCCAAAAACATTCAGCTTATCAATTATCGTGGTTTGGACGGGTCGTGGCTCTTATGAGCGTGTTTAGAGGCAGAACGGTACAAGTGCCGTTTTATATCTAGTAACGGCAAAAGTATCGTTCTCATGGAATTTCCTTTGCAAATATAACAACAATTATACCGTTCTAATAATGGTAAATCGCTTAAAACATGAAAATGTACTTCATAATGTGATAACTTAATGTTTACATGATTTCTTAAACAACCTAGCACAAACATGGTCGTGAGATTAATCAAGCGTGAATTTGTAGCAAATATACTTTAGGACATAAACTTAGCTCAATCTATAATGTGAAACGTGGGAATCAAGCACAGATTGTGTTTTCTTCCAGCAGTCACACCAAATTTCTCAGTTATGTCGAATTCTTCAGGGCTAATCTCACCAGGAAGTTTCCAGTCAAAGTGGTAGAGGAGATAAGCTAGAGAAAGCTCAATACCAAATGAAATTCCAGGACAATCCTCCTTCCTACGCGAAATGGTATTAACTCAAAATGAGCTCCTGTATAACTAGTCGAAATATTGCTAAATCTCTCAGGTTCAAAAACATCAGGATTATCCCAGAATTCTGTATCTCTGCCTATTGCCCAACCATTTATTACAGCTATTGTATTAACCGGGATATCATATCCACCAATCGTGCATTTTTCCTTGCTTATTCTGGGGCCTAACAAAGGACCAGGAGGGTATAATCTCAACGTTTCTTTAATAACCATTTTTAGGTAACTCAAACTTTGAACATCACAATCAGAGATTTTTTCCTTTCCCTTAAAAGCTTTCCTTACTTCTGCCTGTGCCTTCTCCATAACTCTCGGGTGCTTCATCATCGCTGCCATTGTCCATTCAATTGCCGTGGATGAAGTTTCAATTCCAGCAGAAAACAATTCTTGTTGTATTCATTAACAAATTTTGAATATGATATGGTCGAATACAATAATTTAAGGCCAAGTTATACCGTTTTAACAATGGTGACCTCTCTGGTAGTTGCATTTGGAAATCTTCACAGCTAAGTTCAAAAGGAAGTTCACAAATGCTGCATTTGGAAATCTTCACAGGTACTAAAAGATGAAGAAGAGAAGGAAATTATTGGAGTTTTTTTCAGTCCCTCCTCCACATCAGCTCACTCCTACTTCCCCAACACCAACAAAGGTACTTCTTTAAGCTCAAATGATCATCTAAACTTAAAAGCTACTTTGAAAAAACTTCTTTTCTCATTAACTTGATTGGTGTTTGTGGCATTTTAGTTGCACAACTTGAAGGTAGTGGAATGGTGCCTCTAGCACCACTGGTAACATAATCACTATAACATAATCAAACATTGTGTGTAACATCACATATTCACAATATGGATTCTTCTTTCTTTGCATACTAGTGTAGTGAAATAAAATTTTTGAGAGTAAAAAAGAGAGATTTGAGTGTCATTTCTGTTGTTTTGGAGTATAAATTCCTAAAAAGCTATGGTACACACACTTGCCATCAAATGCGAGCAAGAGATAAAATACAACAGAAAAATCAAAGAATTGAAGTCATAACCTTGCACTTCTAGAAATCTGTCCTTTGAGTAAAGAGTCAGTTGTCCTCCGCAGCCAAGTGCACTGCCTGTCGGAGCATCGAACCGTTTAATACTCTGGGTTTAGAGGCAATTTAAAGGTGATGAAAGGGGAAGAATGAAGCCGTTCGTTTTTCAAAAAATAGAGCAGTAAGGGAAAGGGTTTTACAGCAGGTGAAATTATGGGGAAAATGGTGAATTTTGAGTTAAAAGTTGAAGGGCAATTTTGTCATTTTATTACATTCTTATTATCATTATTTTTTAATATGAGTCAAAGGCTATTATTCCAAATGTTTAGTTCAAACAGGCTGTCTGGCCAAATTCCTCCTTGGGAAAATTTCAATTTTACTACTTTATCTTTACCCTATTTCAAAAATAACAAATCAACTTTCACTTTTTAAAAATCAAAAATTTTGACCTATACATACACATATATAAATATTTATTTATATAAATAAATAAATAAATAAATAAATAAATAAATATATATATATAAAATTAACCCACCCCCACCCCACCTCCACGGCTCCACCACCCCCATCGGCGACCGCTCCGATTCCGTTGACCGTTCTGGCGACTGCTCCGATTCCGACGACTCAGGTCACAACTCAAGTCACAGGTCACAGTCCAGATCACAACTCAGGTCACAGGTCACAGCACAGGTCACAACTCAGAATTTTGATCATAATCACAGCACAGGCGTGGATCAGATTAATATTTAGCCACTGCCACCACTAGATCTAATAAACCCTCTTTGTCCCACCACAACCCACAGCACCAGAACACAAACCTACAGCGGCTCAGATCCACCAACACTGCACATCATCACATACCACCCATTGCACACCTATCGCACATCCCCTATCGGCGCCTCCACCACCACTACCTCACCATCTCCACCACTACCATTTATCTCTACCACAATCTCACATGAGACAACAATCACTGCACCACATGAGACAACAATCACTGCACCACCACCAGCCATGAGACAATCACTGCACCAACACCATCGGCTTTTCACAACACCACCACCAACAACTCATCCCCACCACCAGCCATTTATCTTTACCACATCACAACCACGATGCCTATCCCAAAAAATCTGGAGCAGTCGCTATTGTCGGCAGACTCGGCACCACCAAAAACACCACACACCTCGCCAAAATCACTGCACACCACCACAAGGAGGATGATGCCGCCGCGCGAAGGATCGTGCCGGTGTTCTGAGAAGGCGATTGTGTTGGTGCCGGCGGGCGAAGCATTTCGGTGGGCGACGCGATCTGTGGTTGTGGCCGATAGAGAGTTCTCCTCCGGCGAGCGACGCACTTCGGTGGAGGCGACCGTGGCTGTGGCCGAGAGAGAGGGAGAGATGGGGAGATGGTGGGTGAACGCCGCCGATACAGAGAGATTGGAGGGGGAAGGGGGTGATGGAGTTGAAACTGTGAGTGATTAATTAGGGATTTAAGGTGGGGTGGGGTGGGGTGGGGTGGGGTGTATATAAATTAATTTTTATAATAATATTATTAATATTTAATTAAATATTAAAAACATGTATCTATCTATAAAACATCTGATTTTTGAACATTAAAATTTGAAATTTTATTTTTGAATTTGGATCTTGAAAAGTAGGGTTGTATGTAATTTCCACTTCCTCCTTGCCGTATTGGCCCAAATTTGTTAGCTGATGAACTTCAAATTTGGGCTGTTGGGTTCGGATCCGCTCCAGTTTCAGCCTCGTTTACCCCGTTTCTCGCACTCTTTTTTCCACGTCAGTATAGAAGAAATAGCAAGCATTCCTGTAAATGTAGTCCACCCCCAAAATTCTCTGCAAATCTAGTTTTGTAACAAAACCCTTAAAATAGTTGAGATTCAAGATCACTAAGACACCTCTCATTCTCAGGGGTAAACATTTCTCGATTGATTAAACCCTACTACTGTTAAATCTGCTGTGTGGTATACTACTGTAATGATTTTCGTTTTTAGCTTTGATTGCTCGCGTTAAAATTAGGGTTTTGAAATATTTGTCTTCCCTCTCGCTTCTGAAAAGCAGTACTGATTCGATTTTTTTGTATAATCTTGTTGTCAAATTTTGAATTAATATTATGTTGCCATAAGTCTCAGTTCTAATGACAAGCGGCTAAAAATTAACTATTATTTAAACAATTTATGGTATCTCGAAAAATTCCTAAATATTTATCTAAACTTTATACGCATACCGCATAAGAAACCGCAAAGAAAAGATGCATTCAATTTAAGAAATTTGGGCTATGAACTTGTGATTAATTCTTTTTTGGATTTATGTTTCCCAAAAGTATCTGTTTGGGATTTTAATATCTTCTAGTTTGATTGCTTTCGCAGAAGGTTCTCCCTGCGCGAGTCAAGGTTTTAAAAATGGATTTTGACGAGTATGAATATTTAGAGAATATGGTGGAAAATCCAGAACCTAAAAAGTCAAAGGAGATTATGAATGGAGGTGAGGACAATTTGAAATCCAAGGAGAAAGATAGAAGTCAGAGTTCAAAGCACAAAAGTGAAGGTAATGACAATGACTTGGATCAGCGGACGAACCATTCAAGGTCAAGGGACGAGTCTCGTGATAGCAGGAAAGAAAGGAGCTCAGGTCATCTCCCATCAAGAGATAGGGAGAAGAGTGACAATGATAGACATAATAAACATAGGCGGGAGCATAGAAACAGAGACAACGAGGAGGGCGGTGGAAAAGAGAAAGAAAGAGAAATGGACAAAGAGAGGGACATCGACAAGAAACGAGAGAGTTATCGTGATGGAGACAGGAGAGAGCATGGCCGTGAATATGGAAGAGAGAGAGACAGGGAGGGGGAGCGCGAGAGCTTGAGGGGGAGCAGAAGTTATTCAGAAAGAAATCGGGATGATCGAGAGAGGGAGAGAAGTAGGGACATGGAAAGGAGTATAGATGCGGACTATAAAGAAAGAGGAAGGGAGGAGTTTAGAGATGGAGATCAAAAAAGCAGGTAATGCTCCTGCTCTTCTTTATTTAAAATTCTTTAAAGTATCTTTTATAATTATAATATTGAACTTACTGATTTGAACATGTTTATTAAACATGGAAATTGAGGCTTATAATATCTATATTTATGCTTTATTTCTTCATTAATTTTGGCCCTCATGCCATATCTTCATGGTTTCTCTTGCATTGACAGTGCAAACGCTAGCTATGCTATTTTTCTTAGAAGGAAATTGGTGTTGAAACATATCAATTGGTTAAATGGAATGGTTATAAATTCATCCATTACTTAGCTTTAAGTTTTTTTTATGAAGGTACTAATTATAAATGGAGTTGAAGCTAAACTCTGGTTGGTTGACTTCTAAAATCTAGATAAATACCCTTTGAAAAATTATGATGGTCTAGCTGTTGGTTTGAGCTTTTTTTGAAGCTATTTATTTGATTATTATCACTGCACTGGGGAGGACATATTTGAGGTGCTTCATGTCGCAAAATGAAATAATTCCCATTACAAGCAGCTCCATCCAGTTCAAAACTTCTTGTAGACTATGAAGATGGTGATGTATGCCTGTTCTTATCTTATTCTTAAAAGTTATGCCTATGTATAATACTTGAGAAGAAGGTTTAATTTGCGACTCTCTATTGGAGGTACTGTACTATTATTTCTAATTTTTTCCCCATGGAGTTTTTGTTTCTGTTTTTCTGTTGTGGCGGTTATATTTATGTACATAATATACGGATGTCTGCCAACACGCAGAAAAAGTTGTATGTATTTTATATAGAATGCTGAATCAATGTCAACATACCCCTGAGCCTTCAGCTAAAGATGTCGGTTCGGTTCGGTTCGGTTCCTCTACCTGCTTATATCTCCTTATTTCTTATTTACTTATTTTGTATAGGCTTGTGTTTCTTTATGTATTAGTCTCGTTTCTATATCCATGGGGTTTAAGTTGAATGAAACAAGTGTTACCATGTTTGTCACTTCTTAAAAATTTTAAACAGGTAAAGTTGAATTTTTAGGGGCGTCGTTGTACCATTTGACAGATATTTCATTCCATTAGCAGTCTCTCTGTACAGTGTTTAACTTGTGTTGCAGTTACACAACATTATTTTTCTTCTTCTTCTTCTTCCTTATTTTGAGGTAATAGCATTTGAAAGGTGATGATGGATGTGCTTGATTGCTTTGGTGTAGTTTATATCTTCGTTTATATTTGTGCGTGTAAAAGATTGGACGATTGATGTTGGGGGCAATTCTTTTTGTTAATCTAGGTCGTTTTGTTACGTTGATATATTTTCCATCATTTATGATAATAAATTTGCTCTTTAATACAATGGTGCAAAATGTAAAATTAGGTTCAGCATAGAAGGGACAAGCCTGTTGTTAATTCAATGCCTGAAGTTTTTCAGTGTTCATTTCTCTTAATTGCTACTTTGTTCTCCAGGTTTGTCTCATTGCTTTCTCATCACGGTTTCTTTTTTGACCAAATGAAAACCTTAGTACAGTTTGTTGACTCTATGGAGTTCACCTGCAGGAGTATGATACATGGCTTTGACCAGTTTAAGAAGAAATTCTAGCTTCCCTTTGGGATTTTCTCTTTTATGAATGAGGGAATTCTCCACATACATGTTTTGTATATTAAGGAGCAAAGCTCTCACTCAGACTTTGCTCTGTGGATGTTCCAGGCTGCTGTTCATTTCATAATTTGCAAGTTTATCAGCGATTGGGGTCAATTGGTATTTGAAATAATTTGTTTGTTTTCTAATCATTTTTACAGAAGATACAAAGAGAAGAAGAAAGAGGTGGAAAAGCCAGAAGCAGATCCTGAAAGAGATCAAAGAACAGTTTTTGCTTATCAGGTTATTTAACTATACATTTAAGCTTTTCTTGCAATACTTATGCCTATATCTGGATGTCTCCTCACTCGTCCTCTGGTGCAATTTCCAGATTTCTTTGAAGGCAGTTGAAAGAGATGTCTATGAATTCTTCTCCAAGGCTGGCAAGGTTGACGCATGTTGTTTTGATAAGTTCTGTCATGCTGTATTTTGTTAATATGTAAACTGTCAGCAGTAGTTCTCTGACGCTTTGACTGTTATGTTAACTTATTGTAGTATTTTTTTTTTTTTTGTGTGTGTGTGTGTGTGTGTTCATTGCGTGATTATGTCCATATTAAGCCCCTTTAACTATGTTGCATGTCACCCCTTTAAACTATTGATGCATGCCTGCCCCATTTAACCTTCTTGACGATGCACACTGCCAAATTTTAATTGCAGAAGTCCTTGTAGTTTTATCTCTTTTAATTTATTACCGTTGACTTATTTGACAATTTCAGGTCAGAGATGTACACCTCATCATGGACCGCAATTCCAGACGCTCCAAAGGAATTGGGTAAATACTTATCTTTCCTTCCCTATTTATTTATTATTGGACGTGAATATATTTGTGTATACATTTTTTTTTTCCAAAGATGTGGCCCTTGTTACTTTGATTCATCAATTGACATCTCGACAAAGTTTTATGGTCAAGCAACAGTATCTTTGAACAATGTTTCACAGGATTAGGGAGTGAGCAGAATTCGTGACAATGAGAATGGTACTATCATGTCTTGCAATAAAATTTGTGGATTTAGTGTGACCATAATAACCTTGTTAACTTTTGGATGCATTTCCTGGAATTCAACATCAAAGTTGAAAAGTACAGAGACAACTGAGATATAATTAGGGGAAATGATTTAGCCAAAAAAGTGAGCAGTGTTTGACCAGTGTTATTGGTGAATTTTCCCTGTAAGATTATTTCACCCATGTTTGGTTTAGCTAAAAATCAGTTTTTCACTAGATCTTAATAAAAATTGATGAATTGTGTGGTTGAAAAGTTGATAAAAGTTCTGGATCCCATGAATTGTGTGGTTGAAAATGAATAATCTCTATTGCTACTTCTGCAGGTATATTGAATTTTATGATGCAATGTCAGTTCCTATGGCAATAGCACTTTCTGGTCAGCCTTTACTTGGTGTACCAGTGATGGTTAAGCCATCAGAAGCTGAAAAGAACCTTGTTCAGTCTACTATATCTGTTGTTTCGGAAGATAGAAAGCTATATGTTGGCAATCTACCTGTTACCATAAAAGAAGATCAACTTCGTCAGGTAGTATATTTATGAGGTTATGAGAAGATGTTAAAATGGTGATGAGTGGAATATAGAGATATTTATAGGTTTCTTTCCTTTCGTTTTTTCATAACTTGACACCTCTCCTTTTTGACAAGAAAGAGATTCATATATTTGATATAAAATTTAGGTATTTGAAGCTTTTGGCTCTGTGGAGTTGGTGCAGCTGCCCACTGATCCTGAAACTGCCAATTGCAAAGGTTATGGTTTTGTACAGGTGAGTTTGATATTTTCTAATATAAGCATTCTGAGGACAGTTTGTTTAGTTTGCTGTTCTACTTGCTAAGAAAAACTGCTTTGGGGAAGAAACAATGATTGTCAGACGTGATATTGCATGAGATAACAGTAGTTCTGAATTTAGATTCCATGATAACCTTTGCAACTTCTGGATGAATGCATACATAACATAGTTCCCTTGCAGTTTGCACGTCTTGAAGATGCCAAGGCTGCACAAAATTTAAATGGGCAACTGGAGATTGCAGGTCGAGTTATCAAGGTAATGAAACTTTCAGTAATTTATTTCTTCTGCCATCAACTCCTATACTACATTAATCTCATTTTTATGCAATTACTTCCAAGGGAGATGTATAAAAGTTGTCATAGACCTTTATTTTCTGTTATGAAATGGTCTCATTTCGAGTATAGCCTCTTTTTTGTGGTCCAAAGTGTATTTAGGTATTATTGAGCTAACTTTTGACCGGTAAGGAGAACCGTCACCCAATAGTATTGATGGTTGCTGGATTTGTATTATAAAGGAATAGTTGGCTGGGAAGGAATTGCTGTGGAAACTTTGGTCAGAGAAGGTTACGGATGTGGTCTATCAATTCGGGGACGTTACTTTGGTCAGAGAAGGTTATGGATGCGGTCTATCAAGTCGGGGACGTCTACATGTTAACTATAAATTGATCGTATTGTGTGCATGCAATCGATGGTATTTCGTATTGATTTTGACATAGTTAATTGCTTCATCACTGGATAGTTGATTTAGACGTGCTTAGAAATCTCTTTCTTCTAAGTTATTTTTGATAGATTTTGTATCTCAAATCTTAGATGTAACATCGTCTTGTTTTCATTTTTATACATTCTCGAGTTCTAAATTTCTACTACAATCGAAGCATGTCCATCTCTGATATATCATGTTTTGAACAGTTTACGTGCATGGTTTATCTTATAAGGCATAGCTTTAAATTATTTAATTTTCTTAAGTTTTACATATTGACATGTTATCCTCTATCTTGGTAAATTATTCTATTTTATCCTCTTTTGCTTGCACACTGTGTGTGTGGGTAAAATTATCTGATTCTACCAGAACTTCTTGGATTAGATTTGCTTATGTTGGTAATCTATATCTTTCTCTTTTCTCAATTTTTAGGTCTCTGCTGTTACGGATCAAGCTGCAATGCAAGATGCTGGAGCAAATGTTGCTGATTTTGATGATATTGAAGGCAATGGATTGGTTAGTCCCTAATTATTAGGGAGTATTAGCATATGCCCTAACCCATATTTTCTTTTCTCTATCCGCTTATGATAGCTTCCCTTGCCCTATAGACAATACGATATTATGACCGTTACCCAAAATGGAGATGCAAAGATCAAATACATTCTGGATGTCCGTACATAAAATATTAATTCGTAGAAGCTTCTATTGAAATCCATTTATGAACATCGATATTGTTCTGAAATTGCGCATCAGGCCTCGGTTCTAGATAGAAGGAAAATAAAGTACACATGCATACAAATGATACAATACAAGCTATCATATTCTTGAGATATATGGTCCTTTGATGATGCTCCTTTTCGATCTTTTTTATATGCATGTAAACTGTGGCTTGGCCACAAGGCGAGATTCCTATCCATTGTCTAGAACTTCTTCTCAATTATATCATGGCCTCATTGAAACAAAGGAGAAACTGGTTAAGTAGTTCTTATGCAATTGCATGTATAGTTTTGTCATTTCAGTGTGAAAAGTTTGTCTTTTACTGGAAATATTTATACGAGTAATATTTTATAGTTTATTGAATAACTTCCCAACCTATCGTTTTTTCTGAATATTTCATATATAATATCTTTTATTGCAGTGTGCACATAATCTCTTTTATGTATTATCTAATTTTTTCATGTTTTCTTCATTCTTGACCTTGTGATTTTTGTGTCTCATTTCACTGGAAAAATGCTGACCTCTGCAGTCCTTGAATGCACATTCTCGAGCACTTCTCATGCAGAAATTGGATCGCACAGGCACTGCTTCAAGGTTCAATATCTTCCTGTTTCTTATGGTTTCTGGAACGCTTTTATTTTATCTTACACCTATCATGTTTGCAGCATTGCAGGTGCATTAGGCACCCCCGTTGTTAATAGCCCTGGCCTCTCCTTGCCAACAGGACCAGTTCTTGGCGCTGTTTCTATAGTTCCTTCCCATATTAGTCTTGGACAGGCTCCAGCCCCTGCACTTTCCGAATTGGCGGCTGCATGTCTTTCTGTTCCTAGTGAATGTTTGTTACTAAAGAACACGTTTGATCCAAAATTGGAGGTTTGTTGAACAAATTTTGTTTCCTTGCTTATCTCTACTGTCAAGTGTCATTCAAGATGCATTTTTTTTGCAGACTGAACCAGATTTTGATCTGGATATAAAAGAAGATGTACAAGATGAATGCTTAAAGTTCGGAACATTAAAGCATATTTATGTAGACAAGTAAGTTTATGTGCTATTCAAACTGCCACAATCTTCTGAGCTTACCCCTGGAAATAATCTGCCAAAAATTTTCATTGAAGAACTCGTATTGCTTATCTATTTCCTCTCTTTTTTTTTTTGGGCGGGTGGGTGGGGGGCTTTGTTTGTTTGTGTGGGTTGGGCGGGACGGGTGGAACTTATAACAGGTCACCGCACTATTGATTTTGTAGTTTTGATATTTTGCCCACGTAAGGGTTCTTTTTCCCTTGAATTGGACTTTCTTGTGATTTTCTGGAAATGTATTTTTTCTGTAAAAATATGCCCAAAAACTTACCGTTGGTTTAAATTTGTTGTGCATTGTACTAACACCCTTCTTGACAAATAGGAATACTGCTGGGTTTGTATACTTGCGGTTTGAAAATACTCAATCTGCAATTGCTGCACAGCAGGCGCTCCATGGGAGATGGTTTGCTGGGAAAATGATCACTGCAACATTTTTGGTAAAACCCCGTTTCTTGTTTTAACTTCTTAAGGCTTCTGCTCTAATTCACTTGGAAATTGGGCATTAGCTTGAAATTTTTCTTCTTGTGCAGCTTCCCCAGAATTACGAGGATAAATTTCCTCGATAGCAGATGAAAGACTATTTGTGGAAATTGCAGATGGCTTTTGGGGGTTCTTGTGCAGTTGCAAAAGATCACAAATGTTATCCCCTTTCTTGGTGGCTTTTTCTCCTATGCTAGGGTGATGGACTGGACTAGATGCGAGTCGATATTATCTGGCTTTGTTGGTTTTAAACACCAAATACCGCAAGGGCTATAGCTTGCTCTGTAGCTTTAAGTTAATGATTTGCCTCCTTGTGTATTTTATTTTTCGGTTAGTTTTGTGATCTAGGCATCATATTATGCAGATCAATTTTCAGTTCTGACTGGAAATTTGCAATTACTTTTGTATTTTGGCTATGAATGAATTTGGATTTGAAATATATGCCCTACATGAATTCTATATATACCTTTATTTTTCACCTTAATTTTCATTTGTTATCGAGTATGCTTAGGAATTAGGGTAACTAGCAATGTATGGAGATGCCAGATTTCCTTTATGATTGTAAATTTTTTTAATCTCTGCACAAGGATTTCATTTGACCATATAAAATAGTCTAGGATATGACATTATTGTGAAGATTGAACATGTACCGAAGGATTTCTCCCAATATAACTTCCGAATTATCGGTGTCACTCTTCACGTGTTTGTCTGCATCGTTAAATTTCTTTTTGGGTAAGTTTCATTTTTTATTTATTGAACTTCCAGTAAAATTTTATTTAGGTGACCGTTTGTCACTTGACTTGATAGTTGATACTGCAACGTTTGTTCAATTCGAGGACAATAATTCATGTAATTTCAACTAATGTTTGTTCCCCACAAGCTCTTACCAATTTAAACACTAAGCTTAAAGAATCACAGAAGCAGCTAAGCTTGAATATTATATTTGCTCTCAGAGTAATTCTTGTAGCATATAGACACTGGAGTAACAGCCTTCACTAGTTACGATTGTTCTGGATGTTTCCAAAATAAATTTTGGTTTTTTCTCCTGATTATTGTCCTATATATAATAAAAATATGCAAATCGACCCCTTTCAACTTCATATATGCATGTATGTGCGTATAGGCTGTCGTCATTAAAACTTAATTACCCTCATCTCCCTATCTTTGGCATTATAAATTCTAAGCAAAACTTTTATCACTACATGCATACTTCTGATAAATTCGTATTCCAATTCTGGGCTACTCTGCATTGCTCTATCCTATTTTTGTGTACTGATCAAAGTTTATCATGGAAATTGTGGAAGACATAGTGATTATTGGCGCTGGAATAGCTGGTCTAACTACGGCTTTAGGACTTCACAGGTACAAATATTTTGTCTGAATATATGTTCACTCTGATTCTTGGTAGGATAAGATAAGAATTCTAAATTTTAAATCAATCAGATGTAGTTTTACCTTTATGGTGTTTGTTTTTATGTTTACAATTAGGTCAGTTAATGTTTGGTAAGACAGATTACAAAGTAGAGGTAATACTATATCAGAAAAAGAAAAATGTTAATAGTCTCCTGTACGGATCAGCGTTGAAGAGTAAATTCATATAAATAATCTACGATTTTGCTATCGGTACATCAAGATGTACATCGGGGTGTACACACTCCTCACATGGGGGTGGAGCCCACTTCAATAAAAAAATATTTTACACGAGTAGACCCCACCCCCATGTGAGTGGGGTGTACACCCTTATGTACAATTCTTGATGTACAAGTAGAATAATTCAATAATCTAAGTAGATGGATGTTTTGAGTTCAAGTCTTGTTGTGAACGAGGATGATATTAAAAGTCCTTTTTGTTTTTGGGATGAAGTGGTTCACCAGATAGGTTATACTTTGTTTTGTAGATTGGGACTCCGGAGTTTGGTGTTGGAATCATCAGATGGATTGCGAACTACAGGATTTGCTTTTACAATGTGGACTAATGCATGGAAAGCACTGGATGCTATCGGCATTGGGGACATCCTTCGTCAAAAGCACAACCAACTTAGTGGGTAATTACATATATATATTCAAACATCTTCTTGTCATCTATTTGAATGTTATCTTTCTGATCTGATTGAAGTATATATTATTTGATGAATTCTACAGAATTTTGACTCCATCCGTGGTTTCTGGGCTTTCAACTTCAGAAATATCTTTCAAGTAAGTTTTCGATGGACAAAGGTTTACTAATATTTCACGCAAGTTCCGAACCTACCAAGCTTTCCATTGGTTGTGACATAGTTGCTAACATTCAAATAGGTTCGTTTACTTCAAAAATTGTTGTCTACATGCAGGGATCATGATGTCAGGTGCGTAAACAGGAAGGTGCTTCTGGAAATTCTGGAAAATGAACTTCCTAGAGGTACCATTAGATATTCCTCCAAGGTGGTTCATATTCAGGATGCTTGTTTCTTTAAGTCTATTCATCTTTCAGATGGAACTGTCATCAAAACTAAGGTAACTAATTTGGATTGGGATTTAAATTTCTCCGAATTGGACTTCGAGTTTTGAATGAACTAATTAACTCTAGTTAGATCTTGCTTTCCTGAATATTATATACAAGGTTTTGATTGGGTGTGATGGGGGTGAACTCGGAGGTGGCGAAATTTCTAGGTTTCAGTAAGCCAGCTTTTGTGGGGCGATCAGCCATTAGAGGTTTCTTAGATTTTGAAGCTGCCCATGGTTTTGAGCCAAAGTTCTTCCAATTCTTTGGAAAGGGTTTCAGATATGGTGTCCTTCCATGTGATGATCATAGTGTTTACTGGTTTTTTACCTACAGTTCCTCCCGCCAAGGTAAATGAATTAAAAATTCTCTTACATGGACACCTCTTATTTTGAAAATCTGCATTTTAAATGGGAAAATGAAATCAATATTTTTTTTCTACACTCTCATTTTCAACCACATATTAACACAATAAAATATTCTGCACGTAAATCTAAATTTTTTTTCTCACTTTTTAAGAATAATGTTGTCTAACACCGTGGTGCTATAACACTAGTTTAGGTAATGTGATGTGAGAAGCTTGATGAGAGGTGCAATGAAACGAGTCATTTAATTGTACCTCACTTAATGTCACATTAGTGTCACTTAGACTTGTGTTTTAACACCAGAGTGCTAATAGCATTACTAACTTTTTAACCACACGTTCTCTTAAAAATCATTATTTAAAACATGATTTTTTTTTCTATTTAACGGTTGTCGAACAGGGGCAAAGCAGTGAAGCAGGCATATATTCCTGATATTATACTGTGAAAAGTGTAATTCCTTGTAACAGAGTTGCAATTACAGGTGTATATGTGATATTCATAGTGTAATGTTAATTTTAAGTTGTGTATTCAATTGTGATTTAAAAAGTTTAGAAGTATTAGATGTAGATTTTTAAGACTCTAAAATTATTTATTTTATACAATAGAGAATTTCTAAAAAGTCAGAATGTATTCAATTAAAATTTTTTAAAAGTCTCTATAAATACTTGTCTATCAATGATTTTTATAAAAATCTCCAAGTGATTTAACTTTTAAGCAAAATGTACAAAAATGTAATCTCAAAATTCGTGTCTCATTCACCCCAAAATTCTAGGTTACTTTCAACAAATAATTTTTTTAATATTTTTCTTTTCTTGTTCCTTCTACGAACCTTCTACCAATTATATTTGTTTCTATTTTCCTCTTAGCTCTCTTTTATTGTTTCTATCCATTTTCTATGAAAAAAAATAAATTGCAATTATAAATTTCCTATATTTTTTTTCTTTCTTTTTTTTTTCATTCAATTTTTACGAAAAAGATGAATTTGAAATTAAATTTTATATATATAAAAAAGACTAATTTATGATTAAAAACATTTAAATATATTGCTTGGTTATTGATAATATTGAACATTAATTTTTCATTTTTTATTAAAGAATACTGAATTATATATATATATATATATTGTAATTTGATTATTTGTTAATTTAATTAAGGTGAATTTTGTATTCGTTTAAAAATGTTTTTTATTATGAGGAGGGGAAAGGGTTGGGGATCGAACCTCCACTTCATACGTAAAAACTTCTAACTGTTGCACCATATTTATGTGATTTCAAAAGTCATATAAATTTCTTAAAAGTCTATAGACGTTTTAAACGAAAGTTTATAGAAGATTACAAAAGACTTAATTAATTCCATTTACATTTATAAAAGTTCACGAATTTCATGAAAGTCCACCACTTAAAGAAAGTGCATAAAAATCTTTAATAGTCCCAATTAAGTACACCCCTTTAGTTTAATATTTCGATTATATGGATTTTAGGGGAGCCATTATACGAAAGTACATAGACAGAGGTCTAAGATCTCCATTGCAAATTTCTTGTCTCAGTTTTTGGTGAAAATCTGCAACTAGCTCTCACACAGAGGTCAATGTAAAATTTGGATGGTTTCATTTAACTTGCGATGCATAATGAACTGAATTTGACTATTTTGTAACAAAAACTTTTGCAGAGAAAGATATAGAGAAAGATTCAGTTAAGATGAAACAATTCTTGTGGAGCAAGCTTGGAAATGTCTCTGATAATATCAAGGCTGTTTTTGAGCACACTGATTTGAACAGTATGGTGTGTTCACCATTGAGATTCAGATATCCTTGGGAGTTGCTATGGGGAAATATCAGTAAAGACAATGCATGTGTAGCTGTGGATGCACTACACCCCATGACGCCTGACCTTGGCCAAGGCGGTTGTTCTGCAATAGAGGATGGTGTCGTCTTGGCCCGGATTTTGGCTGAAGGATTGAGAGAAAACTCAAAGAGTGTAAAGCAAGGAAATGCTGAAGAAATTGAGTACCAAAGGATCAAGACAGCATTGGGAAAGTTTGCTAAAGAGAGGAGATGGAGAGGTTTTGATCTCATCAGTACTGCATATATGGTAGGGTTTATACAACAGAGTGATGGGATAGTGATGAATTTTTTGAGAGACAATATTTTGGCTAAATTCTTGGCTGGGACACTGTTGAAGAAAGCTAGTTTTGATTGCGGCAAACTTACAGTTTCTTGATAACAGAAGTTGAAAGCTGTAAAAAAGCTTTTAAGCTCGACCAAATATGTTGTAATTTGATTTGATGTGTGTTTCCTCTACATTGGTTTTTCAAGTGGTGACAACTTTGTAAGCATTGCTCTCTTTGGAATAAAAAGACAACTGCCGAAATTATTTGGTAAACTGCCTTATAAAGGCCCTGTTTGGGAGAAATTTTAATCAAGATTTTAATCAAAATTTTAGCCGTTAACTATCAAATCAGCCACCATTTTGGACTTTCTCTCTCACAAGCGGGGCCCACAGGTTGACTATAACGGCTATAATTTTGATTAAAATCCCACAAAAATTGCTCCCAAACACGCTCAAAATATGCGTATTTGAATTAACAGATTTTCTATTAACTTGAGGGGATGCTTTTTGAAAATTTTCAAATTACAAGAGGCGTTGGTGTATTAATCAGAAATGAGAGGACTAATTATCTCAAATATAAGGGATATGAGAAAATGGCTTGCTGCATAAGAAAAATGCGTGAAATGACTAAAGAGTCCCCTAGTCGTTCAAGATATTAATCTCATTTTTCTGATTAACTCGAAGCGGAGTCCACTACGAATTCCAAGATTTCTTCAAAAATCTCACAATCATCGAATCTCAGGTTCGGATTCAAGCTCGTATTTTCTTAACATTTGAAATTCAGTAATTTTTTTCTTTTTATTTTGCGCCCTAAGAAATTAATCGAAACCCTAGTTCCCCCTTGCTTCCATAAATCTGGAAAGCCAATATTGAATTCCCAGATTTTATATGCATTTTCTATATTTCGATTTTAACTCCGTTTGTTTGTCAGATATTTACCAAGATGACTCAAGACGTTGAGATGAAAGAGCAGTCCGCCCCCTCCAATTCCGTGCCCTCCACTGCTCCCTCCACTTTCCAGCGTAAGTATTTTTAAATTCATTTTGATTTACTTTCTGGGGTAGCTAAATGTAATGATTTTTTGTTTTTGTTTTTCTTTTCTCTCTTTAGAATTGAAGGAGATAATGTCCTTGATTGAGATGGGGGCCTATTCACGCGAGGTTCGGAGGATTGCTAGGGCGATTAGGTCCACGATTCAGTTGAGGAGGAAGTTCAAGGCTTCTGTGCTTTCTGCATTTCTCAATTTTGTGCTTGTGCCGGGATCTGAAGCGCATTCTCGCCTATCTTCTTACCTTCCCAAGGTGAACAATACAGTTTTCTCGAATTAATAACTCTATTAAAATGGGGAACTGTAGTGTATGAATTGATTAAGTGATTGCTTATACAAGAATTCTCTATAAGAGAGAATTAAGTGGAAGAAACAACTTTTGAAATTTACTGTATCTGAGTTGTACTTATTTTGCACTAACTTAGTTTACATGCTCTTAACAAGTTGTCTACTGTTATGTGGTCATTTTTTCAGTGTACCATAGTTAATATTCAGAGTAATTCTGTAAATGCTGACGAATTTAAGTGATAAAACAAATGTTAATTTATTTTCTCGAGCCTCATTATCTCTTGCAATTTGTGGAATGGGTGAGTGATTACTTTTTATGAAGTTTAGATCCCTATGGAATCTTGAACAGGATTATATCATTAATATGGTGTTGCAAGAATAGTAGATTAAAGTAGTCACCATTTCACATCGATTTATTGTATCATAAAAGATAATGTGGAAGTTTCCTTAGGTGGATAATTTATTATTGTTACATCTCATGTATTATGTTCCATGTTTTACAAAATTCAATGTGATTTGTAGGAGGATGAGCATGATATGGAAGTTGATACTGCATCATCGACAACTCAAGTTCCTGTAAAGCATTCCTTGCCAGAGCTTGAGATCTATTGCTATTTACTTGTTCTAATATTTCTGATTGATCAGAAGAGATACAGTGAGGTATAAGCTTTCCCATAGCTTGCATATCATTAATGATGTCTGTAATGCTTATGAAACTATTTCTGAACTCTCTTTGTTGTTCTTCAGGCTAAAGCTTGTTCTTCGGCAGGCATTGCGCGGGTAAAGAATCTGAATAGGCGAACTGTTGATGTCATAGCGGCTAGACTCTACTTCTACTACTCTCTCAGCTATGAACTTACTGGTGATCTTGCTGAAATTCGTGGGTATGACTTATGTTTATGCCAGTTCTAAGGTCCTTGCATTGCCTATGATGCCTGATCTGAGGATAACACATGCATTTTGTATGTTTTGAAACAACTTGAGCAAAAGGGAACAAAAACAGTTGAATGTTATTTTCCCGTCTTTTCTTGCTCATAATTGGATTTCCTTTTTTATGTTAATGTCTCATAGAGATCCTCATTTATTAACAGTAATCTCCTTGCTTTGCACCGGATTGCAACTTTGCGCCATGATGAGTTGGGACAGGTTTGTCACTCATTGGACAAGCATAAAGTTTGTTATTGTGGTGGTGTTCTCATACTGTGTATGCTAAAAATGCAGGAAACACTTCTTAATCTGCTGTTAAGGAATTACCTCCAATACAACCTATATGATCAAGCGGAGAAGCTGAGGTCAAAGGCTCCTCGTTTTGAAGCTCACTCAAATCAGCAGGCAATTTTCAGCATAATGCTCCTTCAGTTCTTTACATCAACCTTTAAGAAATATGCTTCCTTTCCTTTTTCCTTGAAGGGTGACACATTTTTTTGTTCCTCACAATTTCTTTCCCACTTTTAGTCACTGTTTATTTTATCCTATTTTCTCTGTTCGGCGAGATCACTGTTTATTTCCATATTTGAGTCGAGATTGTTGCATACCCTTTATCTCTAGTTATAGCAAGACATAAATATCAAATTTTGTTTGTAATATTATTTCAGAGAGATGACAATAGTGGCATACCTCACAAGTCTTACATCTAAGAGGAAATTTGTTTTCATCTGTTAGGGACTTGCACGGTTTAAAATGTTAATAAGATTTTTGGGTAGTAAGCAGATGCTGTTGTGGTGTTTTGGCAACAACATTGGGCACTCCAGCTGTTGTGGTGATACTCTTATATTTGACACTGTCTCTTATGCTGTTTTGGATTCAACTCTTGATAAATACTTGACATATCTGCATACTGGCTATAATGCTTCTGTCGGCTTTCTTAAGGCATGTGCGAGAATGTTGTTCTTCTATAACTTGGTTTCGTTCTTAATTCATCAATGTGACAGTGCAGATTCAGCTTTTGAATATCTAGGTGTCAGCTCTTAATTCTGATTTTCTCTGCCATTTATTTCAGTTTTGCCGGTATCTCTTTTATCTTGGAAAGATCAGGACAATTCAGTTGGAGTACACTGATGCTAAAGAGTCCCTTCTCCAAGCTGCAAGGAAAGCACCTGTTTCTGCTCTTGGTTTCCGAGTTCAATGCAACAAGTGGGCTGTTATTGTCCGCTTACTACTGGGAGAGATTCCTGAGAGAACTGTTTTTATGCAGAAAGGGATGGAAAAAGCTTTGAGGCCATACTTTGAGCTTACAAATGTGAGTATGGTGTATTAAATTTGAAAACTTGTGCTTACAATTGACGAGTCCTAGACTCGATGATCCCACATTAGTCCTAGACTTAACTCGTTAACTTATTGATCTGATGGCTGTGGTCAACTTACTGGCTGGTGACAGAATAGATTTTACGATAAAATTCTGTAGCAAATCCTTCGCGTTTACATTATGCCTACAAAATCTTTTCAGATAAAGTTGCGTATTGTGCCCCAAGCCTCTTCATTTGACCTTTTCTAGTAATATCTGCATTTTCAGGCTGTTCGCATTGGAGATCTGAAGCTGTTTAAAACTGTTGCTGAGAGGTTTGCTAGCACTTTTAGTGCAGACCGTACTAACAATTTAATTGTCAGGCTGCGCCATAATGTCATTAGAACTGGGCTCCGCAACATCAGTATCTCATACTCCCAGATCTCACTTGCTGATGTTGCTAAAAAGCTGAAATTGGATTCTGCAAACCCTGTTGCTGATGCTGAGAGTATTGTAGCCAAAGCAATTCGTGATGGTGCAATTGATGCCACACTAGATCATGCTAATGGCTGTATGATATCAAAGGAAACTGGGGATATCTACTCCACAAATGAGCCTCAAATTGCTTTCAACTCAAGAATTGCTTTCTGCTTAAATATGCATAATGAGGCAGTTCGTGCCCTTCGATTCCCTCCTAATTCCCACAAAGAGAAGGAAAGTGCAGAGAAGAGAAGGGAGAGACAACAGCAAGAGCAAGAGCTTGCTAAGCATATAGCTGAGGAGGATGATGATGAGTTCTAGCGATGAGAAACTGCAATTTGTTGGACTGAAGGATACTCTCTTGCAGAGCCACACCATAACCATCAAGAACGTTTCATTTTCTCATAATGAGGGGGCAACTTCTCTACAGTGGATTTTTGCCTTCATGTCCGAATCTCATATGAGGTTCTGGTTTTATACTTGAGCATTTGTGGTTTTACTGTTTTGTATTAGAACTCAGAATCCCGTCTCTTCCTTTTGTTAAAACTCTAAAAATAAATTTGTTTATGAGCTCAAGGTTGATTCAAAATCATTGTTGTTTGATGAGACTGCTTAATGAGGGCATTTTACCCCAATGTTTCAGCATCGATCGGTCTCTAGTGTATTGCCGTGAAATGGCAATCTAAATCTTCTCATGTTTATTATTTTGATAGCAAATTCCTAGGCATTTGCTTCGTTTTAAGGTTTAAGATGTTGGAATTACGCTGCAATTTTGATATTATTTTGCCTGGATGGACAAAGTAATATTTGTGGAGAACTCAGTTTTATCCGCGTCAAATGATTTGGTACTCGTTGAATTTTGCCATAGGAGTTTACATTAGTCTCATTTTATTGTGGAACAAGTTTTCAAGTCTTTACCTGCTTCACTAGGAAAACATGAAAACAAGGAGCCCCCAATTATTACTTTGGTGATAGAGGCGCTTCACTGGGTGAGAATTCATTTGGGAGTTATGGAGGGAGCGGTGGCTGTAGTCTTGGTGAAGGTGGCAATGATGATGATAATCATGATCCGTGTTCCCATTCTCTGATGTTTTATCTATCTCAGCCGACATTCTGGATGGATTTTGCGTCAACTCCGGCAACGACTCCCTGACATGATTGGCTCGAACTGTTTCACTATCCCTTTTCTGTGACAACTAAAGAAAGAAAAAGAGTTGAAATCTCGTATCAATAGAATCTTCAAAACGGTGATTTTGAGTTACCTCTAAGTTGAAGATGTTCGAAACCAGACCTGTATGTCTAGTTGCATTGACATCGGTTATATCCAAGCCCAAAGTATTCAAAGCCTCCAACAAGTAAACAAATATATCAAATCATAATAAACCATGTGGAAAGATGAGATGGACAGGTAGTGGTGTGAGGGTGGAGATCATTTTAACTTATCAGCAAAAAATGTACATGCATGTTACTAACATGGTCCATTAGTCGCTGCCAGCCAAACATGTACAATAAAACATGCTCCTCTATGAATAAAGTAGTAGAAGAGCAGATGCTTGAAAAGAAGAAAACACCGTAAAATATACCAGAAAGCAGTATTAGTTCCATTATTTTCCCTAACACGTGCACCTAGTGACATTCGTCGAATGATTAAACAGAACTGCCTATTTTTAATATATGTATTCTAAACGAAGTTTTTTTTACTTCTATGGATACCAAAACTCTCATCTCTTGTGGGTTTGGATGGGAGGGATAAAACTATGAGCCTATAAACTGCTATGGATCCTAATTCATGAATGTCCAAAAGTATTTACAATTCTGAAGATAACAGTTGTACCCTTGATACTTACAAATGCATACATTATGCAAACAGTAATTCCAACACGTGCTGAGGTGACCAAAGATATACCTGAAAAACAAGTTCTGACATTCAAGTAAATGGCACGTAAATGTTACTACTTTAGAAGTCCATACATGAAAGTACATAGCCAAACACCAAAGAATTTCTAGAGAACTTTGTCCGAGAATATAAACATCCTGTAATTATGGATGGAATAAGGTATTTTCTGAACCCGGAGTTATAAGTATCACCTAGCTGACATTGTAAGCTGTATGTATCAACGATTGCTAGTCATTGACCAAATGCAATGACCGTCAAACATTCCTTTTAATTCTATATGGATACATAGAACATCCATAAACTTTAAGAAAGAGACTAAGACCCATTAATGCAAAGGAGAAAACGGACCACTAGGCAGCCGCTCTTTATGCTCCTGAAAAAGAATTTATCGGTGAAAGCTCCACAACAATGTTTTTCATAAATAAATAATCTTTTGCTAGTAACAGGACATGTTTCTTGGCCTATGAATTCTAAACGGGCATTAAATAGGTGCATAATTTATTAATCAAATTTCTAGCAGTGATGTCAGCTTCATTTGATCTCAGCCTATGCTTGGCTCGTGTTTATAAACTGTTTGTAAATATTCAATTCACTTTTTATCGACACATTTTGAGGGACCGACAAATACTATGCACTTATCCAACACTAATTTCTATCCTTTTGTAATTTAAACCATTTATAAACACATCCCAAACATGCTCTTATTTTGGTCAAGAGCTTAGCAAATGCAAGTCACAGAAAATGAGGAAATCAACAAGCAACTACTTTGCGAATATTCACCTCTCATTTCATCACAATGGATCATGTAATAAAAGCAGCTATGGGTTCCACTGTTCCAGTGTCTCACCTGCAACTGTACAAGAATGTAGCCACACTGAAGTCCAATGATGCAGCTCACAGGTCACAGCAGTTGTTAGTGAACTATCAGAACAATGTAAACTAGAAGGTTCAGCAGATATAAATTTGTAGCAGAAAATCAGCAAATTCGAAGGTTAAAAGAACAGGCTTTAAATCACTACCTGAAGCATTTCAGTTGAATAAGTTCACAGGGAAACTGAGGGAGAACAAAAAGAAAGATATGCATATTGCTTACCTTAAAATACCTTCAGGATCAAAAGGTGCATGACACCATGAAGGTGCTATCTTGGAACTTGGCCATGGCTTGATACATTGCATTCCTGCATGTTAATTGCTGTTTATGTGCTGATGAGTTGAACGGTATGAGAAATTTACAATGATTCACGACACAGTAAAATACCTTCAGATTTCTGTACACGGGTTTGGCATAAAGATGATCAATTCCAAGAACATAACGATCTATCATTCCAGCTGAATTACATGCAGGCCCGAGTTCACCTCTTACAGAACACTTACCTGTTATTCAACAAACAAAATGTTTTAAATCTTGATAACCTCAGACAACGATATAATGAGTAACTCCTAATGATAATTGTTTGTGAGCATATAATCTCACACGTCAGCGACACAAGCATTTTCTGTTAAGGTTAATGAGAGGATTGGGTTCATGACACTCATTCATTTGGACTATATCATTGAACAAGTGTGGGAATAGTACAAAGGTGTAATGTGAATCATCTAATTTATTCGTGCAACCTGTCAAATATATTAAAAAAGACTCGATGCCTCTCGAAGTGAGAGGTTCTTTCATTAAATAGAACCAAAATCACAACTAAATATGGTAGTTATCAATTACAATATTCATTAATAGTAACCTAATTAATATGGTATCTTTACTTACATAGCCTTCCTTATATTCCACCGCCATCCCCCTCAACTAGATGCCGGTAAAAGTATCAATTTGTAATCATAAATCGGAAAAGGTGATAATGCTCGTGCCCACGAAGAAGAGACCCAAATTACAATAACCATCTATGAAAAATAGTGACGACGAGAGACCCAAGAACAAAGAGTACAAAAACAGCCAAAAACCACTCCAAGAACACTCCAGAGAACTCATACCACAAGATGAATTTCCAAAAGAAATTCACGAAATGTGCTGACCACACACAGTGAGCCCTATCGTTCAAGAGAATTCAGTCGAACACATAATTCGTGTTCCAACAAAAGCTCTAACGGCCGATGCACCGACCAAAAATTCAACAATATATCGGTGGCCAAGATGCTGCAGTTGGAAGAAATCTTGCAAAACAGCCTACACCAAAACTCAAAGATGATCCTCCTTCAAGAATAAAAAATTCTAGCTCATCACTCGAGCAATCTGCACTCTTATGTCTCTCTCCTCAACCAAAAAACGAAAACCTTTAAATTGAAATTCCCAAGAAGAGTAATTTTTCCAATTAAAACGAACATTTGAATATTCTCATCACATGATAAAGATAATAATTACAGCTAACAACCCAACTAAATAATAGTCCAATCAAATAATCACAGCCCAATTAAACCAATCAACCCAACAACTCAATCAAATAATCAAGGGAAAATTACACAAAATCCTACTTTTGAAAATCAATATTCAAAAATCAGATTGAAAGTTTCATTATACAAAAATCAGATATTCATTTAATTATTATAAATTAATACTTTATTATTAATAATAATTTTATAAATTAATTTATATACACACCCCCTACCCTATCTACCCATCCAAATCCTAAAATCAATTTAAAACCTAAGCCCCTGTTTGGTACACATTAAAATTTTCATTCTCATTCTTCTACTCATTTTTAACCACACATTCTTCAATAAAATAATATTTTCCATCACATCAATAACTTTTCCTTCTTTTTCAACTACAAATTCTCCATCAATCTACTATTCCAAAATACATTCTTCCAAAATAATGTAGATCAAACACACCCCAAATCTCTTTGTCTCTTTCTCTTCACTCTCTCGTCCCAATCTTCTCCTCTCCTTTCTCCATGCTCCGGCGAGAAACCACCGCTGCAGATCCGCCTTTTCTCCGACGAGGCTTGGCGGCGCTGGGCGTGAAAATGGTGGTGGCGACGGCTCTCTATCGCAACCGTGAGAAACACTATGCGTGGCACTCTCGCGCCATTGCGCACATCGATTTCATCAACTGTTGATACTACTTGTGGTGGTGGTAGTGGTGGTTTGGGATGGTTTTGGTGTTGTTGGGGGTTTTAGGCGATTTTTGTTGGTTGTGTAGGTGGATGTGTTGACGGCAATTTTTGTTGGTGGATACGGTCGAAGATGGTCATGGTGGTGTGGTATGGTGGATCTAGTAGTATACAAACGGTAGTGGTGAGTCTAGTGATGGGCTGGTGTGACCTGTTTGTGGTGGTATGTGCGGTGGTGTTGCTGGTGCGGTGTGGTGGGATAACGTTTGTGACCAAGTATTGGTAGCTGATCGGAATCGGGGGTGGGGTGTTTAGTGTATGTGACCAACTATTTGGTTTATTGTGACTAACCATTAAACTGTGACCTTAAAATTCAATAATTTGTGACCAACAAATTTGAAAACATGTGACTTGAACTATAATTTTTTTTGATCTGTGACCAATGAAATAAATTGTGACGTATAAAAATTTTGATTTGTGAGCTCGAAATAATTGGTGATCAATTAATTTAATAATATGTGATCAATAAATAAGTTGTGGTGACCATTAATTGTATAATTGTAAATTTATTATATTTAAATAATAATAATTTTTAATTAATTAACTAAATATCTGAATTTTGTATTTTTTAAATTTAATACCTGATTTTTGCAATTGTGAAACTTAATACCTGATTTATGAACTCTTCCCCTCCCTAAAACTGACTCCAATTTAGGTTTGGGCCTTTTGTAAGGAGAGATACAGGGCCTGGACAAGGACGAAATGGGCTCACACGACTCGGAGAAATGCTGAAGCCCAGTAAAGCATTCAAATTTAGAAGAAAAATTTATTATTAAACGCAAGCAATTTTATTTGGTTATAAAGTCTACTTTAGACTGAAAAAATAAATTGAAGTCATTTTCGATTTCATGTAGTCAGTAAATTTATCGTTAGGAATCGACGAGTGAATTTATTGTTAAAGCGGGTGGAAAAAAGCTATGCCTACAAAATTTGGAGGCAAAAGCATTTGTTACTGAAGATTGGATTGAGAACTAGCAAGTGGGTGGACGACCATTAGGAACCTTGTCTTTTATTACAAAATTAGGCCCCTGTTTAGTACTCATTCTCATTTTTTTCATATTCTTCATTTCAACCACACATTCTCCCAATAAAATAATATTACACACAAATCTAAAACTTTTCATAACTTTTCCACGGCACATTCTCTCATCAATCACTATTCCAAAAATTCTATACTCCAAAAAATGGGTGTCAAACACCCTCTAGGAACATATTCCAAAAGAATATAACTTTCTTTACCTTCAAAGCATTAATTACTTGTGATTTGTTCCTTCCTTTTATTGCAACAGCCTTTTATTTTTGTTAATACTTTTGTAGTGGGTGGAATAATAAAGGTGAGGATTCTGAGAAACTTTGTCCGTTATAATGGAATTAAAAATATTATTTCAGTTTTCCAAGACTGAAAAAAGTGAAAAGAATTATCTTTGTGGAGTCAACTGCAGAAACAATGCAATAGCATCTTGTACGGGGTACAATCAATTCGTGCACTGCAAGGAAAGACCATGTTCATTGTACTATAAGCAACATTGCATGCTCTGTGTTCAGCCTTCCGGACAAGCTTTAATCCAAATAGATAGACAGTTCCAAAATTGAATTTTACTACACCTAAGTTTTATTGTAATTGACACTGAACTTCACATCAAGCTCATTTGAAATAGCTTCCTGCTTTATGTGTCGAGTAACTTTAGACTTTTCAAAAGTCTGTGATCAGGACCAAAACATTTGGCAATTATGCGATGGGCTTAACCACGTATTCAAGAGATGTGGGACGTTGTAGCAAACTCGACTTGGACTAGTTTGATTAATACACATTTTAATTATGAATACACACTGAGAAATGGTGCATGCACACCATCCAAAAGAAAATCAAGGGACATGGAGATTTTCAGGATGACAAGTGGGATCAAAAAAGGCTGGCTAGAACCACCAAGTGATGAAGGTTCTTCGTTTACACTGCAACAAGATGTAAATTTACAGTAGTAAAATAATGCAAATTAGTCACTATCGTGTAACTTTCAAATGCTTTCAGTGCCATAGTTTACTTTGTTCAGACAGTTGTCTGAAAATTAGCAGCAGATGAATAATCAAATCAGTCTACAAGATCGAAAAATTCAAACAAGGTAAAAAGCTATAATGCCAAGAAATGAAAAAAAGATTCTCCTATAAACAAGGTAAAAAGTTGCAAAACCAAGCCTAATGCCTATAGTAAGAGCCCGTTCGGTAGGGATTAAAATCAGATTAAAATTGAAAAAATAGTCGTTATTGTTGACTTTTATTAGACGAGTGGGACTCAATAACGGTCATATTTTCAATTTTAATTGGATTTTAATCCCTACCGAACGGGGCCTAAAAAAGAAAGAATAGACAGACAGGTGGTGATGGAATTACATCAATGGAAAATGAATCCTATTTCATGATAAAATAATTATAATTTCATCATTTTCCAAAAATATAATTAAGAGAGAGAGCGAGAGAGAGAGAGAGAGAGAGAGAATCAAATTAATGCCTGTATGCTAGCTTTCTTTACCATTTTACATACTGGACATGAATCAAGAAAAACTTCACAATCTTTGCAAGAACAAAGATGCCTACAGGGTAGTATGATTACGCAAGAATTCCGAATATCACAGCTTCTGCAAATCATGGTTCTCGTTCTTGGTTCTTCTTCACCATTTTTGTGATCGATCACATTACAGTACGATTCTGCATCTTCAATTTCATTGGCTGATAAACAGGCACTTTCTTTGAGCTGTTGGATTGTATTGTTCAACGATAGGATCGCCGCTTCGTTTTCTTTTGCTATTCTCTGCCATGTCTGATTCTCAATCTCCATTTTTCTAAGAAAATCTTCAAGCTCCATTTTTCTGTTTACAGCCTTGGATACTTCTTCATCCTTTTGTTTGAGTAAAAGCTGAATCTTTGGTTCGTATTTCTTGACAAAAAACGCAATTTGTTGCTTTCTCTGTTCTTGCAAAGCCCTTCTTAACCTGTCATTCTATATCAACAAAAATCAATACATGAAAATCCCGAATGACAAAAAGAAAATGATCAAATACAACTGATTTTGTTACTTTCTAACCTGTAAACGGATGAACCGATCAATCTCAGCCCTCTGTTTCTCTATCTGGGGACCAAGGCTCTGAGAAAAACCCATTGTTTGATGATGGTTGATGTTTCTTTGAACCAAATTCTGTAACTGATCAAACTGTTGTTGAGACTCAAAATATAACTGATTCAATCCACGAGTATTGTCCATCACCAAATCCTGAGGCCCTCCCAAAGGAAATACGAGATTTTCCAAATAGCGCTGTGCTTGAATAGCCATTGAATACAGATTTATATTTGTAAAATTGTAACCACCAGCAGAAACACGAAAATGTACAAAAAAAAAAAGAAAAAAGTAACGCTATTCCTGCGGTCCTTCTTCTAAACTTTATCCTAACACAAAAACTGAACACAAACAAAGTGGGGGTTCGCTTGAAAACAAGAACTTGATTACTTCTTGAATTGTGGAGATTTGTAAATTGGTTTTTGGTTCTGAGTAAAAATAGAGATCTTTATTTATATTGGAATCGATAGAATTAAAAGTAGACTGAAGACTGGAAAGGAAAATAAAGAGGTGGGGGCCTAACCTAGGATTCTTGATTTTCTTTCTCTATTCTTGTGATACATTAAAGAGAGATGTATGGGAAGTGGTAAGCAAAAGGATGTACACATGCAGATTTTGTGACTGAACTATTGGGTCAGACATTTCAGAAACGTTGTTGAGTGAGAAAATTGAATTCCAAGTGGGGGTGTGATTGTGGGGTTTGAGGTCATATGTTAATGCTGATGAAGGGGACTCCAACCGCTCATAATGATAAATTTCTCATCTTCAAAAATTTTAACATTTTCATTGTTATACTTACCTATGTTCTAAGAGCAAGTTGATCCCAACATTTTATATCATTGTGCAATCTGTCCCCGACTATGAAAGTTACTTCAATTCAACTATAAGAAGTTATGTTTTGCTTTTGAAAATGATAAAACTTCGGTAAGAAGGATGTTTTCATAAGGACGATGCGAAAGGAAAATTTGAATGAAACAAATCTTTGTGAATTAATTATGAGTTATGACTCGAACAATTTGTTATCCGAAGCAGCAAACTAGTTTGGTGAAAGATGATTAGATTCCTCCTACTTCTTGTAATACTACTTTTTGATAGTTTTTGGTTTCTTTAAGAGCAAAAATACTAATTGATGCATTCTTATGTCTTCACCAATCGTGTCATAAACTAAACTTACTATCTTTCCCAATCTCATCTAGAGTCGAGTCTAGTTATTAGTCCTCTTCAAGTAGGTCCACCCTCAGGTAAGCTTGACTCTGTTCAGGGTAGTGTTCCTTTAATGTTCACCTCTTATCCATCTATTTCTAATCTTATGCGTGGACACTGTCACTTTGAGAGAGACCGAGTTATCGTGTCCACAATAGGAAGCGCCACAAGCCCGATAATGTAAAGTTAAAGATCAACTTGCTACAAGAAGAATAAATTGGAGAGTGATAGCACAATTTCCTCTTTTCCCTAAATATTTTGCACCCCTTTCAACGTTAGTGGCACGTAATTACCATGTATGCTTTTATCCCTTAAGAGTGATTTGACCTTTCAATTTCCGTAAGTATGAATCGGTCACAATCAACCATTACTTGCCGAAATTTGTACATAATATGGATTTGGTGCAAGTATGGTATTGTCATATGAGGAAATTAACAAACCGTACACCAAAAACAAAAAATATTAAACCGTTGATTTTGCTACCAACTCTACCCGTAATTGGGTAATTTGGGGCATATTAGTTATTTTTTATTTACTTATAAAATACAAATAATGTTTTCTCTATGCAGAGTGGTAGGCACATGATTGGTGGATACATAATAATCAAAGCTTTATCAGATAAGTTTGAATCAAGTTATAATAATCCACTCTAGAGTGGATAAACTTTGACAAAATTAATGGATCTCTGAATACAGAGGGGACTACATTTTTCCTTTTTCTTCTTTTGGTTATGGTAGGGTTTCGAAATTAATTGTGCTTTCGTTATGGACTGGTAGGTTTTATTTGCAATTATTTTTCCCTTTTTCCTCTTTATATAGTCTTGTACGTTAACTGAAAATTGTTTGTAGTCACACGATGCAAATACATTTGTTTTCCTATTATTGAAATGCATCGTCCACTTATATTCGTGTACGCTACTTTTTCATCTTAGAATTTTCTTGATCACATCTATACGCGACAAAAGGCACTTCCTTTTCATGCAGTGCATCGTACAATTAATTCGACCTATATATGTAACGTAAGACTTTAGTGCATGTTATTTTAGGGTGGTGGTGTATTGCATCTATCCTTCACTTAAGATTCAAGCCAGACAAATACTCCTAATTTTAGAGGTAAAATGATGCAAATAACGAACGACACCATGTTTAGAAAAGAAAAGAGAATTGGTAATTGCGTGAAATTAAACTTTAAAGAAAAATCTGTAAAAATGAACAAGCTCCTTACAAACTCGATATGAGTGTAAATAATATTCTAGATTTTTTTCCAAAAATAAAAATAAAAAAATTGTGTCCACACGACGTGCTTAATTCACTGTGATAGGGCGATGTTGCCATCATGTATGTTCCTTCCTCTTCTCCATTACAAGGCACATGAACTAGCCAGCAATTCACACTGTATGAATATATCTCACGAGTCATGACCTAACATATATAACGTGGACACTCACAAATTTATAGAAGATTTATACAGGTTATTTTTCAAAGTCTTCTCAAAGGTCCATTTTCTGCAGTGAAGAAATGCATAACGTATGGGGTCCCATGTGCTGCCTGCCTGCCTGCCACCTACCAAGGTCCCAATAGTCTTTCACTCTTTGGCTGGTTTTCCTGCAATCCATGTGAATTCTTTCATCAAATTTATAGACATTCGACATGTGTATCCATAATTGACTAATAAACAGAAAACTATACATTATTATCACTATCTTTGAAATATACATATATATCAGCCAAATCTGACAATTTCCCAGTGCTGCTGCATCTTTTACAAATCGACAACCAATTGTGCATTGTCTTTTTTCACTGACTTGAAATATTGCTCCATTACGTAAATACAAATACCAACTTATTTTGATTGAGTTCTTGCGGAATTCCCAAAATTTTCATGGTATAAGAAGATGGTCCGTCGGTCCAATTAATCTTTATCTTGTAACTAGTCAAGAGGAAAAAAAACTGAAGTTGAATTACTCAAAAGGACTGTTTTTTTTTTTTGTCTTTTTGTTCAAACGATGTTGGTATAATTATTATTTAAAAAAAAAAAGGGTAATAATTAGGCCCTTGTTCGTTATTCATTAAAATCAAGATTTTAATCTAAATCAAAGTCAACAACTAGTTTTAAACCCACATCTCATAGACCACACAATTTTTCAACTACACATTTTATCAAAACTTACTACAAATATGATTTTAATTCTCACCAAATATCGTTATGTCAAAAGGATCATTATACATAATGAAATATAATTCTTTCTTTTCATAAATTATAAGGGGTTTAAATACACGCGACTAAAAATACACCATATCATGTTTCTACCCTATCCTTCACGTAGATTTAAATATGCACAATGCATTTCTTCTATATGAACAAAGAAATATTATTCTTATTACGAAGTTTTGCGATCAACTTCTATTTAAGATCGTATCGTGGAAGGAGATTTGTGTTGTACTAGAGATCGAATTTGTTTAAAGAGAAACAAGATATGATTTTTTCTATGCTTGAGGGTACATACTCAAAACCCCCCCTGGGAAGTATAATAATTCACTCACTTCTGTACTAAAAAATAGATATTTACCAGCTAATATCGTGTGACCTAACTGCAAAAATTCAAATCAAGCGGGTGCGGGTGGTGTCATTTTGTCCTCCCACGAGGAAGAGAAGACTCAAATTAAAGGTTCACAACATGTTCGATCCCCTAAAGTAGGTTAATGTGACTATATGCATGCATGCATACAATGACGCCTGAGTTCACTTCATTGGAGTGCGTCAAACGAAAGTCACGTGAAAACTCAGGAGTCAGTCAATGGAAATTGGAATGGACACTATTACTATTAGCTTTTTCTACTTATATTTTGAATTTTAAAAGACGAAAATAAATGCTTTCCGGTGTGCATATACTATACATGCATCTTTGACTGATGATTCTTTATTTATTTATTTATTTTTTTGCCCATCTACAAGTGTTAAATGGGTTAAGAGTTCCGACTCTGCCGACCCTTGTTTGGAATCAATCTTCTTGTGATCAATTCGTCTACAAAAAAAATTGCTAAAATGTGTATTCTGTAATATCAAATATGAACAATCTCTTCCAACTTCAACTTTTTCCTAATTTTTAAGAAGCTCAGTTAATCTCTCTTTATCGTTCGCGATGAAAGCAAACAAGTAACTTTTTCCCATCCTTTTCGTACTGCGTAGACATTTCAACGCGGAATGTGATAATAAAATTTGACAAGATTAGCAGCGTTGTCACTTTGAATATTTTATCATGCTGTCCTTGGCCGATCCCTGGGTTTTCCACGGAACTTCTTTATTGCGCGTTATTTGTAAATCATGCCTACAGCGACTTCTCCAAGTATATTACCGCATTTCCCCCTGATTTCAATTGTAAATATCATCACTATCGTAATTCATATCATATATTGTTATCAACTCACTCGACCTTTAAGATGTTGATGAAATTTCTTATCCACCACGACGAATATTTATGGGACATCTGAAAAGAAAAAATGGAAAAATACTCAGAACGCAGTTTTTAAAAATTAAATAAATAAGGAGCAAAAACCTCCATATTGTGATTGGATTGTAGAGCCATATATATATATATTTCATACTGCAATACAATGGTTTTTCTCCGGGGAACTTAGGCCCAGTGTAAAGATAACAACAACTTCTAGAAGATATTTGAGTGTAGATTACAGGTAGCAAGAATATAAGTGACCATCATTATAATTTATCAAATACAGGGTCCCAATTTCATCGTAAAAAAATTACAAACTATGTAATAAAACAAAACATAGTGTAAGTTATATATTTTTCTATAAGCATTGATTTACGAAATCCAGCTCGGCTAAATAATTTTGCCAATCTGCCATGAGATTATATAACCCAAAATACCCCATACGAAATACGTAGTTTTCATTTTTAAATAATTAACAAAAATCAATATTTTTCAATTCAATGTAATTATATATAGGTTGTAATTATACTTATCATATTTAGATTAATACTTAGAGTGTGTTTGATGCACATTAAAATGGAAAAAATATATTTTCTTTTGTGATGTGATGGTGAATATGTGGTCGAAAAAGAAGGGAAAGTTATTAATGTGATGAAAAATATTATTTTATTGAAAAATGTGCGTTTGAAAATGAATAGAAGAATGCGAATGAAAATAAGAATGAGGCTCAAACAGGACTTATTCCTATATAATGCAAGAAATCTCATTGGAAAAATCATTCAACCAATTGTTTGTCATGATATCAGAGCTATTTGATAGACTTTATACCGAATCCTCAATTTTCTTTGGGCATAACTCGGCCTCTTCTCTCAGATGTGGGTTTCTTTTGGTGGTCGACCTCCCTGTTTTTTTTCCCTATTTATGTAAATCTCCTTTGTTTTCTTCTTTCTCCCCTCGAAAAGGCCGAATTGTATGACTGGAATCATTTTGGGCCGGAGTCCACGGGTGTTTGAAACTTAAAGTCATAATTAAGAAGAGCGGCCTTTTGACAGGGCTTAAAATGTCTGGTTACGTAGGGTTTCCTATTTGGGCCTAAAGAATCTGGTTCGCATAAAGTAGGGTTCAGGGCCTCTTGCCCTCTGAAACTGACTAGTACTTTTCCCATTATTTAATGGGCCTAAGGACAGGTAATGATGAATTTAAGGGGATTTTTTTATTTTTTTTTTGGAATAGATTTTATAATAGTAATTTATGTGGTGCGTAGTATTATCAAAATAAAGACACAAGGCATACGTGGTCTTCTTAAGAGGCACTGAGCAATAGAATCCTTGTTATGCTCAGTTCTCAACGCTAATCATGAAGAGCAGCTTACTCGAGCACCATAATATAATCAACATGGGATCATGAGTGACACACAGAGATGGTTGCTTGCATGATTTAAGATAAAGTAGTTTCATCTAAGAAAGTTCGATTATTTTATCTATTTTTTTTATTTTAGAGAAATCTATTGTGAAGAACGCTCTAGAGACATTTGTGAGAGATTGGCTCAACAGTTTCACTGGTCCAAGAAGAAAGGATCACTTGAATTACTGAAGTGGAGGAAAGGTTTAAATTAACATTTAACAGAATAGAAATCAAAGTAATTATTAATTCTTTTTAGAAATTACCAACACCAAGAAAAGTTGTCGTATGGGCGGCGACTGGACGGCGGAGACTTTCTGCCACGATCCAAATCCAAGAAATGAATTCCGGTCCCACTTTATCCAACCCGAAGTTAATTTCCCATATCTTTATCCGTCGAAGGAGATCCATTTCCCACTCCCAGTCGGTGCAGAGATACACTTAAATGCTTAATTCCAATAACAGAACACCAAGTGGACCATACATAATTCAATGACGGTTACAAACATCTAACGGCCCAATTTAAATCAAGAAATCAGCACATCCCTTATCTATTTATAAGAAGCCATTGGAGTTCATTCTAAGAAACAGATGAGCACTGACTCTATAGACAGAGATATTTCTTAGCTTTGCCTGGCCATTCAAATTTTCAAATCATTCTTGCTTTTATTTTACTCGAGAAATTTATTTGGTTGTGCATTATTTTAGTGCATCTTTTCGGACAGAAAAACATCATAAGAATTTAAGGTTACATAGAAGAAATGGGTGCTTTGGATCATCTCTCTAACATCATTGATTGCTCCAGCATTCGCCATTCCAAGCTCAAGAAACGCAAACAGCTGCAGGCTAGATCTCTCTCTCTCTCTCTCTGTAGATTTTTTATTAATAATTCATCTTGGAAATTATATTATTGTCAGTGTTTTTTCCTTCTAAAAATACTAGAAAGATCTGGGGCAGATGTTCCAGAAAAAGAGTTTTACTATACAATTAGTTTGGCAACTAAATTAGTTGTACAAAATTACTATGCAGCAAAAAAATTTTGTTTTGTAATTAGTCAACAATTCACACCTTACTCCAGACAACTCACCATACGCTGCGCATCAGAGTGCTAATTTATTCCACAAGCCCCTCTTTCTTAACCCTTATATTTTCCTTTTAACTTTTGTTGAAAGTCATTTTTATTTATGCTGACCATAGAAATCAAAGCCATGTTTGGCTCATTTTTATTCACTTCTTATTTGTATCAATTATAAATTAACAGTTTATAAACACTTTCTAAACATGCACTAAGACTGATCAAGGTGTAATTGTTGAGTCTTTTTAATTGCTTTGGATCCATGTGTATATTATACAATTAATCGAGGAGGTCGGAAAAAAATGAACTTGACTTTGAATTAATTAAAAAAAGAGTATGTTGGGCAAAAAAGTAGCCAACTGGGTTCCATGCTTATTGGTGATATATGGTAGGAATTACGTCTTATAAACAAAATAAGGAAATCCTTATCTATTTTGCCCATAAGACTTGAGTTCTGTACATTTATTGTTCACACCATGCGTCTTATAAGTCGACTGTTGTTAAACAATGTTTGGCAAATAAGAAACTTTCATATAAGTATTGGATTTGCAAACAGTGTGGACTAAAATGAACGCTATTATGGGTCCCACAATTTATAGGCCAATTTGTCACGAAAAAGTAGAAAACATGTTACAAGGTAGCCTGATGATAATGTGCTCAACTAGTATAGCATGGACTAAAAACTTTACATTCCACCAGCATAAAATGTACAACATTGCACTGCACTTTTTTGTGCTGTCCCCAAGGATATATTTGCACTCAATCTTGTAGGATAGTTTTAATTGTTAATTAGTAATTTGATGATATTGGAGAAATTTGAATGAAAAGGAACAGAGAAAATATGTGACAATATTTTTTTTATAGAGGCCCTTCAACTATAGATGGTTCTAATTCCAATTTGGAGGTCTTAATTCCTTTCTCTCCATGTCAAGATTACTTTTGTTTCTCTCTTCGTATGAGCTAGTTTTGTTATCCTTGTTCTTGGTGCTCATAAAAGATAATACCAGCCAGAACTAGTCTATGGTTAGGTGTGGCTTCTCTTCATATTGTCCCACAACTATTGTGAACTCCACCTCCCCTTTTAATAGACTGATCAAGAAGGAAATCCTTGCTACTTAGTGTGGCTTAGTTATGTAAATAGTTGACAATTTTTATCTGTATATAGTAGCCCATTTAGTGCACAAACTTTGACCTCCCAAAATAATGAGCATGAAAACGCGTACATGCTAGAAAAGTGGCAATCCTACACCATGAACAAGTTGTGACTGATTGAGCATAAAAGTGCGTCGTATGTTTTTATTGCCCCAATAATGTGCATCAATCATGAATGTTAATTTGGCAAGAGTCACCCTTTTGCTTACTCTACATTAGGTGGTCCACGCTGCGCATAATATACGAACCACTTTACCTTGGTAGGTACTTGTTCAATTTCAAAAATCTTGAATTTGTGATCGAATTCCATAAGCATTTTGGACATTTAGTTAGTATATCAGTGATTCGATATCTTGATGTATATTTCAATCATAAAACTTTATATGCAAACTTTTTTATATTGCTAAGATATTAATATTCCTTTTTCTTCTTTCTTACCAGACAGTGGAGATAAAAGTGAAAATAGATTGTGAAGGATGCGAGAGGAAGGTGCGACGGTCAGTCGAGGGTATGAAAGGTGTGACCTCGGTTCAGGTGGAGCCAAAGCAAAGCAAGCTTACAGTCATTGGCTATGTAGATCCCGAGAAGGTTGTGGCTCGTGTGGCTCGTCGCACAGGCAAGAAGGTCGAGCTGTGGCCCTACGTCCCATATGATGTTGTTGAACATCCTTATGCACCTGGTGTCTATGATAAGAAAGCCCCTGCGGGGTACGTGCGGAATGTTCAGGACCCTCAAGTTTCACAACTTGCTCGTGCGAGCTCGACTGAAGTTCGTTACACCACTGCTTTCAGTGATGAAAATCCAACTGCATGTGTTGTCATGTGATCTTAGTGTATCATCATGTATGATATAAAGTAGGGATCGTTGTTAAGCATATTTAGTTGTTTATTTTTGTTGCCATGTGATCTTAGTGTATCATCATGTATGATATAAAGTAGGGATCTTTGTTAGGCATATCTAGTTGTTTATTTACCATGTCTTTATGGATTGTGTTTGCAAATTTAAAAAAATAGACACAGTATGTTTGCTCAAAGTGTGACACTTCTGTTTTGATATACAAATGAAATTTTGTCATGTAAGGTTGAAATTGTTTTTTGTTATTCCCATCAAAATTAATGAGATTCTTTTAGCTATATATAAAGTTGTGGTTTTCTTCAAAAAGTTCAACTTTATTGGTTGAGAATCGCTTTTGCTCGATCTAATGCTAACGTTACACTTTAACGCAAAGAATTGTCATGCCCGACTTAAAATTTTATACTAACGAAAGGGAACATGATGACGTGAAACAAGAATGTTAATTGTTAAGAAATATATGATTATTTTGCTTTTATTATTTATTAAGGGTAGAATAGTCTTTTAAGTTTCCTTTATTTTAGACTATATATAATCTATTTATATCTAGATTTTCATTATTCAATTACATTATGCAGAATCAATAAAACCCTAACCTCTTTTTCTTTTTCTCTTTGGATTGTTTAACATGGTATTAGAGCTAAGTTTCATAAGATTTGACATAATCTCAAACACAGTTTTTTTTAAGAGAAGAGACGATTTCGAAAGGATTTTTCATTCAATTTCTGCAATTTGGTATTTCGTTAGGGTTTTCATTCAGTTTCTGTAATATGGTATTTCGTTTCCCTTTCTTTTGCGATTTGAGTTTCCTTCTTCTTTTCTTTTATTATGACTACTGAAAGAGACGATTCGTTTCAATCTATAAGTGTGAGGTTGGATGGAAAGAATTATTTGTATTGGAGTTATGTGTTGAGAAATTTTCTTAAGGGTAAAATGATGTGGGGATATGTTAGTGGAACTTCGGTGAAACCTATGGATACTGATGAGGGTTATGCTGTTTCGATAGATACTTGGGAAGCAAACAATTCAAAAATTATTACTTTGATTAACAATTCTGTTGAGCATTCCATAGGTAGAGAGTTTGCAAAGTATGAGATAGTAAAGGAGGTTTGGGAACATCTGCAAAGGTTATTCACTCAGTCAAATTTTACAAAATATCAATTGGAGAATAACATACGAGCTCTTCAGCAGAAGAATATGAGTGTTCAGGAGTTTTATTATGCTATAACAGAACTTTGGGATCAATTGGCTCTTACGGAATTACAGAATTAAAGGCGTGTAATGCCTATATTGTTCATAGAGAGCAGCAACTGTTGATACAGTTTCTAACGGCACTTCGCAGTGATTTTGAAGGACTTAGAGATTCAATTTTACATCGTTCTCCACTTCTTTCTATTGATTCAGTTGTCAGTGAGTTATTGGCTGAAGAAATATGTCTTAAGTCTTATTCTGAAAAAGGAATTCTTTCTACCCCTAATCCTTCTGTGTTAGCAGTGCCTTCTAAGTCACTGTCTAATAATCAGAATATGTTTCACGCAAGGGCTACCAGTGATGAGTGCAGTTTCAGTTAGGAGAAATGTCATTGGAAGGCTCAATGTCCTAAGTTGAGACAGCAGAATCGAACCTTGCAGCAATTCCAAGCTTGGAAGCCTGACAATCAATCACAATCGAATGATCGTAGACCACCTCAGGGTTATAGACCACCATAGTCCAATACTGCAGCGATAGCTTCATCGGGTCCTTTCACCGATCTTGGTACTCTGGCTGAGCAATTTTAGAAGTTTCTCTCCTTACAGCCACAAGCTATGTCTGCTTCTATGGGTCAATTGCCTCTTAGTTCTTCAGGTATGTCACATTCTGTTTGGGTCTTGGATTCTGGTGCTTCACATCATATGTCTCCAGATTCTTCATCTTTTACTTTCGTATCTCATTCGTTTTCTATTCCTGTCATGACTGCTGATGGCACTCCTATACCTTTAGCATGTGTTGGTTCTGTTGTCACACCTCACTTGTCTCTCCCTACTGTTTATCATATTCCGAAACTCACATTAAATCTTGCTTTCGTTGGTCAGTTATGTGATTCTGGTAATTTAGTCACATTTTCCTCTTCTTCTTGTTATGTGCAGGATCTACAGTCTCAGAAGTTGATTGGGACAGACCGTAGGAAGGGGGACTATATGTTTTGGATGAGTTAAAAGTACCAGTTGCTGCTGCTGCTATTAGTGTTGATTTGTCTTCTTTTCGTTTAAGTCCTTCTTCTTCTAGTTTTTATTTATGGCATTCTCGCCTAGATCATGTTTCGTCTTCTCGTTTGAGATATTTGGCTTCTACATGGGCATTAGAAAATTTGCAACCTTATGATATTTCAGATTGTAGTGGCAAAATTTTCAGCTTTACCTTTTAATCGAAGTATTTTTGTTTCTTCCTCTCCATTTGATTTAATTCATTCTGATGTATGGGGGCCTTCTCCTGTTGCCACAAAAGGAGGGTCCCGATATTATGTTTCTTTTATTGATAATCATACTCTTTATTGTTGGGTTTATTTAATGAAACATCGTTCTGAATTCTTTGAGATATATACAGCATTTCGTGCTCTTGTCAAAACTCAACATTCTGCTGTTATCAAATGTTTTAGGTGTGATTTGGGTGGGGAATACACTTCTAAAAACTTTTGTGAACTGCTTGCCTTAGATGAAACTATTCACCAAACTTCGTGAACAGACTCTTGAGCAAAATGGTGTTGCTGAAAGAAAACATAGGCACATTGTTGAAATGCCCACACTCTCTTGTTGTATACTTCAGTTCTTAGTGTGTTTTGGGGTGAAGCTGTTTTTACTACTATAAGTTGGATTAATACAATTTCATCTTCTCATATTTCAGGTTTTTCTCATTTCGAAAAGTTGTATGTGTATACCTTTGATTATTCTTTTTTTAGAGTTTTTGGTTGTACTTGTTTCATTCTTCGTCCTCATGTAGAACGAAGCAAATTGTCATCTTGATCTGCTATTTGTGTCTTTCTTGGTTATGGTGAAGGTCAAAAAGGGTATCGTTGTTTTCATCCAATAACTCAGAAACTTTATGTGTCTCGTCATGTTGTGTTTCTCGAGCATATACCTTTCTTTTTTATTCCATCAACTACTCATAGTTTGACTAGATCTAATCTTATTCGTATAGATTTTTTTCTACTGATTCTGATAGTTTGTCATCTCAAGTTCCTAGCACTTCAAATACTGATCATTTTGCATGTACTTACACTTTACTCTTCGGCATACCTGAAGCTCCCTCTTCTCCTATGGTCCCTCAAGCTCCGTCTGAGACTGTGGATCGACCTCTACGTCAATCCATATGCATTCGTAAGGTTACAAAGTTATCGGATTTTGTTTATTCTTGTTATTTTTGATCTTTTACTTCATTTTTAGCTTTTATTCATTGTCTCTCTGAGCCATCTTCCTATAAAGAGGCAATTCTTGATCCTTTTTGACAGCAAGCTATGGATGAGGAACTTTTTACTTTGCATAAGACTGGTACTTGGGATTTAGTTCCTCTACCTCATGGTAAGAGTGTTGTTGGTTGTCGTTGGATGTATAAGATCAAGACTAATTCTGATGGATCAATTGAGCAATACAAAGCTAGGTTGGTTACAAAAGGGTACTCTCAACAGTATGGTATGGATTACGAGGAGATATTTTCTCATGTTGCAAAAATGACTACTATTCGTACTCTTATTGCAGTAGTTTCGGTTTGTCAGTGGCGTATCTCTTAACTTGATGTTAAAAATGCCTTCTTGAATGGAGATCTTCAAGAAGAAGTTTATATGACTCCCCCTCCTGGTGTTCCACATGATTCTGGGTATATTTGCAAGCTCAAGAAAGCGTTGTATGGTCTCAAACAAGCACTTCGTGCTTGCTTTGAAAAATTTTCTGTTTTGATCTCTTCTCTTGAATTTGCTTCTAGTAGTCATGATTCTGCTCTTTTTGTTAAGTGCACTGATGCAGGTCGTATCATTCTATCTTTATATGTTGATGACATTATTATTAATGGTGATGATATTGATGGTATTTCAGTTTTGAAGACAGAGTTGGCTAGACAGTTTGAAATAAAGGATTTTGGTTCTCTACGATATTTCTTGGGTATTGAGGTAGCCTGCTCACATAGAGGTTATCTTCTTTCTCAGTCGAAATATGTTGCAGATATTCTTGAACGGGCTCGACTTACTGATAATAAGACTGTTGCTACTCTCATTGAGGTTAACGCAAAGTATTCTTCTTGTGATGATTTACCTTTATCAGATCCTACTTTATATCGTACTATTGTTGGAAGCTTGGTATATCTCACTATTACTCGTCCAGATATTGCATATGCTGTTCATGTTGTTATTCTTCGTATTTTGCGACGTCTTTGGGGTACAGTCTTTCAGAGTCTTTTACTTCCATCCACATCTTCCTTGGAGCTATATACATACTCTGATGATGATCATGGCAGTGATCCCACAGATCGTAAGTCTGTTACTGGCTTCTGTATCTTTTTGAGTGATTCTCTTATTTCTTGGAAGTGCAAAAAACAATCTATTGTTTCTCAATCTTCAACTGAAGCAGAATATCGTGCTATGACATCCACTACCAAAGAGATTGTTTGGTTACGTTGGTTACTTGCAGATATGAGAGTTTTTCTTTCACATCCCACTCCTATGTATTGTGATAACCAGAGTTCCATTCAAATTGCTCACAACTCGATTTTTATGAACGAACTAAACATATTGAGATCGATTGTCACCTTACTCTTCATTATCTCAAGCATAGCATAATTACTTTGTCATTTGTTTCTTCTTCTTTGCAGCTTGCAGCTTGCAGATTTCTTTACCAAGTCGCATTCTATTTTTCGTTTTCGTTTTCTAGTTGGCAAACTCTCGATGTTTGTAGCTGCTGCATCGTGAGTTTGAGGGGAGATGTTAAGAAATATATGATTATTTTGCTTCTATTATTTATTAAGGGTAGAATAGTCTTTTAAGTTCCCTTTATTTTAGACTATATATAGTTTCTTTGTATCTAAGTTTTCATTATTCAATTACATTATGTAGAATCAATAAAACCCTATCATTTTTTTTTTCTCTTTGGATTGTTTAACATTAATAACTTCTATATTTGAAGAAATATACAGTACAACAAAATAAAGAATCATTTTCTTCTTGGAAGATATTTTTCCCTGGAGGGTTGTCTTCATTTGCTTTCGATTTCTTTTCATAATATCGAGATTTTTGGAAGCACAAGTTATATCCAAGCATGTCGAACATTGCACTCTTCATTACAACAGAGGCACCACTATTGTAGGATGAAATGGTGATGGGGAAGAACATTTGTCGTACTCCTTCCGACTTCACGATGGGAAATATGATGCCATATGCACTCTGCACCAAGAAATTATACACTCTTTTATTCTGTGTTAAAAATTGATCACGCTCATCTAATTACAATTTCCTTTTTATGAGAAAACATGAGTACATATATAAAAAGAGTTACCTACCGAGAGCAATCTAGCTCCAAGTAACACACGCTTGGGGGAAGGAAATGGTAGCAGCAAACAACCTACACCATATATGGCCACGGCAAAGAAGTGAGCAACCAAGCTCATAGGCCTTGGGTTCAAACCAGATAGGAGGGCAATTGGTCCTTGTGAGTAAATGCCTCCAAGGCTCAAATAATTAAAACACGCTTCTCGCATTTCTCTGCTGGCTTGATCTGGTGCAGGACAGAATAACTTGTATAAGGCACCTGCTAATGTGTTTATTGTAGAAGCCACTGGCTGTAAACCAAAATCGTAGCCATATTAGTAATCTAATTCAAAAATTTCTCGGGTTCCATCTCAAAATTTGTTAACTTAGTAAGTGGAGTAGCCCAATCCCCTATCATACGAGTGCAGAAATGAGGCTAACCTTGCGGAGGGTGTAAAAGGATTCAAGATGTTTGGTGAGCGCCGCTGCATTGCTGAAATCTTGTACATGTCGAAGTAGATCCCGGAGGACCACCACATCAGATAGTGCAACAGTCATTCCTCCGCCAGTCAAAGGGTGTCGCATGTTGAACGCATCTCCCAGCAAAATTGCACCTGGAGTGGGAACTGGAGCTGCCGGCATACTTCTGTTTGGCATAGTTCTAATATCTCCTTTCTCGACTGTATTGATGAATGCATCCCGAAGTTCAGGCGGAAGCTAATAAACAAAAGTACAAGAATATCATTCAGCATACTGAATGATTCCTAACCATTTCCAATTCTAATGATTGAGGTTTTAATACCTGACTAGACACCTTGGTTTTCAAATAATTGGCCATGTCTCCATTAGAAATTGAAGGTAATTTTTGACCGGGAATATCAACCAAACAACGTACTTCGGTGCTACTGACAGGATAGAACAAAATAGGTAAAGGGTTAGCCAATATAACATGTCCATGATTGGGATGAGGGAGCCGGCTGTTCTCCAGGACTACGACCATACCAACAAAATGAGACATAATATCGACCTGCCAAATAATGAAAAAATGGCAAATTAAGTAAAAATTAGTTGAAACAGTTAGTGTAAGTTTTCGGGCCTAATTACCTGGGGTACGCACAGATTGCGCCTCAAGTTTGAAAAGCAACCATCGCATACGATTGTTAGTGGAGCTTTAGCTGTATTTTCTAGACCCTCTTTAGTCTTGAATTTAACTCCTATAACAGTACCATTTTCTTCAACCAAGACGTTACAGTTCCTTGTTCCATTTTGACACTGCAAAAGAAATCAAGAATTAGAATCTTAACTTGAAGTGGTGTACAGATTCAAAATTTTATCTGTAAAAAAAAAAAAAAAGGAACATTTTAGAATTTGTAGGGAAAAAGCAGACTATACTTTGGAAGAGATGCAGCCTTTTCGCGCAACCTTTGGATGAATCTCCCGTGGTGAAAGCTTCTACCGAAAACATCTGAATTGAATTCTTCCAAAGGATATGAAAGTCTAGCATATTTCCCTTCTTTGTAAAGTGCATAACCATACACTTGCTGAGAATCAATCCCAATTACACAATCTGTCACAATATATATTCACTTGCGAGTTAAAATCAGCGTCTAAATGAAAGATTAATGCATGAAAATATAGGACTCACCCCCATTCCCAGCTCGACTAATTTGAGGTAGCCTCCTGGTTGTAGTAACTCACCAACAATTCTATCAGGTTGGGTTAAGTCCCTCTCAATCACATGTACTCGGCGCCCATCCTATGATTGGATACAAAAGATATATAACACACGCACAAGAACACGGATATGAAAAAATCAAGTGGCAAGAAACAGGACGCTAGTCGAGTTATATCCAATGTAACAGATTACATAAAATTGAATTCTTCACGATACCTTGGCCAGAGAGTAAGCCAATGCAGAACCGGCCACACCGGCTCCAACAACGACAACATCTGTTCCTCCATCTTTCTGGGATACAGAATTTTCAGAACTTTTATGACTACTGGGACCTGTCTGCGCCTCAATCGCAGCTTTTTGTGGCCTTTTTCCAAACAATCTGTATAACACGATAAACCCGAAAAGAGAAGCAATGAAAAATCCCAGAATAAACTCTTCCATCATCCTTGAATCCATGACCAAGTGAACAATGTGTTGTCTCTCTGTTTATAACAGAATGTTATTATCTTTATTACTCTTGATACATGTTTCAACCACACTTATCCCCTTTTATATAGGTGCAGTAAAAAGAACCTCCCCAAACTGGACTTTGTTAGTCAAATAAATCTGTTTGTTGGAGGAATAATTAGGTAAATTTAATAAATAAGTCAATACCAAAACATTATTTCCGAGGTTTTTCGGAAAACAATGGGCACAAACAAGGGGTGACAGGAAATTTCGATTCACATCAGTTTGCTTAGTTGAGGGAAAGTTGACATAGAACTAATCCTAATAGAACAAATTTGAGAATAATTTTGATTACGATATAAGATTTATTTTTATTCAATTACTATTGAAACAAATTAGAGAATTAATCAAGATTCAAGATGGCTGTCTACTGGACAACCAGGCTTTGTCTGGGCCAAAATTTTCCGTCGTGCATTAAATATTGTGAAATAAGCGTTAAACTGTATAATCAAAAACAAATAATATTATTTAGTTAAGCTGCGTCAATGTCTCATTGAGGTCACTGCTACACCAATAACTCCTTAATGCATTACAAAGGGCTAAATAACATTACTCGATTTAAACACATTAGAATTATCAAATATGGTCGTTAAGGCCTAACTTGAGTGAAAAGGTGGCATGTATCAACTCTGGGACTATTTTATGTTCTTACAATGTCGCTACTCGCTGGCCTTTATATTTCAAAATTAGTATTTCAAGTTTTAGCGATATTTGAGTGTCGTCTTGGTCACCACCAATTCTTGATGAGTGCCTCCACCTTCATTCAACGAAAGAATGATCTCTTAACTAGTGGCGGATCCAAGATCTCGAGTGAGATAAGGCGGCGGTTGACCGTTGATTGTCAGTGACCGCAATAGGAAATAAGTGATACATCGTGTTGTAAAGAAATAATAGATTAGTTACATTGAAGATCATTTAACATTTTTCTTAATTGAAATCGGGTTCTTTTAACCTCAATTTGAAGCAATTACGCTATTAAACTTTGCTTTTGAAGTGATCAAGCCACTTCATTTGGATTCTGCTAATACTTCCATCTTGGTCATTAAATTAATAACATTAGAGGTCACTGAACTTCCGCCTATGTTGAAATCGAGTCAATGATCTTTTCACCCTAGTTGCGATTGAATCACTGAACTTCAGCCTGGAGCAATAAAGTCAGTATACTTTAACTGGATCAATTGCTTACTTCACTTGTATCAACGTTCTATCTAGGCTCCATGTCAAGTTTTTTTTTTTTTTCGTGCGTCTAATAAAATCTCAAATCTCTTTATGAATCCCATTTATTACATCATATTTTATTTTATAGGTTTTGGCCTTCTAAAGAAACTATATTGAGGGATCATTGTTTTGGTATATTTGTATTCCAGTTGGGTATCTTATGTTCGATTTTTTCTATAGTGTCAGATAAAATGATTTTTTGTTTATTCATTTGAAATTGAGTTGTTTTTACTACGATTTTATTTGAAAAATTATATTGAATCTCATTACTTTCCACTTGTTGGTGTTTTACTTAAATTAATAAGGGCCAAAATGAATGTTTATATGGTAAGGATATAATAAGGTCTTGTCTGGAAACACTATTAATCAGAATTTGGAACGTTATGGTCGTAATTGTTCACCCAGTTGTGAGAGAGTGGGTCCCATTTTTTAAAAATAAACGGTAATAAAATCAATTCCTTGCTGATTTTAATTTGCACCAGACAGCTCCTAAGTATCATAGCAATTGAGGCGGGATTGCATAATTTATGACTTCAATGCTCCAAATTGAAGTTCACTTACCTTCGGTGTTATTATTCTCTTGAATGGGATGAATACATTGACATTTCCTTAATTGGCAAGGACATATCAACTAATTTTAAATCAACTAATTTTAGAGTTACTTGTTTGCTTCTAAATTAAAGTTTAGTGAGTTCATTGCTTCCAATTGACGTTAAGTGACAATCAGAGTGAAATTTGAGTGACCTTTATCTAAATAATTTCATCATCGGTGACGTGTCTCCCTCATAAAAGTGAATGAAATGTCACTAATGGCAACAGTGATATAAATTCCCACATTCAAGCCATTTTTCACAAAGAAAAAAAATGGTGCAAAGGCTTCAAAATCTCTCTATCGATACCGACGAATTTTTTGATGAAATCGACAGCTGCTGTTCCACACCCTGCGTCAGTACACCTTCTAGCCTAGGCTTCATAACCGACTCTCTTGGTGCCTTCTATTATAGTTCAGCCTCTTTTTATTATTATAGAAGGGCAAAAAAAATTTACTGGCGGAGCCTACACAGCGATCGTAGATACTCGTTGGGTGCTGGCTCCGCCACTACTTTTAACAGACCAGTGATGCTACAAATTTGAAAGACTAAAATGATGCTGTAACAAAAATAGAATTGATAACAAATCGCTACAAATGTCATAAGTTGAGGAGTAACCATGCAATTTTTTGATAGTACAAACACAATTATGATGTCAAAATTCTTTTTTTGACATCCTCATTTTCAACCACATTTACATAATATAATATTCAACATGTAAACTTAAAATTTTTTCCTACTTATTAGTTATATATTATTCAAGAAATCACCATTCAATACTTCATTTTATCCAAATAATAATTGTGGGCTTAATTTATTTTGTTTCATTTTCAACTCTAAACACCTGAATTGATCCATGCCAAACATATTCATTAGGCCCGGCCCATAAACTCTTCTTCAGTTCTTCTTCTTCCCATTATTCCCTCGCGTTCTATCATTTTGGCGGGAAGACGAAACCCCCATTTAAGCATCAGCTGCTCACTCTGCGCATTACATCGTCACTGCCTGATAGAGAAATCGATAAAGACAAAAATGGCTAATGAAGGAGTCGAGGAGATGGTGGAGGAGGAGTTTTCTGTGTGGAAGAAGAACACACCATTACTGTATGACCTCGTGGTCTGCCACGCGCTCGAGTGGCCATCTCTCACCGTCTAGTGGCTCCCATTACCACTGTCCGATGAGGGTCCTCTCGCTGTACACAAACTGATACTGGGGACCCATACCTCTGATGAATCTCCGAATTTCCTCATGGTCGCGCACGCCCACGTCCCTCGCGGTACCATCGAAATTGAATCCGATAATACCAACATCCCTAAGGTCATTAATTATTTTCCTCAACACGCTCATTATTATATGTTCATTTGTGCGTACGGTAATGTTTATAGTGCTTACATGTATCAGCATTAATTGTTTGATGACATATCCGAATGAAATTGAGTTTCTTTTTTGTCAAGGTTTTCTTGTGATCATGGGTTGGCGGCAAAGGAAATATGACGAGCTTCTAATGCTGAGAAATTCCAGTCTTTTATTATTTATTAGCAGTTATGACTCCTGCCTATACTAAGCTTTATATATATGCATCTTAGGTTCGCGTCAATGCCCTAACTATCAGGAGGTCCAATGCATTTTGGGCTATTTATTTTGTTGATGTGTTGGTTTAGGTATGATTGAGACTCTTGGGTTGGAAGGGTATGCATTTTTTCTTCTATTGGTGAGGTGGTTTAGGATGTAGTGCAAGGTCATATTTTTTTGGGGAGCATATTTTTGTAGTTAAATCTTCTCGTTCATTGGGAAGAGCACCTCATATCATCGTTTAGCTCGGCCACTCCATTTTTTTTTATATCATTACATTTTAAGAGGTGCAGAGCTCAATTAGCTACCTATAAATATACAATTAAAATTTAACATGCATGATGCGTATCAGTTTCCGCTTGGGGAGCATTTTTTCTGACTCTATTATGTAAATGCAGGTAGAGATTGTTCAGAAAATACATGTTGATGGGAAAGTGAATAGAGCTCGGTGTATGCCACAAAACCAAGCTTTGGTTGCTGCTAAGACAAGTGGTTCTGAAGTATACGTATTCGATTGTACCAAGCAGCTGCTGAATACCAGAGGGGGTTCTTGCAATCCTGACTTGAGATTGAGGCAGAGGCGGAGGCCCATTAGGCCCAGTGCAGGCAAATGCCCGCACTGAGATTTTGGGCCAGAAATATTTTTTTTGGGCCAATTTTTTTTTTTAAATGTGACCCACGTCCAAGCCCAGCAGCCCAAGATTGAAACATCCCTTCTTCAGTTCTCGTTCAATTGGAATTGGGCAAAATCTCGATTTTCAATCTTCTCCCCCTCTTCGTTGGCCAATCGCCCTCGCTCGTTCTCTTCGATTGTTCTCTAGTCCGTCGCTAGTTCTCCCGTCACCGCCTGGCCCGCCTCCGGCCTCCAGTCCGCCCCTCTCCGCCTCTTCTTCCACCGGTTTATCTATATTCTGTCCGATCTCCGCTGTAAGGCTATTCGAGCTTTAAGCTTTGTTCGACACTTCGAGGTTCGAGCTCCAGCAGAAGAAGAACTGAAGAAGAAGCCAAGAAGGTGAATAATGTTTCTATGAAAGCAATTTTTTTTTTGTTATTTTAATTTTTTTCTGCCCCTACTGCCGCCTGTTCGAGCTTCAAGGTTTTTTTTTCTCTTTAAGAGTGAAATTAGGACTTTGATGTTCAATTGTTGGACAATTCCAAACAGACAATAGTGAAGACTTGAAGTTCATTGCTTTTTGCTGGCTTGCAGATTGCTGCCTTTGCCTCTGTCTCTGTGACTATGAGATGAGTCTTGTTGTGTTGGTGTAATTTGTAATTAGAAATTGAAATTGTGAATTGCACTGTGAATTGGGTATACTATTGCCCTAGGAAATGAAATTTGAATAAATGAATTGCTAATAGTGATGATATTAGCTACATGAATAGAATTGTCCTCTGAATTGCTAATAGAATTCATGCTATTAGCTACATGAATTGCCCAGTAGAATTGTCCTCTGAATTGTCCTCCAATTGAATATGAAATGTTTACATTCAGATATCAAATGAAGAGATACTTTAAAAAAAAAAGAATGTAGAGGATGTTGATGAGGGGATATCGAATAATGTGGAATTTGATGTCACAAAACTTCCAACTGATCCTGGACTGAGGATACCCATATTGGATTACAATCAGAACATTCGAGATGAAGTTCGAAGAGCATATATGCTAAAGGGTCCTTGTCAGCCCCAAGATCACGACTTTCCAAAACGGCAATTTGGAGTAACAGCTAGACAGTTCAATTCTTCTTGGTTTAAAGAGTTCGGTACTTGGTTGGAGTACAGTGTAGAAAAGGATGCTGCTTATTGTTTGTATTGTTATCTTTTCAGAACAAGTTCTAGAAAGCAAGGTGGAGGTGAGTCTTTTGTTGGTGAAGGTTTTACATATTGGAAAGATAAAAAAAGACTTCATACTCATGTTGGAGTTCATGACAGTGCACATAATCAAGCTCGCATTAAGTGCGAAAATCTGATGAATCAAGAGCAACACATCCAATCAGCTTTACACAAACAGTCAGAACAAGTAAGAAGTGCGTATGTTACACGTCTTAATGCGTCTATTGATTGTGTTCGAATTCTATTGCTACAAGGGCATTCATTTCGGGGTCATGATGAACTTAAGGATTCTCTCAATCCTGATAATTTCTTAGTTCTATTGCAATTTTTGGCTGCTCATAATGAAGATATAAATGTCATCACATTGGGGAATGCACCTCAAAATTGCAAATTGACATCACCTGATATTCAAAAGGATATAGTAAGTGCTTGTGCTGTTGAAACGATCAATGTCATTATCAAAGATGTTGGCAATTCACTATTTTCTATTCTAGTTGATGAATCTCGTGATGTGTCAATGAAGGAGCAAATGTCAATTGTATTATGTTATGTAGACAGTAGTGGACAAGTGAATAACATTTCATTGGGATTGAACATGTTACAAGTACAACGGCTCTATCACTTAAAGCTGGAATTGATAAGGTCTTCTCCAGATATAACTTGAGCATGTCTAGATTGAGAGGACAGGGTTATGATGGGGTAAGTAATATGCAAGGGAAGTTTAATGGTCTGAAAGCACTCATTTTGAAGGAAAATTCATGTGCTTATTACATTCATTGTTTTGCTCATCAACTTCAACTAGCTCTTGTAGCTGTAGCAAAGAAGAACATTCCTATTACTAACTTCTTTCATGTGGTTGGTGATGTAGTAAATACTGTTGGTGCATCTTCTAAACGTTGTGATCTTCTTCGAGAAAAACAATCAGACTTTATTGTTGAGGCAATGGAAAAAGGTGAGATTTTAAGCGGTCGGGGACTTAATCAAGAAACAACCGTTTAACGTTCTGGTGATACACGATGGGGTTCACATTATAATTCGTTGATCAGCTTACTTGCCATGTTTTCTTCTGTTAGTGATGTGCTTGCAATGATTGTTGAAGATGAAGCTTGCTCTTGTGATCAAAAATATGATGCAACAAATTTATTGGAGTCGATACATTCATTTGATTTTGCATTTAATCTGCAGTTGAAGAGAAACGTCTTGGGGATATCAAATGAACTATCGAAGGCATTGCAAAGAAAAGATCAAGATATTGTGAATGCAATGCAATTGGTGAAATTATGCAAACGACTACTCCAAATAATGAGGGACGAAGGGTGGGACTCTTTTTTTGAAGAAGTATGTGCTTTCTGTCAACAACATTATATTGATGTACCTGAAATGGATGAAATGTTTGTACGCCGTGTACTTCGTGGTCGCCTTCAGCGTAATCCTCTAGAAATTACAAATTTACATCATTACCAAGTAGATTTATTCTACTCTATCATTGATTTACAACTTCAAGAATTGAATGATCGTTTTTCGGAGGTAAACACTGAGTTACTCCTTTGTGTAGCGAGTTTATGTCCACAAGATTCATTTTCTTCTTTTGACAAGAAATGCTTGATTCGACTTGCTGAGTTGTATCCATCACACTTCTCAGTAATTGATCTCCTTGTGCTTCATGATCAACTTGAGACTTATATTTTTGACATGGGCTCACACAAAGACTTTGAAGGGCTGAATGACCTTGGTGATCTTGCGAAGAAGTTAGTCCTCACAAAGAAACATAAGGATATCCATTGGTTTACAAACTTTTAACTTTAGCATTGGTTCTACAGGTTGCTACTGCTACTGTGGAGAGAGTCTTTTCTTCAATGAGCATTGTTAAGGATAGATTGCGTAATCGGATGGGTGATCAGTGGATGAATGATAGTACGATTGTATATGTCGAGAAAGATATATTTTTGAAGCTCGATAATGAAATTATTGTACAACGATATCAAACTATGAAAACTCGCAAGGAACAAGTGTAATATATCAGTTATGTCGTTTTTAGTATTCTCGTATTATTGTTTTATATTTTTATCATCATTCAATCCATGACCAAAAACTCAACGACGTTTGGCGTCGAAGAAAAAATGCCCGCACTGAATATAAATCCTGGCTCCGTCCCTGGATTGAGGGGACATGATAAAGAAGGATATGGGCTGTCTTGGAGTCCATTCAAAGAAGAATATCTTTTGAGTGGCTCAAATGATTGCAAAATTTGCTTGTGGGATGTTTCTGCAATGCCTCAAGACAAAATCCTTGAAGCAAATAATGTCTATAGGGTTCCCACTGATTTTTTCCTCTCAATATTTTATCATTGAGATATTTCTGTTGATATTGGAAGCTCGTAAGTTAGGCTGTGAATTTGGTTATTAACTTTCTGGTTTTTATGACTGTTGCTTCATGGCCATGAAAGTGTGGTTGAGGATGTATCATGGCATTTGAAAAATGAAAATTTATTTGGTTCCGTGGGTGATGATTGCAAGCTAATAATTGGGGACTTGCGCACAAACATGCCCCAGCATTCTATTGTTGTGCATGAGAAAGAGGTAAAGAAGTAACTGCTATATTTTCTTTTCCGTTGAATTTCTCAATATTTTGGATTCTTACCGCATTAACTTTTCTTAATATATATCAAGTTATAGAGCTCAGACAAACTCCATTTTATTTGTCCATCAAGTCTGACTCACATTTGTTGATTGATTACATGAACTCCTACTCGTGTCCAACACTTATTTTCCCTTCACTTTGATATTATCAAATTTATTGTTGCATTTACAAAGTATGTTCAATTGACTGAGTGAATACAAGACAAAGGAACGAAGGTAACTAATAAAAACTCAAAATGTTAGTCCATCTTCTCGAATGGCAAATTTGTTTTTATTTATAAGGATGTTGCAATGGTGTAGTGAGTGAGTGGGTGCATGATCAAAATGGAAAGTCCTGTAGATATCCAATCATTGGTACATTATTTTAGAATCCAGTTTTTTCATTTCGGTAAGTTTTCAATACAGCGTTCGAGGTAACTAAGCTGAGATGAGATGCATGTTATTTCGGATTAGTTCATGAAAGATTGTACTCTGATTGAGCTCAACTGACCTAAATCTGAAAATTGAAGATAAGATTTGATATAACAAATGCTAGTTTATATGGTGTGGTTTCTTATTATATTGACAATAGTCTTTATCATCTGATGCTTTCCATGCTGTTTTTATGTTCATATTGCCTTTATAATCTATTCTTAATTAGTCATGACACCATTTTTTTAATTTTTTTTTCTATTTTCAGGTGAACTATTTATCATTCAATCCATTCAATGAGTAGGTTTTGGCTACAACATCCTCTGATACCACCATTGGTCTGTTCGATCTGCGCAACCTCAATTCACCACTCCATGCTCTTAGTAGTCATATGTATGTCTTTTAACTTGGATTGAACCTCTTAAGTCTACTTTCTACAAAGCTCATGATGTGTTTCTTGGACTCCCTAACCTGGGGACACATTTATTTGCTCTGTTCTTGACTAAGTGCTGTTTCTTTTTAATGGTTATCGTGCTCTAGGTTTCATAATGGAAAGCAATTGGGATGGTTGACATATGAATACGAATCTACTGATATGTGTTGGAACTTTTGATCCTTGATGAGACACTGCTATTTCATGTATTGGGCCTCAATATTTTACCAAATTAGTTGCTCTGTGGGGTTTTCCAATGAAAATTATGGAATTTCGTTAATAAAATTGTTGGGCACACAAAATCAGATTATTGATTTTACATGGAACTTCACTTTTATTGTTAGAGTGGCAAAAAATACTCGTGCAGACGACCCTAACTTTATTGGAAATAAGGGTTAATGAACCAATAAATATTCTGTTTTTCTTCCAATGGTTGTATGACATCAAATTATGAAAAGTGTGGTTGACTGTCCACAATTTCCCTATTTTACACAGGGAGGAGGTATTCCAGGTAGAGTGGGATCCTAACCATGAAACTGTGCTGGCGTCCTCCGCTGATGACAGAAGGTTGATGGTTTAGGACCTTAACAGGTACTTGAAGCTAAACATCATATATTATGCTCTCATCGTTGCTTCAAGTTCCATCGAGTTGTTGCGGGAATTATTGGTGAACAAGGGAATTTAAGTCTCGTGAAGGATAACGGATTATGGTTTTGGAAGTGAATAACATAGTTATGATCCTTCCCACCATTGATCTTATTTATGTGTGTCGGAAATCTCTGACATCTTTTTTCAGGGTTGGAGATGAACAGTTGGAAGGTGAAGCTGAAGATGGTCCTCCTGAGCTCCTCTTCTCTCATGGTGGTCACAAAGCAAAGATTTCTGACTTTTCATGGAACCAGAATGAGCCATGGGTCATTTCAAGTGTAGTAGAGGACAATACTCTACAGGTCTGGCAAATGTCGGAGAGTATTTATCTTGATGAGGATGATATCCAAAGTGCTAATTGTATGTAATTTTTCTTGTTAAAGACGAGTTATAGGATGAGATGGGACTCCCCACAAAATTTCTTTTGGGTTTTTTTGTTCGTCATTCAGCGTTACGAGAAAAAGGTAGTTAATTGTATGTGGGAATCTGGTGTCTGCCCCGGTCATAGCATTCCTTTCTATTGGGCCTAAAATTTCCTCTTCATCTTGCTTTTGCTTTTGGTTCTTGAATTCTATTTTCCCCATGCTTCCAATTCCCCCATCTAAAGATGTTCTATTTGTAAATGTCTGCAATTCTTTTGGCTGAGCTTTATTCCCCACCTGACCCGGTTCGACTTGTCTGATCCTAACCCATGACATTGATTCTCAGTATAGGTTACTTGATCCACATCCTTACTCCAAGAATCTCATCCAACATTGTCAGGCAAATATGAATTGTGTTGGAAATAAGTTGCTCAAACTAATAAAATGAATATTGGAATCAAAATAGGAAAAAATAAAATTAAAAAAATATATAGGCCATGCGATCGTATGGGCCATTTAGTCCCTGCATGAACTAACCCATGCGATCGCATGGGGAAAATTTATGGCCGTTGGAGGCCCTTTTTTCCATTGGTTTTTGAACTTTGGTGCCTTTTCACTTGGTTCTTGGCACCATTTTGTACATCTTAATATTACCTATATATAGGACATTGGTGTTAAAGGATTGGTACGTGAAAACAAGAGAAGTTCATATATACATTCCAATTAAAGATCAAATCATTGTTCTTCGATTGGTTGCTGCTACATTGGTTTGTTTATTCTTTAATTCTCGGTGTATTCTCCATTGTTTTTCAACAATCTCAAACGATATTTTATAAATGGAGAACGAAAGCATGATGGCTACAATCAAGTTGATGAATCAAGACCTTGTACGGTTGGATCGCTTCGATGGAATGAACTTCACAAGGTGGCAAGACAAACTGAAGTTTCTACTTACAACCCTGAAGATCTTCTACATACTTGATTTGGAATTGGCACCATTACCGGAACCTACAAATGGAGAAACTGATGCGGTAAGGGCTGAAAGACAAAAATGCCAAGAAGATGAACTTATATGCTGTGGTCACATTCTAAATGCTCTATCGGACCGGTTATATGATCTATATACCAACACTTCGTCTGCAAAGGAAATCTGGAACGCATTGGAGAACAAATACAAAGTCAAAGAAGAGGGCACAAAGAAATTCATAATTTCAAGGTATTTTGATTTCAAGTTTCTTGAAAATATTCCCTTACTTCCCCCAAATCCATGAGTTGCAAGTACTTGTGAACAAGTTGAAGGCGGTAAAGATTGAAATCCCGGAAACTTTCCAAGTGGGGGCTATCATTGCCAAACTTCTCGGAACTTGGAAATGATACCGGAAGAAAATCATGCATAGTTCCGAAGATTACTCTTTGGGACAATTGCAAAAATATCTTCGAATTGAAGAGGAATCAAGGGCAAGAGATAAGAGTGATAACTCTTATGAAGGCACATCTAAAGCCAATGCCGTTGAATAGCCCGAACCGTCTACTAAAACCAACAAGAGAAAGCCTTCAAGGAACTTCAATAATTCTAAGAAGAAGAATAAAGGTAGTTGTTTTGTTTGTGGGAAATCTGGACATTATGCAAAGGAATGTCGATACCGGAAAAAGAACAACACCGAAGGAAAAGTGAACTCCATCAAAGAAGATAATATTGTGGCCACCGTTAGTGAAATCAATGCTATTAAGGGAAAGGTTCCCGGGTGGTGGTATGATACATGTGCAACTATACATGTATCATATGATAAGTCATTGTTCAAGACTTATTTTGAAATTGATGGAGAACAAGAGATTCAAATGGGTAATGAGGTCAGATCCAAGGTGTATGGAAAAGGAAATGTGGATATCATCTTCACTTCCGACAAGACGGTTACCTTAACAAATGTACTACATGTTCCTGATATGAATAGGAACTTAGTTAGTGGATATCTCTTAGGAAAATCGGGCATAAAATGTGTTTATGAATCCAGTAAACTTGTATTATCCATAAATGAGAAATTTGTTGGTAAAGGCTATTCTAGTGAAGGAATGGTCAAACTTTGTACTATTGACAAGTCTTTAAATAATAAAGTTGACTTTGCTTATATTGTTGTTGATTCATTTTAATTATGGCATGCTAGATTAGGTCACATATGTAAAAGTACTATGAAACGTTTGTTAAAATGTGACATGATTTCATATAATGAAAATGATGCTTATAAATGTAAGACATGCATTGAATCTAAAATGATTAAGAAGCCATATCAAAGTGTTAATAGGATTTCTAACATTTTAGAATTAATTCATACCGATATATGTGAATTAAATGAAATGTTGACTAGAGGTGGTAATAGATATTTTATTACTTTTATTGATGACTATTCTAGGTATACATATGTTTATTTAATTAAGCATAAACATGAAGCGTTTGATATGTTTAAGACATATAAAAATGAAGTAGAAAATCACCTAAGTAAGAAAATAAAAACTCTAAGAAGTGTTAGAGGAGGTGAATATTTTTCTAGTGATTTTAATTCTTTTTGTGAACAACATGGAATAGTTCATCAATGTTCTGCACCTAGGACACCTGAACAAAATGGTTTGGCTGAAAGGAAAAATAGAACTTTAGTTGATATGATTAATGCTATGTTAATGTATGCTAAATTGCCTTTTAATTTATGGGGTGAAGCATTATTGAGTGCATGTAGGATTTTAAATAGAATTCCTTCTAAAAACACTAAGGTTTCTCCTTACGAATTGTAGAAAGGAAGAAAACCAAACATTGGTTATTTCAAAGTGTGGGGATGTCTTGCTTATTGTAAGAACACAAATCCTAACCGGACCAAGTTGGGTCCAAGAGGCATAAAATGTGCTTTTGTAGGATATGCTAACAATAGCAAATCTTACAGGTTATTAAACTTAGAAACCAATATGATTATCGAATAAAAATTATGTGGAGTTCTTTGAGAATTCATTATCTTCGGATAACGAATTAAGTGAAAATCATAATGATATCCCCAGCTCAAGTGGAACACGAGATGAAACTTTTTCTAAAGATGTTAATGAATCTAGTGAACTACGAAAAAGCAAAAGAACTCGAATTGCGAAGTCCTTGGGATCGGATGAGATTGACTCTCAACTTATTTCCTTTTACTTGGTAGAGGGAAATAGTGTGAATGTTGTAAGAATAATTCCGTTTATCTTACAAGTGGAAACCGACCCTAAGACTTATAAAGAAGCTATAACTTCACGTGATAGCATCTTTTGGAAAGATACAATCAAGGACGAAATGGATTCGATAATGTCAAATAATACATGGGAACTTGTCGATTTGCCACCTAGTTCTAAACCTATAGGTTACAAATGGGTGTTTAGGAGAAAATATAATACTGATGGTTCTCTTAATATCTTTAAGGCTAGATTAGTAGCCAAAGGTTATCGACAAAAGGAATGAATCGATTATTTTGATACATATGCACCGGTAGCTAGAATAACATCTATTAGGATATTATTTGCTCTAGTTTTAATATATGATTTGCATGTTCATCAAATGGATGTCAAGACGGCATTCTTGAATGGAGATCTCGATGAGAAGGTCTATATGGAACAACCTGAATGGTTTGTTTTACCTGGAAATGAACATAAGGTGTGCAAGTTAGTAAAATCATTGTATAGTTTCAAGCAAGCACCTAAGAAATGGCATGAAAAATTTGACTTAGCGATAATTTCATTTGGCTTTAAACATAATAGTGTAGATAAATGTTTATAATGTAAAGAATGTGAAAATTATGTGATATTTATTTGTCTATATGATGATGACATGTTGATTATGTGTAATCACATGGATGGGATAAAAGAAACGAAGAGGTTTCTATCTTCCATTTTTAAGATGAAAGATCTTGAAAAAGTAGATACTATTTTGGGTATCAAGGTTATCAAAAATAGTGAGGGTTTTTATTTAAGTCAATCACACTGTATAGAGAGTGTGATAATAAGTTCAAACATTTGAACATAAAAGATTGTAGTACCCCACTTGATCCAAGTTCGAAGCTTATGAAAAATGATGGAAGAGAAAGTGCTCAACTTGAATACGCAATTGCTATTGGGAGTCTCATGTATGATGTTCAATGCACGAGATCGGATATAGCATTTGCAATTAGTAAACTTAGTAGGTTTACTAGTAATCCGAGCAATGACCATTGGAAGGCCATTGGAAGAGTTCTTGGATATTTAAAGAAAACCAATAATTTAGGTCTACAATTATTCTAAATTCCCGACGGTATTGGAAGGATTTATCTATGCTAGTTGGATATCTAGCATAGGTGAGAATAAATCTACTTCAGGTTGGTTGTTTGCACTTGGTGGTGGGGCTGTTTCTTGGAAATCAAAGAAACAGACATGTATAACACACTCAACTATGGAATCCGAATTTGTTGCACTATCGGAAACCGAGAAAGAGGCTGAGTGGCTTAAGGATCTCTTCTACGAGATACCTTTGGGACCGAAGATAATATCTTCTATACCTATCATGTGTGATAGTCAAGACACGTTAGCAAAAGCATACAATGAAGTATACAATGGAAAGTCTAGACATATGAGTCTAAGGCATGATTACATAAGGAAATTAATCAAGAGTGGAATAATTTCCCTAAATTATGTAAAATCAATTGAGAACCTAGTAGATTCTCTAACTAAACCTCTAAATAGAGATTTAGTAATTTCTACTACAAGTAGGATGAGGTTGAAATTCTTAAACTAAAAAGGTCCACCAATGATGGCAACCCTACCCGTCATTACTCAAAAAGTGATTCATGGGTTCAAAGGGTAATAACAAGTCATTCGACATGTGAATAGTTTCAGCGTTATTGATATCCGCAATAATCCTATCCTAGTTATAATGCTGGTTGCTACTGAAGTGATGGATGAGTATTAAACTCTTAATGGAGTTCAGTATTAAATACAAGTATTTTAAAAGTAACAAAGATATTGGAAGAACTTCACATAAATAAACTTCGAGGTGGTGCCGCCTCAATAGAGAGTTAGAGTTTCTCTCTTAAAAGTTTATTGAAAAAGGATTAGCGCAAGGCCATAATAGTGCTAAGCGAATTTGAGAAATTTGAAAACACGTGATACTCGTGTGTGTATTCGAACCGGTATTGTCATTTGGAACAAATGGTTCAAGGCTTTAAGTTACCTTTGATTTTGACTTTGCTTTATTTGAATTACACTATGGTTAGATTTAAATCGAAAGATATCTAATCCTTGGGCATAAGTATCATATATTTTTGAATATGAGATTTTATTAGATTTTGAACAAGTGGGGGATTGTTGGAAATAAGTTGTTCAAACTAATAAAATGAATATTTGAATCAAAATAGAAAAAAACAAAATAAAAAAAAAATATATAGACCATGCGATCGCATGACCATATGCAGGGACTTTTAGTCCCTGCATGAACTAACCCATGTGATCGCATGGAGTTAGCCCATGCGATCGTATGGGGAAAATTTATGGCCGTTGGAGGCCCTTTTTTCCCGTTGGTTTTTAAACTTTGGTGCCTTTTCACTTGGTTCTTGGCACTATTTCGTACATCTTAACATTACCTATATATAGGACATTGGTGTTAAAGGATTGATACATGAAAACAAGAGAAGTTCATATATACATTCCAATTAAAGATCAAATTATTGTTCTTCTTCCATATTTATCATTTTCATTGTGTTCTTGAATTTTGGAGGATTATAATTAATTGCTTGAGTATTAATCTTTGCAAGGCTTGTTTAAATCCTGCAAACCATTTGCCATCATCCCTTCAAGCATTCTTAATCCACAAGGGGGCAAATATCGTTTGAGGACAACGGTATCGTGATCAAGTTTTTGGTGGAATTCTTCAAGTTTAATTTTCTTGTCTTCAATTTCGTGATTGGTTGCTGCTACATTGGTTTGTTTATTCTTCGATTGTCGGTGTATTCTCCATTGTTTTTCAACAACTTGTAGAATATAACTCTACAACTATTTCTATATGCTCTTCCTAGGAATGTTGTTGGATACTCTGCAATCCTTCAAACATATCCCGTAGAGGGATGCCCCGGAGTGGGAACTTTACATACATTGTATCACGGGGAGTATAGAAACACACGCCCCGCCTCATTCACTTACCAGTTACCACATATCAAGCAGGTAAGTCGAGATTACACAAACATTGATTTTGCACAGATTCTCACAAAATAAATAAAACAGCTTATGCATTTACAGACAAAATCAGTTCAAGTTCCCACGAGTGACAACCTACACCTCCTCCCGGATATACACAAAAGGAAAAACAGAAACAGAACTACAAAAAAAGACGAGAGGCACATGAGATGTACGAGGAAAGAACCTTCCAATGACTGCATGAATCCCCCAAAAGTAGCTGGGAGAAATAAAAAAGCTGAAGAAAACGGGTAGGAATTACATTCATGAAGCAAACTGCCGAGTTATCCCCCCGAGAAAGTAAAAATCAATATTTACATTGGAGAGGTATAAAGGTGCTAGTAAACCAGAATCATGTGTCAGCAATATTATCTCACCTTCAAAAGTCTTATCATAGTAAACATGGAGCTGGCTCATGGCTGATGGTAGCTAAACATTCAAGATACCACACCATTCCTGAATTTCAAATTCAGATCAAGATCACATTCTTCAAGGGGAATATATAAAGAAAATCTCAACAAAGAACAATCAAATTACAATAAATGATAAAAAAAAACAAATATTTCTTTTATTGTAGGGGGCTGAAGAAATCTATCAGTGCTGTACAGAATACTGAAATCACGGTATCATCTTCAGTCTTCACAAGTACTACTAGCTATGCTCCATTACATTCTGTCGTTTTACAATCCATCATAATCAAAAAAGAAAACAAAACCCCAATATTCTTGAAATTACTGGAACCCCAACTACATAGCTATTTTTACCTTCACGGATAAGAGGTGCTAGTTCCAATATCCACAGTGGATGTTTAGGCCACCCCCGGGGGCGCGCGGGGGGGAGGGGGAGCAAAAGAAATGACAGTGCTTATCCTCAAACTTGAGATGCCTCCATCTGAATAGTACTTCAACTAGCAGTTGCTGCATAAGAAACAAAGATCAAAAGTCATAAAAACTAAAGTTTCCAGTTAACAAAATCCTGACAATTGTATTTGGTTTATTATATTGATGATGAAATTCAATAGCAGATCCATTTAAGTGAACATCTATTAACATGTACAAATATCGATTACTGAGCAACCAGAGAACTAGAATCAATTCCTGGTATTAGTAACAAGCAAATAAGAAAATATTGGTATTAGTAACAAGCAAATAAACTGAAAACTATTAGATTTCATTGGGGTTCCTCCTATTGGAACAGATTAAATTCTATCAAAATATATATGGTTCATCCACTTATAGGATCAGACAAAAAGATCTCGCTAAAAAGATCATACACAAAATGAGCATAGCAGACAATGAAAGCCAGGACTACAGGTCAGAGCATAAGAAATTAGAGGGCCACCTGACAAGTTAAGCAACAAGCAAGACACACTGCCCCCAGAATTAGCCAAGTCATTAAGAAAGTAATTATATCTTTTCCTACAACCGGCAGGTTTAATTGCCATGCATCCTTCATATAGTAAGCTGAAAAACCTAATATAATCAGAGCAATTAAATTCACCTTTTCTCTTGTTCCCATTGGATGTATTGCCAGTAGACACACCATTACCACTGCCAATCTCACAATCTGGAAGATCCTTAAGACCAGAATTTTGATACCCCAAACATTGCAGATTGTCAAATCCACAGTCACTGAGGCTTTGACCATTGTATGCAGCACCTTCTGATCCAGGGTGAAGGCAATGAAGCTGATCATTGTGTTGTGTGTTACATGGATTCATCAGATAGGTACCAGGACTAGCATTTGCAAGGAATTGATAGACATCACCACTCTCAGGAGGTTTCTGGTAAGGGAAAGATCCAATTTCGCCTTCAATTCTTCCTCTAATGTCCACAAGCAAACACTTGAGCCTAGCATTCTCGGCCTCCAATAAAGCTTGACCCTGAAGCCTCTTCATTAGCTGCCGATTCAAATCTCTCAATCTAACAACTTCATCCTCCAATGATGCATTAAGAGCCTTCTTCTTCTCACGATACTTGCGTACGGCTTCACGATTACCTACCGGGCGACTCTTAGGTTTTCTCTCTACTGACTCTGCATTATCATCGCTTGGGGATTGAATTTCACTAGGGGCAGGCATAACTTGGGTGTGGATATGGTAACAAGTGTGTGTGTGGGAGTTATCAGGACCATCTGTGTTGCAAGCATGGGCATGGGTGCAGGCCTGTGTACGGCCAAGAGCATCAGTGCAGGCCTCTGTCCAACCAAGAGAATCATTGCAGACCTGCGTTCCACTGAGAAACTCGTCTATGTCAAATGAGCAACTGGCCTGAGCATTGCTCGTATCCAAAGATGAAAATAGTTGATCGCTCAGGATATCAAGCTCCCCGTTGTCCATTTCAACAGAAAATTGGTTCAAATTAAATCAAAAGGTTCACAATCAAATTTTGAAGTCTTATCTCAATGAAAAGTGTCCAATTCCTTGCTGGACATAACTCAAATAAGACCTAGTAACAAAAACAGCTAAGACTTGTAAGTTAATCAGCCACAACCTATTAGAGAAATAGGAACATTACTTGATTTTAATGATGCCCCAGATGAAACTTACTATCTACACCCAATCAGAAACGTCAAATTTTGGTTTTATGAACTACCGTAAAACCCTAAAAAACCCGATGAAAAATTCCAAAGATTTGAATGTATTAGAATCGTAATTCAGGTGAAATTGAAGTCTACAAACTTAAAAGCAAACTAAAGATTTTACCCTAAAATTAAATAAAAAATACGCAAGAAACAGAAACCCAAACTAAAGAATAATCAAGATATACCCAAGTTTAAATTTGATCAAATTGAAAACACAAAAAGCGAACAGTAGATTGAAAAGAAATTGGCATACCGGAGAGTAATTTTATTCAGAACTAGAACCATCAAGAGGCGCAGAAGAGAGTCTTGGTGTACGTGTTGTAATTTTTACGACAGTTAGTGTAATTAGCGGGCCCATACTAACGCGAGAAGTTACAACAATCCAACCATTAATGCAAATGCAGAGACTCCAATGTCAATATTTTAATAGCGGATGGACATGTGGCGAAGCAAATGAACCATTGGTTCAGTCAGAGATTCCCGCAGATTCAGATAAGAGAATATTTGAGAGAATAATCAATAATTATCCAGAACTAGAACTATCAAGATTAACATTAATCAAGAGGCGCAGAAGAGAGTTCGAGGGATATCGAAAACAACAAGTCTTGGTGTATTACGACACTCTCTAACATTAGCGTAATTAGTGGCTCACAGTAACGTGAAAGCGTTACAAAACTCTAGTTATTCTAGAAATGAACTATTGAAAGACTCCAATGTCAATATTTTAATAGCGGATGGACATGTGGCGGCGAAGCATTGGTTCAGCCAGAGATTCCCCCAAATACGGATAGGAGAATATTTGAGAGAATAATGTTGCGGACTAGGTAGTTTCGGTCTTAGGCTAAATTAAGTGCTAAACTTAAAATCATATTTATTTTTTTGGGTGGTATAAGTAGTTATTTTTTAACGTTAGTCTTTTTTTATTCAATTAAAAAAATTTAAAATTTAAATTAAAGTTAACAATTAATTTTAATTCACAAATTTTATCAAAATTTAATAAAAAATATATTGTATGGATTTTTATTATCTAAATCAAATTAGGAATAGTGAGTGGATATTTTAAATTAATAAATATTTTCATCGGTCAATTTTGCATAAAGTTTTCCTTTTTTATGGAGACTAGTGGCTGCACGTGCGTTGCACGTGCAGCGTTTTTATTTGAGTCTAGATTAGTCTTGCACATACACCTTTTTTATTTGAGTCTAGATTAGTAAAGGCACGTCCAGCGTTTTTATTTGAGTCTAGATTAGTCTCGGACATACACCTTTTTTATTCGAATTTAGATTAGTATGAACGTACTGTATTGATAAATTGTTACCATGTAATTGGTCTTATGATACATAAAAAATAAATAAAAAAGCATCACATATTTATAAAGTAGTGAGAAGTAATCTATGGTTATAGAATTTGACATACTGTAATGGTATGGTTAAAATTTCTTGGATTAGATTTCATTTCAATAGGATAAGGACATCATGTGCATCTCTAATATTATTTACTCTTGCATGAGACTCTACATTAATTCGTGTTGCAGAGATACCAATGAGAATGAAGTGTAAATTACATGGCTGCAAAACATGGTTGCTTAGATAATATAGGAAGAGTAATATGTGTAAGCAACAATTGATTAAAACCAAAAGAAAATGACCAGATGCTATGGATACAGAAAAGTGATACAACAGTAGTAATATTTCCATTAAGTAAAACCTGCACATTTAAGCTTGTGATGGATGAACATATGACACTTTGAGAATATTACAGTCTATTGGTCCATGTGCAAGAGCAAAAAAAAGGCTACAAATTCATATGTAGTACAGCCTTCAAAAAACTACTAATGGCATTAGTTGTGGTTCTTTGGTGCAAAATTATCCCATGTAATTAACCACTTCATTGGACAAAAGATAATTTCAGACAAAAGAACAATGAAACGCCCTACTGGATTTTTTTGATAGATGCCTGCTTGTCTTCATTGCCGGTGCATTTGTCGACTTTCTTGCTGGCAGGACTTGGGTCATCAGATTTATGGAAAAGTGACCTCTTGACACGAGGAGATGAGGTTGCAAGAAGTGATGCCGAACTTGGATTCTCAATTTCAATCACTAGACTAGTATTTTTTGGTTGATTCTTTTGCAGTTGTGTCAAGCATGAAGATGACTTCATATTTATGGTCTGTTGAGCTTGACTGTTTCTGTACTGCAGCGCTAAATTCAGTAGGATTTGGTGGCAATGGTATTGCCTTCACATAGAATGCATGGTCTGTATCAATTTTTGCACGAACAATCTCACTAAGATTTGGTGCACTTTCCTAGAGATGTTAGAGATGTATTAGTGATTAAAGTAAAGTTTTCGGTGATTAAAAAAAAGGTCAGTGACCCTTACAGATGCTGTTTTATCCATTAAAACCTCAGCATGATATTGCAGAATATTTTCAGCTGTTTCGCCCATAGCTGATGCATTAAGAGATCCAATAGAATCATGGAGTCGAACGTCTACTCGTGCCCTAGAAGAATTATGAGATAGCAATATTAGTGTAATGAAGAAGTTGTAAATAGTTTTGGTTGGAGAACTAAAGATCCTATCACTATGAAACAAATGTGCTAGGTGTGTGAATTTTACATTGACCTTTTTTTTACCTTGGCACTGCTATCGAACATTGACACTTACAGAACCTGCAATAGTATGTCTCACCGGCCTTAGTAGCATTTGAAACTCTGTTGCAGTTATTACAGGATAGGTACCAAAAAGTGGGTTTTTTCATTTCAATATCTTCTATTGCTTTTATCCAGAAATATTTTTGCTGTAAATGAAGCAGTCCAGATAAAATAATGTACAAGTGTTCTAGATATATAATATAAACTAAATAAATTGATTGTAAATTTATAGAAAAATTAATTGAAATGAAGACTGAAATGATTTACCAGAATTAAAGAAGTTTGGATATCTCTAATATCAGTGTATTTATCGGCAGACGGAAGTGATAACCTTGATGGTGTAAGTGCAAGATATGGTTTCATCAATGTGATTTCATTCAATTCGTCCAAGTTTTCAGCGATCCTTGCAGATTATATCATTGGTTTAAATACAAAGTTAGTTATCCGGAAAAAAAATTATGTAAGAAGCTAAATTCTATTAGAATGGAAGGCTAAATCTAAACATATAAGAAACTGGAATATCAATACATAAAAACATCCACTGAATACAGTTTAATTCTGAAAGAAATGAGTAAAAAAATTCATCATGCCCACGAATTATGGAGCGAAAAGTGGGCTAATTATGGAATGCTTCATTTGAAAACCTAAAGAACTCATGATCAGCAATCTACATGTATTTAAAAATATAGTCATAATCAGGTGAGCATCTGTTGCACAGTTAACAGTAGTAAAAAAGTTACAAGTTTAGTAGGAGGCAGCTTATTTTTCTAATGGATCAAAGTAAACTTGAATGCTACAACAGGTCTGAGAAAATCATACTAACAGTTAATAAAATCTATATTAAAGTGCAATGCTGGATCAAGAAAGGGATAGTTTAGGAGAGTTTAATTGATGTACTGAAGTGATTTCAAGTGGTAAATTGTAATAGAAGATAGGTATTACCATGATTTGAACTCTGCAACTTCATTAAATGGATAGTCAATGAAGAAGCAACTATTGGTCTTTGTATATAAAGACAGACCTACATAGATGAATGAAAGTATAAATGGTTTTTCAGGTTATTTTATATATACATGCAACTATTTACAAACATGAAGTTTTTACTATAATAACCAAATAAGTTGTTATATCCAAATATATGTTTAGGAAAAGGTTTAGCAAACAAACCATTGAAAGATAAAACTTTCAAATGATTTCCAACAAGGACTGGTTTTTTAGCTATATTGTTTGCAATAAGAATGCATTCTCGCTCCACGAAAGCCTCCCACATTGTTAGAACTACTGTTTCAAACCTGACATACATTTTAAAAAATGAATCATATCACAGTCTAAATAGGCTAGATTTAAAGTATAACAGAATAAACATCAACCTTTTGTCCATAAGAACAACATCTTGAACATATACTTGCCCTCCAGCTCGTGTATGTATAAGCCTCTTAGGTCGTATGTCAATAGCAATTGCAAGTACAGCTACAATAGAGTAACATGTTAGTATGAAACAGCTTTGAAAAAAATAAGAAAATGGAAGAGAAACATGTGAAAAAAACAATGACGATACCTATGTCGGTATCCATGTCCATATATTTTTCAAAGTCTTCAAATGGAGTGATGTGGAATGTTGAAAACAATAGTGGATCATTGTTTTCCTGTATTTCCTCAACCCTAGTTGTTCCAGAAATAGTCCATTGTACATCTCCAGTACACAGTCTGTAATCATTTTTTGGATGTCTTACATATGCATTTGAGATCAAGTATGTTTTTCCAAGGGTTAGTTCATTTTCAAAAGCTGAAATATTATTGTCCCAAATTGTGGCATGGACTCTATTTCCCTGTTGAAATTTGAAATACAATTGTGGTGAGTTAGTCGACTATCTAAAGTGTATTAAAGATTACCACAGAAACAGATTATGTGAATACATGGCAAAAAAAATCTCTGCACACTAAAATGATGCTGACAGGAAAGCAAATGAAGTCTATATTAACTAAGTTATACCTTTTCATCCATAAGTATGAAGTTCTGGTATTTTGAGGGGCTGTGTTGAGCCGTCCTTGCTGGTCCCTTTTCAGCAACAACTACCTTTGCTGTCCAATTTCTTTGACCAGGAGAGATATCTGTTATGAGGCTGTATTCTTTTGCCATTGCTTGTGTAATGGCAACTAATAAAAAAGAAGACAGAGATAATAAATATAAATACAATTGCTGTGTTATTAAGTGTTTTGATAAACTTAGAGGAACCTGAAATAAATGGCAATAAATGGCCACAGAAAGGTAACCTGAAATAAAAACAACTGAGAAGATGCTGAAGAAATTGGCAGAAGATGAAGTCTCTGATGGTCTTCGTATTTTTTTTTTTGTAAGTTTAGAAGATGCTAGTGCTAGATATATATAAGCAGGAAGATGAAGAGGTATGTGCTACTGTGTTATTATTTTATTAATAAAATAATTAGATAGTGCACAACACTGTTTGAGGTCAGATAAAATGAACAGTGGTAAGGTGCGTGCATCATAGGCTGTGCTTGTGTGGTTTTTTTTTTTTTTTTCCTTACATATAAGTGCAACATACTCTTTATTAATCAAGCAAAAAAACAAACAAGTCAGATCTAAAATAAGATTTGTAATGATGACAGATAAGAATAGGGCAGTGGTAAGATGAAGCACATACTTACTTTATGTCTTTCAAATCTGATAGGAGTTGGTAAAGTTGAGAGACTGTACTGACAAAGGTAATGTTACAAGTAAAATGCCAAAGATTTTTTAGCTAAAAATCTGTAAGTACAGTACCAAAACCATCATCTTCCCAAAATCCCTAAAACCAAAACCATCATCATCCCAACCTCCAAAATACGAACAAGAAGATTCATATCACTGGCCTAATGGATAAATTAGGAATACATAAACAAAAGAATAATTGCACCACATTGATACTACTAATGATGTTATGTAAATTGATACTACTATTTCTTAAAAACATGAAGTTGTGTAAATTTAAATATGTTAGAGAGAAACTCAACTACAGGGTAAAAGGAGGCAAATTGAAACTTATAATAGTATGGAGGAAAAAAAAAACTTATCAAAGCATCCTTATCTAAATAATTTCCCCCTTGACCACATTATTTTAGTATCATATTATTGCCTTCGAAATGAGTAAATTGATATTTGTTGCTGAAGCTCTAAGGAAAAACAAAAAACTATTAGTCTGAAAGGCAAGAGGTAGTACATATAACATAAAGAAATATAAAAATAAATATTATTAATCTATGTATTAAAATATGAATTTCATCCCCCAAGTACGTGGCTTAGTTTATGACATGCTCAGGTGGCAAACAAATTACCTACTAATGTAGTGTGTTATCTAAGTATGGTGCTTAAAATGCTATTATAGTGATTCTCTATCAATTCAAATTTGCAAATTATTGGAGAAGCATGCCAATAAGAGATGAACTAAAAGTTGCATGATTGTTCATTCCAGCTTGGTTATTGAAATTACAGACAAATGAAGATTGAGTTTCAACTGGTGGATTAAAATCAGAGATTTTTTGCTGAATCATCATTCGATAATCAAGAAATGATGAATCTGCAGATAGCCTCTCTTCAGGATCCATTTGAAACTACTTATTCTCAACTTTGAGAGTAAAATGCTAAATAACACTGCAAATATGGGGAAAAAAAGCGCGAAAATTTTCACTAAAGATTAAGCCAAGTCAAAATACACGAACAGCAGGTAACATGTATCATTAAATTATTCATATAGCAACCCCCAAATTTATTGTAAACATGATCTGTTGTTTCTCCAAATGAAAATCGATGCATTCAAAACCCATAACATAAAAGTTCAATCTTTTTCCTTCCAACTTTCATTTCTATTTTACAGTGATGTTCAAGCCTAAAACTCATTTCAGGATTATTACATATTTTTTTCTGGATATGAGCACAGAAATTTAATTGAAATGAATATTAGCATGCATATATCAATAATCTACAAGATAATCACTAAATATTCATAATCTGGAATATCAAGATCGAAAATTAAAGTCAAATTAACTTCAAAGATATGTAGCTTCGGTAACTAATAATTAGAACTACAGATTGAAAAGGTTAAATTTGTCTAGTTAGTCTGTCTTATCTAATTACATATTTGAAGGACATATAAATTTACAAGTGGATTGTGTTAGCACAAATGTGGGTGTAGCAAAGATACTGTGGGCTTTAACATCATCGGGTCAGCACTGAGAGAGAGTAACATACCTCCGGCTTCAAGATAGGCCAAAATTAGGCAAATTGAGAGCAACATACCTCCGGCTTCATTTCCGGTGAAGAGCCCATACTCCTGCTGTATCTTGAAAGTATGGTGTGCATGCATCATACACACATTACACATATAAATAGGCAACAACAACAAGATTGTGAGGGCTTCAATGCATTTATTTATTAAAGAAATAAAATTTGCAAATGGAAAAAAAAGGAACTAAGAAAGAACACATCTATTTACCTCGGTCTGCAAAACATTCCAAACTGCTGCGACTAATCTATCACGAGAAGTGCTAGTATAAGCAGTGGATTGACCCATTTCGAACTGTACAAGGAAGAAAAGTATTCATCAAATCTATAAACCAAGGAGAGGACGGACATGAGGATGGACAGCTCAGGGGCAGTATAATTTTTTATGTTATATATGTTCTCTCTCAAATACAGATGAAGATAGATTTCAGGCTATTACAGCATCAATTAAGAAATAACGAGAGGACATAGTGAGAGAAAAATAATATATCACAGTAGAGTGGCGATGTGAAATTTTAAAGCTAAATCTGAATAATGACTTGTCAATTGTCATCAAAGATTCTATAACATTTTTTTGAGTATTGGTTGCTGCATCATGAGTTCTTTCTTGCAGAAGTTCAGGTGATTGAAGCATATACTTGGCCATCCTCTATTAGCTATTAAAATTGTTACGTAGCTGTTATTTTTATGGATCTTATATGCCATCATGGAATATACAAGCGCATGCTCAAATAAATACATGTGGCGGGAAGAGAAAGTGATGAGTGAAATTTACACACGTCAATACTTTCCTATCCACAATAAAGTTTTCGATTATTGTCAAGACGAAACAAAAAAGAAAAATATTGAAGATAGATATGTCAAAATGTATCCAAATTACAAGAAAAGGACACGACAGTATTTTAAAGCTACAAGATGGAATCTATCATAATTTAATTTTAGCACCATATCCAAGTAGCAAATTCTCTTGATGCCATGTAGTCAACAACTAAATAGGAAAAGAGGCCATATAACTCATGCACTTACAACAGCAGCAGAAGCAACATCGAAGATATGGTGGCGTCTACTTCTGATGAACTTTTCCCGAAATTGCTCAGATCTTCCTTCTTTAATTGCTTCTCTTATCAACCGAAAGAATCCCAGATAGTGGTGAGTGTTGTCTGTAAGAAGGATGCACAATTTCATGTTAGACATGTATAACTTCTTGATAGTTGACAATAATACAACTGCAAAAGGATCCTTACATTTCTAATAGAATCCGAGCCAACATTTCATGAACGTTAAGCAAGTAATTTAGATATGCCTTCGTATGATTCTGGCATGTGTAACAATTGCAACCCTCAACAATTGGTGACGAATCTTTTCTGTAAAAAGATATACCAAAAGTAAACTATAGCAGTAGTAAGTGTATTATTGATGTCCAAGAAAGAATAGCAGGAAAGATAAATTTGGACAAAGAGAAGATAAATGCATCGGTAATTACAAATTCACCTCAATTTGAGATGCAAAGCCCTATTCCGGAAAATAGAAGCCATTATGAAAAGAGTAATTTCATTTAGCATCAGTGGTGTTCAAAATTTGTCTAGATGGCAACATTTGTTCATTAAATTATAAGTTTAATTAAATACAAAGATTTATAACCTATTTAATAGGACATATGATATGCTGATACATAAAGTATTATTCAACATTAAGATAGGTGACTTATCAATCCAACGAAATTTAATTATTTAATAATTCTCACAAATTAAATTTTATTGTTATTTAATAATTCTCACAAATTAAAAGTGGGACCATTGATGTTTGGCCATTTTCCTTCTTCAACTGAACCTATTGGAACATTAAATAACCAAGAGGAAAAATGCTAAGATTGAGAATTACAGTAGTATAGTATTTATTGTTATACTATCTATGACCAACAAAAGAGTTAATGGAGTAAACAAAATAATGATAAATTGTCAAATAAATATGATAGCAAAGTAGAGTAATCAGGATAGTAAACCTTGGGCCAAACAGGACACTTCTTCGTGGAGTAAGAAAGATGGGGGATCCTCATGGAGCAAGCAGGATGGAGGATCTAATGGGAATAAGCAGGATGATGGAGATTCTTTGCACAAAAAGGATGGCGAATCTTCTTGGGGCAACAGAGGTGGTGGTGCTTGGAGTAAGCAGGATGGTGGGTCTTCTTGGAACAAAAAGGATGGTGAATCCTCCTGGAGTAAACAAGTTTGAGAGTCTAGTTGGGGTCAGAAACCTGATGGTAATGTGGAAGATCAATCGAAAGGTAGGACAGATCAAAAGGATAGTTGGGAGAACTCCAAAGGAGGATTTGGTGGTTGGAAGAACGGTGGGATGGGAAATAGAGATGCAGATCAAGATGGCAGTTGGGGAAATGATAAATCATTCGATGGGGGCTATGGTTCAGGTGCAAAAGAAGGAAGAGGAGGGGGTCGAGGAGGAAGAGGTCAATACGGTAGAGGGAGATCTTTTGATCAGGGTGAATCCAATAGTTGGAACAAGGAAGGTCAACACAGTCTAGGTTCAAGTAATGATTTTTCTGCTGGGAATCGTCCTAGTTGGTGCAGTGGTCAAGGAGGTAGTTGGGATAAAGATATGTCTGCTGAAGGAAGGAAGTAAGAAAGATGGTTGGGAAGAAAATTAAAGGGAACAGGGACCCAGTGAAAGGCCAACATTTTTACCGACATGCCAATGTAAACTATTCTCCTGTGGAGCAGCAATGAGGGCAATTCTGGTGGAGGTCTCCTTCGCCTGTGCTCATAGTACGAAACTGGTCACTCAACCTGTTTAAACCAACAAAAATGGGTAAACTGAGTGATGAAGTAAATACTGACATAATCATGGAATTTTATTCACTTAACATATGAGCAATTTGTTGAAAATCAGGATCGAGACTATTAAGAAGGGAAGCAGGATCAGAGGAAATAAATTAAGAGTTCCTTACAATTTGAAGGCATAGTCAAACATTAATCATAAGAGAAATGATAAAGTAAATTGTTGGCTTGCAACAAAACCTAACCTGTTGTAGGGTATACTGAAAAGAATGATCCAAATATATCTGCCACAAGACCAAACGACTGTTAGAAGACAAACATATCCTATAGCTTCAACTCAGCTGATAACCTGCTAATTGTTTCAGGACATCAAAGTACAATAAGTTACACAAACCAGGTAATAAGAGCAAAAAGTAATCTTCTTTAAGAGAAGAAAGAAGATTAGTAGCCTAAAATTTCTTTGGAACTCAAATTCATCAGAAAGTATTCAGAATAATGCATCTAAATGAAACTGAAAAATGCTTTTAGATTTCTAACAGGTATTTATCAATCTTCACATATGAGCAATTTGTTGAAAATCAGGATTGAGACTATTAAGAAGGGAAGCAGCTGATCCAGCACAAATGATATATTCTCAGAACTATTTATTTCCAACAAAATCACGTCACAAATAATTAAGCAGATCCCAAGGCTCAGGCCTTGAAGACTGCAAAGGCCGTGAAAGCAGGTTCTTCGGCAATCAAGAAGAAATCAAAAAAGATCATCACAAAAGTTACGTTCCACAGGCCAAAGACATTGAAGAAGGACAGAAACCCCAAGTACCCACGTATCAGTGCTCCTCCAAGGAACAAATTGGACCACTACCAAATTCTCAGAATGACCTTTGTGTTTATTAATCTCTTGAACCATAGAAATGCATTTCAAACATACACCAATACCAAAAAATACAAATAAAACTAAAAAAGAACCTTAAGAATCATGAGAAAAACAACATAGATCTTAAGTTAAACTGCAAGAACATAAATAAATTACACAAAACGAACAATCTTCTCCTACAAAAATGAACGAAATGCAAGGAAATAAAAAACGTAACCTTACATTTATCGAACAGCCCAAGATCCGTGCCTTTGACAGCGAGAATCAACCCAGGAAAAAAATTTCGAAAAGTAGAACACTAATAACCCGAAAAAAGGCAACAGAAGGTAGACAACGACGATTAAACAAAGGTAGATCGACCCAAGGAAGGCGATGAAAACCCAGAAATTGAAAGAAGGTGAAAAACACAAGGATCGAAGGAAAAAATAGCAAAAGAATGAAAAAAAAAAACAACACATGTAGATCAACGAGGACGAGTAGACCAACGAGGATGAGTAGACGATCCGGGAACCAAAGTCGGATTTTCGGGAGGGACCAGATCGATGACAAAGGGCGGCGGAGATGAGCTGAAGTCGAAGAGAGAGACGGAAATATGAGAGAAATGACACACAAGAGAAACCCTAAGCCAACAAGGTCGTATTATTGGAGAGATGAAAAACCGAAACTCCCAAAACGGTACAGTAAAAGGGCTCCTCACAAATTTCCAAAACGGCGTCGTTTTGTTATCCTTTAGTTTCTACAGTACAAAGGCTCCTCACTCTTTTTATATTTGTAGGATACTCTCTTTTATTTTTGATTCTGTGTACTGACAGACATAAAATTAACTTTTTATTATTATTATTTTATAAAATTATTTTGTTTATTTCCAAAACTTAAGTTTGATGATATTTACATTAATGCCTTAGCATATTATCAGTTACAAAATCAAAACGTAATATTTACATTAATGCCTTAGCTAGATTCTATTGCAATTAGACTTGATTAGCCTAATAAGTAGCTTTTTTTTTTTTTTTAATATATTCATTTAATTAAAGAGCACAATAAGTAGTGGACCAAACTCGGCCTGTCAGAGGTCTGTCTATTTTTGAGACTTGTGGGCTGTCCAAGTTTATTCTGTTCTAATTGGGCCAAAAATATTCAACTCAAGCTCCGCCCAACTGTTGATTGTATATAAATTGAATGCAAGATTGAACCAATGTTTGAATTCGTATATTTAAATTTTCAAACACACGTGTACTCACCTAGTTAATTGTTTCAATGAAATGGCGTGACTTTTTCATTGAAAAGTAATAGAATGCCACTTTTTCACATTCTCATTTTTACAAACACATTGAATGCATTAATTGAATTAATTCAAACACATTTGGAAGATTAGGACGTCACATGAATTCTAATTGTCCGCTGAAATGAAGATAACAGTTGTGTGTAACCTTAACCCCAAAAATCATTTTAAATTGTCCAGACATTACGTTATTAGCACAAATAATGACTAAATGTGGGAAATATAAAATCTGACATTTTATGATTTTTTCTTCACACTTTCTTTTTGTAAGTATGATGCGTTGGAGAGTAGAGGAACCACGCCTAAAAATGTTGCACATCCCAAACACGATCCGACGGCCCACATGAAGTCGAAGGTGGCTAATGGGTGGTTAAATCCTGTTAAGTTTCTGAAAAATTTAAAGTAAAAAATACTTTCAATTTTAACCATTTGTCATTTAATCCAAGTATATCATGTTTTTTTTCAAAATGACCCCAAAATATAGGGTATTTGTATAAGAATCCCTTCCCCATAATCAATAGAACCCTGCTTCACATCCCCGACATGGCACTCACATAGATGGGACTGCACATAATTTTTTTTAATACATGGTGGGCCCACCATATTAGTGTCCTAGTGAGCCCCTATGAATTAGTCCCATGTACGTGAGGAATAATTCTAAGTGAAAATTACAACATACCAGAATTTTAAACTTTCAATTTCAAAATTCAGATTTCTAAGTTTTTATTTCAAAAATTAGATAAAAATTAAAATTTTAAAAATTTAATTTTTAAAAAGATAAAATTAATAAAACAAGCGAAACCCGATTCCAATTTCCAACTCACAGCAATGGTTCCACATTGGTGATTTCATTCCAATAAATGAAGAATTTATGATGGAATCAGAAATTAGCAGAAGGATTTTGGCTCTATTCGCAGGGATCAGTTACCAAACTTTCAAGCCGACCAAACCCTTCTGCGATGCAGCTACATACGGTAGTTGTATTGGAGATTCGAACACGAATTTCAGAAAACGCCATTGTAACTACAATAATCTCTGCGGTAGGCCTAAGAATTGATTAAGGATCGATCAATTATGGTGAGCGTGTACGGATTTGCTTCTTCTACAAAAGAAAATGGCCTATCTTTCACTTTTACGCTAAGCTAAACACAATCAGTGTTCCCGTTTGTTGTCCTTGTAAATGTATGTATTATAGTGACCAGTGGTTAGGTGCGGTTATAGTGCGCTGCTGTGCGACTGATAATTTTAAATCTGATTTTTTGGGTGGTGGTTGTGGTGACTAATACGTTGGATGTGGTGTTGGTGAGTTGGTGGTGGTGGTCGGAGGTGATGGTGAGAAGTTGGTGGCAATGGGTTGTCGAGGTGGTGGTGGATCTGACACGACACGACGCTGTGGTGGTGTTTTTCTTCGATATGTTGATTTGTTTGGGATGGTGTTGCTATCGAGAGGTGGTGGTGGTGGTGGTGGTGGTGGTTCTACTGGCGGTGCTGTTGCTGGATAGAGTAGTGAGGTGGTGGTCACGAGTGTTGGTCGTGGTCAAAAATTATTTGGTTGATTGTAACCATTAAATTGGTTAATCTGTGACCAATAAACAATATGTGAGTAATGAAAAAGATAAATTGTGATCAAGAAATAATGTGTGACCTAAAAAATTGTTAGTTTGTGATCGATAATTTGAAAAATTGTGACTATATGATAAATTGTGACTTATAATATTTGTGATTGGTGACCGATAAATGAATTGTGACGTATAAATTTTTTATTTGTGACCAATGAACAAATTGTGACATATAAAATTTTTGAATTATGACCGTAAGATAATTTGTGTCATATAAAATTTCGAAAATTTGTGACTGTGTGATAAGTTGTGACTTATAATATTTGTGGTTTGTGTTCGATAAATAAATTATGACGTATAAATTTTTATTTGATACCGATGAACAAATTGTAACTTATAAAGTTTTTGAATTGTGACCTATAAAATTTCTGATTTGTAACCGTAAAATAATTTGTGACTTATAAAATTTCTGATTTTTGACCTATGAACAAATTGTGACGTATAAATTTTTTGAATTGTGGCCGTAAAATAATTTGTAACGTTTCAATTTTTTATTTGTAACTGATGAACAAGTTGAGACCTACAAATTTTTTGAATTATGATCGTAAAATAATTTGTGATATGTAAAATTTGTGAGTTGTGACAAATTAATAATATATGACCAATTATATAAAATTTGTAATCAAATTATATGGAATTGTGACCTTAATATATTTAATTAATAAAATATATGCTTAATTAATTAATTCATAAATAAAATTTTAAAAAAATATATGAGATTTGAAATTTTAAACCATATTTCTTAAATTTGAAATTGGTGAAACTTAACCTCTTAGTTATGAAATTTTCCCTAATTCTAATCAATAATACCTTGTATGGTAGCGGTGCTTATAAATTGTGAATCATTTTGAAATTGAATAACAAGTGATGAAAATTGTCTATCTTTCAATAAACCATTATCACCTTCGCCAAATGTAGTAATACGGGGAAAATTGGACTGTGCATGGTATTTGATTTTGTGGCCTGAAAAATCCTATTTTTAAATTTTCTCGAGTTTCTTGTTTCTGAAAATTTAATTATTTAAAATATGAAAATTATGAAAATTATTACATTTTTTCTCTCTGATATCAAAAAAGTAATTATTTAAAATTTTACGCTTTCAATCCATATCAAGAAAACCCCCAAAATGGAAAACCTTCTCACCAAAGTCCTCAAATATTGATTCCCAAATAGAAAACCTCTCATTAAATGAAAATTATTACATTTGTGGCACGTCCATAATGGCTTGTTGATTAATACAACTGAAGAATATTGAAGACCCTCCAATTTTATTTTATTTTATTTTTATTTTTTCTTTTTCAATTTTCGGCTCCTTTCAATATTTAGCTTATGTCCATGTCATTCTTCAAAGACACAAGCACAAAAATTCCTTCAATCATCACCTCATTATTGGGTGCAGGCTACCCATTTTCTCAACTATACAATTTACACACTTCACAGAAACTACTCTAAACTCGATGATCTGCTCCATCTTATCCTTAAATATTCTTCAACAGAGAGAGGGCTGCTTTGCTCCATACTGCTGAATGATATAGAATTATCATTTACATCAAGAAATGCAAGGCTTAAATGGGATTCTGCACTTGAATCTGGATAAACTTCATCATCATTATCATCCAGGTTTTCAGGGTCATTGTGATCACCGTATTGGGGTTTTACTTCTTCATTCATGCATTTTTCCCCGGATAGTATACCTAGTATCTGAAATATAGACATAAAAATGCAACACTCTTAAATCACAATTGTCAAGAAATAAGCCCTAATCTCAATTCCGAAAGCAATAGTGAAAGAAATAAAAAATAGAAACGTGCACATAGAAATCGGAGATTTTAAGTAGTTCACCCTCAACGTGTGAGCTATGTTTGTTCTCTGTTTCTTGGTTACAAAAAATACGGCACCTCAGATTCCTATTCATAATATAGGAAACAAGGGTGACCTAATACAAACATAAGGCATAAAGGTCAGATTTGGAAGAATGAAGTTCGTACCTGGGACATTTTGGGACGAAGACGGGCTGCTTGTTTTAGACAGAGGGTAGCTGCTAGAAGCATTCTTTGCATTTGATCCTCATTAATATCATCTTCCAAATTTGGATCCAATATGCTTTTTAGATCTCCAGTTTCTAGTCTTGGTTTTGCCTGGATACAGAAGTTATTTTATGTATTCCATACAGAACTAATGGAAAAATGAATGTTTTATTCTGCAAATAGATTCTCACCCACATAACTAAGCTTTCTTGACCTTTTGGAGTCTCCAAACCTATTGGTTTTCTTCCGGATAGCAATTCTAGTAGAACTACACCAAAAGCATATACATCAATCTTGTCACTGACTTTCCCGTACATAAAATACTCAGGAGCGAGATAGCCAAAGGTTCCTACTACATCTCTGTCACTCAGGAAAGAGGCTGATGTAGGCCCCCATATTGCCAAGCCAAAATCACATAACTGTTCAAGAAACAAAACCGTTATTTCAAAAGGTCTGAATGTTGATTTGTGATTACTAGGGATATGAATCTGATCAACTACCTGTGGTTCTAAATCATCGCTGAGAAGAATGTTCGAAGATTTGACATCTCTATGTATTACAGGCCTTGGACATTCACTGTGTAGGTAATTAAGTGCTTCAGCAATCCCAACAGCTATTTTGAATCTTACTTCCCATTGCAAAACAGACTTTTCCTTTCTCTTACCTGCTTTGGAAATCATATTAGGTAGTGAATGTTTAGAGAATTATTAAGAGAAAAAGATCCACCCTCCTTAAACTTACCGTGCAAGTTCTCTTCTAAATTTCCATTAGACAAAAAGTCATAAACAAAGATTAAATTAGTATGATCTACACAAATCCCAAGCAGATGAGCGATTCTTTTGTGCTTCAATGTGGTCATTATATCGACTTCCAGCATAAAATCCTTCCATGCTTCCTTCGTTGACCTCAAAATTTTTATTGCCACTGGTTTGCCATCAGGAAGAGTCCCCTTGTATACAGAGTTACACCCTCCTTGTCCAATAAGATTGGCTGCAACAATTAAATGGACGGAAGTTTAAACTTTCAGAAAGAGAAACAAAAAACGAAATTAAGAAAGAGACAGAAGCTTTGCTTAACACAATCTAACCTGCAGAGAATTGAGAAGCTGATATTCTAAGCACATCGTAGATGAACCATTTGCAGGTATGTGGATTTGTTTTGAGTATCAGCTCCAACTCTTGAGGCAGCCCTTTGAGACTAGATACTTTGTCTACTGTATCATAGGCTGTAAAGTTTCCGTATTCTCCTCCCAAAACATCCCCAGTGTTACCCAGGACGGTCTTTAATTCAGAAACTTCTAGCGAAGATCGACTAGGTAAGCTCATTACCCATTTCACAACCGACATTTTTCTTGCTTCTAGACTTGGTTGAGTTATAGAACTAGCTGTTTGGAGAAGCGGCCAACCTGGCCTCTGCTGCGTAAAATCCTCTGCAGGAAGAGAAATCGAATTAAGAGAACCTTTTTTGTGTCTTCCAACAGGGCTAAAAGCTTCAGCTTTGGAGGTCAGAATCCCATCATAAATGAGCCTTCCCATCTCTGATATCTCAGATTCACCAAATTCTGACTGAGTATCTTTGAAATTGACGTTTCCAGTTAAATAAAAACTCAGGTTTGGATCTTTTCCAGGACCTGGAATCATCAAGACAAATTCAGTATATATTGAATCGTCAATGAAATATTTTCTCATTTATATGAACAAGAGTCCGAACCTTCTGGTTGGTTTTTGGAACTCCTACTGAACACAACCTTTCCATTGTGAATTGCCATGACTTCAGTCGTCAAAGGAAGTCGCCTTGCACAATATTTAGCAATTGAAGACCAACCCCTGAGAAAAACTTCATTCAAGACTCCAATAAAAAGATTACAGGAATACAAATTAATGCAAATAGCCAAATACCATTATCCTTTTTCTACGTACCCGAGAGAACTAAACTTAGTTATCCCCACTATAACAACTGATGCAGAATGGTTCTTTGCTTCTCTCACCAGAACTTTTCTGGTAGACTTTCCTTTCAAGACCTCCGCCCTGATAGCAACCTGAACAGCCTCAAGCCCACCAAAAAATTGACAAAAGGAAATAAGAAGTTGATAGGGTATTGGCTTTACCCTTGGAAAGTGACCAAACGCTAAAAAAGAAAAACCAAGAGAAACCAACCTGTTTTTGGTTACACATCCCTTTATAGTCTTCCAAATAATCATCCAACAAATTTTTCTCTCTCAGGACGGAGTCTGTAAGATGAAAAATTAGGTAAGAACTCAATAGGTACAAGTAATTTAGAATTAGAAGCAATTTACAAATGCCCATGCCAGTACCAGAACTCCTACAAACATGAATGGCAATCACGCAATCTCCAGGATCAGCTACTTTCATAACAGCCCAATCCATTAACTCTTTAGAATGGCCATCGAATTGTATTCCCACCACCACAATTTTCCGAAGCCTCTCCACAGTCATTTTTCCCCTTAGTAAATTGATGACCAATAATTTGATAATTTCACCTTCCACAGGGTTCCTCTTACTTGCATTTGCAGGAATTTTGCACGTACTTTTTCAATTCTCGATATGATCACAATCTGTACCAAAAATATTGAATAGTTACTTCCCACTTCAAATGCAACATACTCCAGCCGACAATAAAATGTATGAATTTAATTATTCGAAAACAATAAGTAAATCCAAATATCCAGTTCTAAAGCGTTTCTCTAAATAGAAAACTCTCGTTCCCGCCAATGAATATAAAACTAAAGCAGAATCGATAGATACGATATCTATGGATACACGTTGAATTTGCTAAAACATAAACAGGATCCGACAACAAAAACCTACCTAAAATTTGTGAATAATTCATATCATTCAAAGTCACCAAAACATATAAAATTTGAAAATGCATCGCATACCTACTTTCAACTAACAAATAATTTAATATGTGGGTGGTAAGGTGGCAAATGGCGATAAATCTTACTTGAGCAAATTGAACAGTTTAATTTATCTTACTGAAAATCAAAAGAAAAATAATGTTTGAATATGATATGAAGAAAAAGTGAGAAGGAGCCATCAGAGAAGGTGCCGTGGGCGGTGAGTGAGTGTGTGTGTGAGAGAGAGAGAGAGAGATTAATTTTTAAACTATTTTATTCGTATTCTAGTTTTGGTTCGTTATTCGGAGAGGGCAATAATTTGCGGGAAAGCCATGATATACAATTGGGCCTCACAACTCTCGACCGGATGCTGTCTAGTTTGATTTCATTACTATACAAAGAAAAAGGTTTGATTTTACGTTTGGCATTTGATTGGATCGAACTGAACATACAAAATGTGCACTCTATTTCTTCTGCGGTCGACTTCAGTTGCATGTACGGGCGACTTAATATCTCCGTTTTGATGGGTTCATGAAAAGTTATCCAGAGAATAAAGATTAATGAATAATGTTTTGTGTACAATCCATGGTTGACAAGAAATTTGACAATCCATGTTAATTCAAATTCGAATGGACGGGAAAGTGTGTGGTGTTTAAAAACTGGTCACTAAACCTTCAATATGTTGCAGCACATTGTTAAACTTGATGTCAAAAAAATTGTACTTGTAACATGGTTGAAGATTAATATACACAATAAAATAAAACATAAGAATTAATTATTGCTTAAAATAGTTATAAATTCACAAAATCAACCCTCAGTTTGATAGCGTGAAGAGTTAATTCTTACAATCACGTCTCTTAAATTGATAACGTGAAACACAATTATAAGAAATGTATAGTGGTCGTAGATGTATATGGTGGCTAAATGGGTAAGATTGAAAGTGATAATGATCCATTTTCTCATGGTCAAAATACAACAACAACGTTAATATTACTTTGACTCTTCATTTTTCATAGGTCAAATATTTTCAGCTCTTACCTTAAAGTGCGCCTCCTTTAGTTTCAAACTAATTTTTTTAATCTTATATTCTAAATTAAAATTATTTCTGAGGTCACTTTATTTGGTGAGATGTCTATTTTCATGAGAATTAGGCCATGTGACGTGACGATGGACAAGAAAATGACTCGTGATAGGTACCACCATTACCAATTGTTTGAGACTTTTCAAGTCAATTGCCTTCATCCTCGTAATATTCATCATTAATACTGTTTTCATGATAAAATCCTTTCCAAATGGATAATTAACTTTTCACATATCTAAAAATTTTAGGAAATATTTTGATTATTTTTGAATTTTGAGTAATAGTGAAGAATATCCATAGTCGTTCTACGTGGCATACACATAACAGCTTGTAATTTGATTCATTAACCAAATAACAAGTTGTTATGTGTATGACGACTACCGATAATTTTCACAATAAATAGCATTATTCTTGATTTTTTCATGGTCGATGGGAAATTTAAATGATTTCATTCAAACCATGGTGCTAACAACCAGCAAATGAAATACCATCTTAGTTTTCTTTTCCTTCTAAAATTTATTAGAATAATTGGATAAGGAAGAAAAAGCATTAAACCAACCACCATCTTATCTTAATAATTTATTAAGAAACGGAACGTTTAGCATTTAACCAACTGTACGAGCTTGTTTGGGATAGATTTTTTAGGGAAGAATTGATTTTGAATAGTGATATGATGGGAAATTTGTGGTTGTAAGAGAAGAAAAAATTATTGATGTGATGGAAAATATTATTTTATTGAAAAATGTGTGGTTGAAAATGAGAATTGATTTACTGTAGAAAAATTTAATCACTCCCAAACATGGCCTACATGTCATTGACTTATTGTAGTCGTTATGTTGAGAATTTCAACAATCTTTTGGTTTTGGGACTCCAAATTAAAGAGTAAGATCGTTTCAAAAATGAAAAGGCCAACTAAAATTGTAACACCTCCAAATTTAATTTAGATACCTAACCTAGATTTGGAGATATTAACATTTAACTTTCTTTTAATTTCTTTTTTTTTTTTTTAGGGAAATAAAGTTATTCATTCATCAAATCGTCAATCAGTACATTTGAAAGAAAGAAATGCGGAAAATAAGACCATTCAACAATAACATGTAATGAACTAGCGGTCTTAGCTAGTGTGTGAGCTACTTGGTTAGCCGATCGCCTAACCCAGCTGAACTTGAGATTCGGTAATTCTCTAGCAAGGAGGCGGCACTCTTCAATAAGAATACCAAAATAAGAATTGTCAGCATCATCACTCTGTAGAGCATTATAAACCAGGAGAGCATCCATCTCAATGGTTTGGACATCAGGAAATTTAGATTTAATCCAAGAAAGAGCATCACGAACCCCCAAAGTTTCGGCTAGAAGTGGATCAACAATACCTTGTACAGTAACAACTCTGGCAGCAACAAAGGAACCCAAGTCATTTCGAATCACCAGGCCTAACCCGGCCTTCCCTTGGTATTCAAAGATGGCTGCATCAATATTTAATTTAAGGGAACCCGTAGTAGGTGGTTTCCACTTAACAAGCTCCGGTCTGTTGGAGTTGGCCGAGGGTGTTGAAAGTGGTTGGTTAGCAACTTGCCATTGTTGGAGGAAATTTTTTGCAATAGTCACCACCTTAAGTACTGTAAACGACTTAGCATTCCAAACGGTTTCATTTCGGTTCATCCATATAGCCCAACAAAGCATAGCGATAATCTCTTGATCTTGCTGATGATTCTTTAAGATAGTTGTGAGCCAGTCTTGGAAATTAGCAACCAAGCGGGGTGAACTGGCTATTCCCACTGTCTCCCAAACCTTTTGGGCTAATTCACAAGAGACAAAAACATGGAGAACAGATTCTTCGTGCGTTAAGCAAACCGGGCAATGGCTATCAACGTCGACTCTTTTAGCCCTCAACTGATCAGTTGTTGGAAGAACATTTAGCGATGCCTTCCAATTTAAATTTCGAACCTTCGCTTGAATTTTATATCTCCAAATTTTGTTCCAAAAACTCTCAATAGTAGTATGAGAGTGTGTGAAAGAATCTGCCATCAATAGCTTATACCCACTTCTGACTGAGTAAGCACCCTTCTTGTCATGAATCCAGAACATTCGATCTTCCCTCCCATGTGCTGTTAGGGGAATTTTCATGATCTGCCCACGGTCTTCCTCATTAAAAAGATCAGCGAGAAGATTGTAGTCCCAACTATTTTCCCCTGCTAAGATAAGTTGATCAACAGTGGCATCTTCTCTTCCTGGGCTTGGTTCTGAAGTAACAAAACCTTGGCGGGGATTAGGAAGCCAAGGGTCATGCCAGATTCTAATCGAGGAGCCATTACCTACTCGAAGTCTACACCCATCTTTTAGGACAGATTTAGCAGCAAGTATACTGCGCCAGATATAACTTGGCCTATAGCCAATATTAGCTTCCAAGAATGTTGAAGAAGGAAAGTAGCGTGCCTTATAGATCCGAGCAACCAAAGATGTAGGTTGTGTTAGTAGCTTCCACCCGAGCTTACCAAGGAGAGCTAGATTAGTTTCATGCAACTTCTTGAATCCCATACCACCTTGTGATTTTGGAAGGCTGAGTTTGTTCCATGCAATCCAGTTGATGCCTCTATTTTCCCCTTTATTAGATTGCCACCAAAATTTATTCATGATTCTTTCGATTTCTTCACAAAGCTGAATAGGTAACAGAAACACACTCATAACGAAATTAGGAACAGCTTGGGCGACAGTCTTAATAAGGATCTCTTTTCCCGCTCTAGGTAAGCACTTTTCTTTCCAACCTTGAACTCGTTGCCAAACCCGATCTTTAATGAAAGAGAACACCTCTCTCTTCTTCCTTCCAATGATAGATGGCAAACCAAGGTACTTGTCATGCCCTTGGAAAGCCTGAATACCCAAATTAGAACGAATAGCGATCTGCCTCTCGAGGTCAACATTTTTATTGAAATACAAAGTAGATTTGTTGTAATTGATGGATTGGCCTGATTCCATTTCATATTTGTGAAGTAGCTCCTTAATGTCATCACATTCCCTTGTGTTTGCTCGAAAAAACAATAGGCTATCATCCGCGAAGAAAAGATGAGTAAGAGTGGGGGCATGTCTTGCAATTCTGTAACCATGGATAGCGTCTGACATCTCTTTAGAACGAATGAGAGAGGATAACCCTTCCGAGCAAAGGATGAACAAATATGGTGATAGGGGGCAGCCTTGTCGCAGTCCCCGTTCCGAAAAAATGGGTCCGATATTGAAACCCCTATGAACAATATGATACCGAATGGTAGAGACACATAAAGTGATCAAATCAATCCAGTTTTGAGGAAACCCCATACGAGTCATCACTTGCTTCAAAAATCCCCATTCGAGCCGATCATATGCCTTGCTAATGTCAATTTTAAGAGCAACCATGTCATGTTTACCACGATTCTTTTTTCTTCATATGATGAAGAACCTCAAATGCCAACATAATATTATCGTTTATGGATCGACCAGGAACAAATGCACATTGCGTCTCCGAAATGACATCCGGCAAGATTAATTTGAGGCGATTAGCAAAAGTTTTGGCCACTATTTTATACAAAACATTGCATAGAGATATTGGCCTAAAATCTTGCATAACCTCAGGATTGCCTTTTTTTGGAATGAGAACAATGGAGGTGTCATTGAAACCTACGGGGAAAGTGTGAGTGTTCAAGCAATTTAAACACAAGGAGGTTACATCCTTACCAACAACCTCCCAAAATTTTTGATAGAAAGCCGGGTTCATGCCGTCCGGTCCCAGAGCCTTATCAGGGTGCATGTCGAATATGGCTTTTTGAATCTCTTGGGCTGTAAACGGGGCTGCTAGCGTTTCATAATGGGAGTCAGATATGCGAGCATTAATTCCCTCAACCACAGGACCTGGAACATCACTTTGAGTAGAAGATTTGAAAAGATCATGAAAATATTCAGAGATAATCCCATAAACGGCAACTCTGTCCGAAAACTAGTTTCCATATTGACCCTTGAGGCGCTGAATTTCATTCAATCGTTTTCGAGAAGAGGCTGCCTTATGGAAATATTTAGTGTTAGAGTCTCCGTCTTTCAACCAAAGCTTTCTAGATCTTTGCTTCCAGTAGAGTTCTTTCTGGCGAAGAGCTTTGAAGTAACCAGATTGGGCCTTGCGAAAATCCCGAATGCCGACAGAATCCATTCTCCTGTGAAGAATGTCCATAGCGAGTCTACATTGTTTTATCTTGAAATTGAGTTGTCTTAATCTGGATCCTCCCCAACAAAGGAGGTCATCATCGTAATATTTGATGCGGTTGAGGGTAGGTTCTCCCACGGTCCGGTCCCAACTTGGCTGGACAACATCCTTACAATCGTCTTCTCGGAGCCATAGATTTTCAAAGTGGAACTTCATGTGAATTGGTCGTGGTAAGAGTGAGACTGGTGCTTCTAGTTGTGGGAAGATATGGGCATGATAAGATGAAAATTGTCCCAAGTTATGAACCTGGGCTCTTTGAAAGATATCAGTCCATGTTGTAGTAGCAAGAGCCCAGTCTAGTCTTTCATCCACCCATCGTGGTGAACCCCTACTTTTAAACCACGTGTATTGATAGCCCACCATTCCTAGGTCGTAAAGGTGACAATCTTCTATAGTCTCCTTGAATCCATTGAGAAGCCAATTCGGATGTTCGTGTTGTCCCATCTTTTCATGTTGGAATAAAAGGTCATTATCCAAGACAAACCCATGGGATGGAGGATGAAGAAGCAAGAAGTCTCAGTTGGTCCCAACTCTCATGTCGTTTTCTACGGTCCGGATTGCCATAGTAACCTGTGAATCGCCATTTTGGTTGTCCAACTAAAGTTACTTCAACATCGATATGGTAACGGGAAACGCTAATGAGGCTAGCCATATTATGCTTCTTCCACATTAGAGCAAGGCCACCACTATGGCCAATACAATCAACAACAACACAACAATTGCAATTTAATTTATTTTTAATAGATAGAATTTTCTAGTTACAAGATAAAGTCTTAATAAGGAAAATAAAACTGGGCTTATTTTGAAGAACAAGGTCGGCAAGGACCTGAACTGCTCGTGGGTTGCCAAGCCCACGACAGTTCCAGCTGAAGACACTCATTCGGATCGGTGGGCCTGCAAGGCAGAGCCCACTGCAGCCCCATTTTTGGATCATCATGCATGGGTTCATAATCAAGAACCGGGTTGTTCAAGTTCACTTCCGGGTAGTTGTTCTTCCTGCGTCTTTTTTGCTCCAGTATGGTAATTCCTGGATCCTCATCACTTTCCTTGTTATGGGAGTCACCAACTAGGCCTTCCTTAAGTAAGGGATTTTCCTTCATATTAGGCAGCAAAGGTGGCAATGCATGGGAGGTTGGATTGATTGAAATTAACCCTTGAGACACGCATTTTCCTTTGTTAGATAAAGAATGATTTTCACCACCGTTGGGAAGTACCTCCTCTCCGTCATAATCCGCGCTCTTACCAAAATTAGAATCTGAAGATTATAGCGACGATCCCCGCAGCCACCTCTCGCCGGCAAGACCAGGATTATTCCGAGATGGAGCTCTGAGAAAAGGGCCATATGGTCGTTCCAGCTCCTCACCGTTAGCTTCATATAGTTTTTCACAATTTGAATTGGAGTGTCCAATTTTTCCACAAATGAAACAGAATGTTGGCACTCGTTCATACTTGAAGATCACCCATATCCAATCATGATACATATTTTTAAAAACATTCATTGATTCATTGACATTTGAAAACTATTATTCCTTGAAACTTTATGTATGCTTATGAATACATTGACATGCATAGATGTATAATGAGAAACATTAATGACATTTAACATAACTAGTAGTAAGCACATGCGTTGCACGTCTTATGTATCGATTGAATGATATATATAGCCCCTGTTTGACACCCATTTTCTTTTCATTCTCATTCTCATTTTTTTCTCTTTCTTCATTTCAACCATACATTCTATCAATAAAATAATACTACACATAAACTCAAAAATTCTCATTACTTTTTAACCACACATTCTTCCATCATTCACAATTCCAGAATTTATTTTTCTTCAAAATGGGTGTCAAACAGGGGCATAATATTTTTAAAGTAATAATATCGTTTTTTTAAAGTAATTGAGGTAATTGATAATATTAAAGAGAAAATTAAAATTGAAAAAATATGTATAACTGAATAAAAGTTCTTATGAAATTATGTTTGTAATGTGAAAATGTTGAATAAATTTATACGTAATGCCATAATTACAAAAACACTTCTTTGTACACAATATTTTTTATCAACGTCTCACATCTTTTCTTCTTTGTTTTTTCTGCTTTTTCTAGAGCTTTGTTATTTGTATCGAAACTCCAGGAAGAAATATTCCGAGAGTATGCAATGTTTGTCCTTTGAGCCTTGTTAATGGTCATTGCAAAGTATAGGCGTATCGAAAATTGTTTTATCTTAAATTTGAATGGGTCATTTACTGGAGCTAATGGAATGCGTGGAAGGAAATCTTGTTTTTTCAAAATGTTGTCAAACAATTATTTCTGCATAAATAATATATTTCTTTAAATCATGACAATTCATTCTTGTTCCATTGCAAAAACCGTTGGATGTTTCCAGATCCCTCATAAGCATACTTTTACATTAAATCCTTATTTGGCCAGTTTTTGAAAAATATTTAATTAAAATATAATTATGTTATCTAATCACCGAAGTTAATACATATTACACAAATTATTACTTTGTGAATCAAAAACCTATATTGTGCCGTTAATGTCAAATTGGACTCGCACGTGTTAATTCTTTTTGCCACACAAGAGACTTCCCATAAAAAAATTTAAGAACGAAATAGTCAATTGAATTTTGAGTTCGTTTAATTTTTTTAAATAATTGAATGTCGGTTTCACTTCTTGTATTAATTTCAAACCAAATGATAAATATCAATTAAATAATAATGTAACTTATGAAAATTAATAAGGAATTTGTTGACCAAAAATATAAAATTTAAGATCAAAATAACCAATTGAATGTTTCCCACTCATTCACATGTAAGGGTAATAATTACGAGTTATTTACTTTTAACATATAATATAGTAATGCATTTTGTAACCTCAATTAAATAATGACTTAATGCACGAATTATAAAGTAAATTATGAATATTAATAAGGGCTTTGTTGGTGAAAAATAAAAATTAAATAGTTAAATTCTGTTAATTTTTATTTATTTAGTAATTGAGTGTGAGTTTAACTCCTTATATTAATTCCAAACCAAATGATAAATTTCAATTAAATATTTCACTTCTTATATTAATTCCAAACCAAATGATAAATATTAATTAAATTGGCATTCCAATTATGAGGGTATATCAGGCATATAGTTAAATATGCAAAGGGTGAATTTGGTATTTAAAAGTTTTTCCACAATTCTCACTTTTAATATATTGCAGATAATTAAATATCATGTTAACATAAGAGTAAATAAGATTATATATTTATACATTTAATCTTATGACATACGTGTACATGAATATGTCGAGAAGCATTAATGACATAAAACGCAATAATCGAACATAAAGTTCACGTAATAACATGTTAATACATTTACGATATAACTTACTCATGAAAACAATGGGAGGTTTACCTACTTGAAATCTTTAGAGATTTACTTTTAGAATGGCAACTTGAGATGTCACTAGTCGCCCACAAAGTGAATGTGCCAAAAGTCCTAATTCATTATCATTAATTAAAAACAAACATCTACATTCTCATTGATTATTTTTATTTATATATTAGTTCGATAAATGATCAACAATTAGATATATGCATAACCTAGACTCTATGGCTACATAAGAAAATTGATTTTAAATAATACTTAGGGGTCATGGTAAAATCTCGATTGGCCACATGAGAAGCTTACTAGTAAGTAATCATTTAAAATATATATATATATATATATATATATATATATATATATATATATATATATATATAAGGGCAAATTAGGCCTAATACCCTAAAAAATTAACTAATTTGATTAATACCCTATTAACTAACTAAAACATTTAATAATGTAATAAATACGTTAAAAAACCCTCCAGCATCCCCACACACAGAAAAACCCCCAAAACCTTCCAAACCCTTGATCACACGCACTGAGAAATATATAGCCAATTCATGGCTACAAATGTGTGAGAGAGAGAATACAAATGAACATTAAACAATACAATTGGGGGACCAAGTACCTCAACCAGAATAATCTTTCTTCAAATGGCCCCTAATTCTTGAATTGTCATTGAACAGATCTTCCTTATCAGAACTAAATACCTCAACCAGTTGCGTGAGTTCGAATGTGACTAATAAAGAACAGCCGATGAAAGAGAGAAAGGGGTGGTCGATCACCGTCCACGACCTCTCTGGCTCGCCTGTAGCTGCTGCATCAACGGTGACACCATTTGTGCCATCGTTTGGCACCGATAGGGTGAGCCGATCTAATCCAGGAGCATGGCTCATTCTTCGACACTGTCACAGCACTTGGAAGCCTTGGGGCCGCCGGAGGCCTGGAGGGAGGGCAATGGTGGAGACCTCATTGGCTACCGCTTCGAACTCATCTCTGAGGGTGGCATAGACACTACACCACTAGCCAATTCAACTATTAGTGCGAAAAATGGTAGGAAATTCAGCATTGACATAACCACAGGTTCAACCCTATGACTAGTCCTAATAGCAGCTTTGATCTTAGTTCAGGGTCCGGTTCCGGAACAGATTTTGGATCCACAACAGAATCCGGATCTTGGACACATGTTTTACAGAGACTTTGTTATGTCAGCTACAGTCGAGGGCGATGGTAAATGCAGCCAACCAGAGGTGGAACTTGGGATGCAGCAAATTACGTGACGGAGGATGCAGCAGCTTTTGTGGCATTGGATTCGAAGGTGTTCTTGATGCTATGTATTTCTACAGCACAGATGTCAGTTTCCACATAATGTAGTTAAATTATAGTTTAAGCAGTGGCTACTAATTTGCCATTTAGGAAATCATAGCGTGTTGTTGCTAGCTTCTTGTAAGATTTTGAATATGGCATAAGGTGTTTGATAAATTACCTGAATGGGTTGAGGATTTTAGTTGAATTTTTGCTTTTATGGTTCCGAGAACGCAGTTCGTATTTCTAAACATTTAGATGCATTGTAAATGAGATGACAAAAATTTAGGTGCTCAATTTTTAAATCTAATGGGTAATTTTTTTTATCTGTTTTTAGGTGATCATCGTTATACTATTTTTGTCACTTTTTTTAAGTGTTAGGCATTTTTTTTTTGAATTTCTCACTTTTGAAGGCATTTTTTTTTTTAATTTCTCACTTTTGAGTGATTGTCACTTTTTTTTTATTTGTGTCACTTTTTTTTTCGTCACTTTTTTGAGTTTGTCATTTTTTCAAAATTGTCACTTTTTGAGTGTTTGTCACTTTTTTTTATTGTCTGTCACTTTTTAATCTGTATAGCTTCTTTTAATTTGTGGCACTTTTTTGAACTCGTCACTTTTTTGAATTTTTTAACTTTTTTAGTTTTTGGTCACATTTTAAGTTTTTGTCACTTTTTAAAAAGATAAAAAAAATGAAATAATATGTTATATTTTCCTAACATAATTAGCATGTGGATTGGCCGGACGTGCTGATTATTTTAAGAACATGATTACTGCACAAATGGATGGTGCTATTTTGGTATTTGTTACTTTTTTGAATTTGTGTTACTTTTTTGAGTTTCTATCACTTTTTGAGAGTCACTTTTTTTTAGTTTTGTCACTTTTTTGAGTTTGTATCACTTTTTGAGTGTGTCTGTGTGTCACTTTTTCTAAATTTTGTCACTTTTTTTGAGTTTGTCACTTTTTTTAAAAAAGTGATAAATATGTCACTTTTTTATTTTACACAGTATTTTTTACTTCCTAAAAACTTTTCACATGAATTTTCAAAACACCCCTAATTTTAAGGGTATTTTTGTAAGTACCCCTATATATAACCCGTATGCTAAGTGATTTTCGTAATCGAGTTTAAATCTTATCCCTAACGTTATTATATGTCTAGACAAGTTTATTTTTAAAGTAATAGTACTTATAAATCAAATAAAACTTAAAAGGATTGATTACTAATCTCAATATTTAAAAATAAACAAGTAATTATATTTCTCTGTGATAAATAAATGTAAGGCTCGACATCTAATACATAGAAATTTTCTCAAATAAAATCATAGATAGAACTAAGTAAACAAAACTAGAAACTAAGCACTAAGCATATTAGCAAATTATGGCTTAATTGAAAATTAACAAATAATTAAAGCATATTTAATCATAGGATGTGAACATCATCAAAAGTAAGAATTGAATTATGAAACGTACAAACAAACGGCAGATCTTTGGATTGATCAATTTCATTGGATAGCTGAAAAGGTTTTGCAAATCAAGTTGTCTAAATTGGAAAAGTCAATTTTTTCCATTTTACGTTAACATTAATTTATTAAATTACTAATTTAATGTTTAATTATCAATTCAATTAATAAATTGACTTATGTGGAAACACCCAAAAAAAAAAAAAAAAGTTGGCCAGCGAGGATGTCATACTATATTTGACTAGACAATTCTTTTAGTAACTTTTTTCCCTTTGATCCTCAGTCATGTGGTGCATTTTATTTGGCATTCACCCAAAAATTGGCAGATTTTCAATTTCTATCGTATTCATTGCAGATTCAGATTGAAGGACAATGTGTGTGACAGACAATTAACAGTTCTCTCCATGGCTGAATTTATACTTCAAAATTGCAAAATAATAAAAATGTAAAATATGTCTACAAACATGCCGTGGGCCAATACTTGAATTTTTCGGATCTTTGAACCAACGATTCACGCTTGATCATGATTAGGCTGGGATTGACTGAGGAGCCATAAACAGGCATGCACAGCACAAAATGTGAAGCAATCCTGAAATTTATACATTCTTGGCACATCTGGTAGCGTAGATTAGATAAATTGGACGATACAACAGTCCAATCTCATCCACTACTACATATCAAACATGCTCTCTAGGTTTCAAAGTTCAGCTTCATATCATAGTACACACCTCAATGACGGTTATACATGTCAAACTACAGCTGACAGTAAGAAAACCAACAAACTGATTCTTTAAGAGAGCTCCCTAGTACAGTCAGTCGAGACTATAACTCACAGGCTACTGTATCGTCATGGGACTGGGGGGGAAGTCAATGCATGGGACATCACATTAACACTGAAAAAATACGTATCCTTCTACTTTCTTTTAGCAATCACAGTATACTGCAGGCCTTTTGACCTCTACTCTTCTTTTTCTTCTTGTGCTTCGTTGGCTGCAGAACGGCCTTAATTGCTGCATCAAAGACAGCCTTCACATTCTGCAATATTCATAGGAAGATTACTGAGAAGTATTGTTAGTTAAAGAAATTTAAAGAAGCTCTGACATTAACACAAAAAGGTGATGTGCCAAAAATTGAAAAATTAACCTGCTGCGTCTTTGCACTGCATTCAATATAAGCAGCCGCTCCGATCATTTTCCTCAACTCCTCTCCCTTCAATAGTAAGTTGGAAATTTCAAAAGAAAGTGGAGTTTTCTCTTGAAAACCAAGCATGAAAATTGGATGTCCCTATGACAATTTATTAAACATGAAATGCAACAATATACCTGAGTAGTCGTAATGGGTACTGCTCCTGGATGGTCTGCAAAGAACTGTTTATCCTCGCGGAGATCTACAAGGAAACAAAGTATAGTTACTTGGATAGAATAATAAAAAGAAAACAAATGTAGATGGAGGGGGAGGGGGAGAGTAGAGAAAAATACAAATTTAAAAAACAGGAAAACCAATAACCAGATCTACATAAAGACGGTGGAGCTAATTCCACAGGAATGATACTGATTATGATAAATAAAAACAGGGAATTACATATTAAATGTGCTTACCTTCTCTGAGAATCGGCTAATGAACAATTTTACGTTCAAAATTTGTGAGCAGTAAATATGAGCAAGTCCAGGCACGCTACTAGGCCTATATTTGGCACTGGTTCATAAAGTATTTATAAATAATCAAGTCACTTTATATCCACATATTTCGCAGAACCCACAAATACTATTCACTTTTCCATCACTCATTTCTATTTAATCACAACTTAAGCCGTTTATAAACACTTTCCCAACATGCTTTTAAACAATATTCATGCAAAACCCACACGCTACCGGTAATTATAGACAGTTTATGTAAAATTATGATAAGCCCCCTATACGTTTTACATATTCTAGAAGGGTCAAGAAGGGAGGGAAAACAGAAGTTGTTGGGGAGCATGTGCTGGGGGAAAATTAGTTAGAGAAATAATAACTATAAATATAGGGGCAAGTGTGGGAAGAAGGCAGGCAATTATTGAGTGAGGAAAAAGGAGTCTCGTTGTTACTTTCTTATTTGTATTTCTCTGCTAATTCGATCAAGTTCTATTATAAATTACATTCTTCTATTTTTCAGTTCTTGAGTCTTATCAAATGGGTATCAGAGCACGAACGGTCCGATGAAAAAAAAAACGAAGGAAGGATGGAATTACTGGAAAAAGAGGTGGAGGAAGTAAAGACAGAGTTGCAACGCTTACCAGCAATGGAGAGGTCAGTAGATCAGTTGACCCAAAACATGACCAAAATGATGCAGTCGATGGATGAAACCAGAAAAGCTGTAGCTGCACTCTATAACATTAAGATGGGGCCGAATAGGAACAACGAAGGGGATGGAACAGGGAGCCTCACCGAAGGGCAGATTCCCACTAACAACCAACATGGAATCACCAGCAATCCACAAACGCCCGACCGAGGTAAATGGCCAGAAGGGACAGGGAAAGCTAGCTACGGGAGGATGACCATGGGTAACGACCCAAAGACAGAATCGATAGTCAAGGCGTGAGTGCGAAAATTGAAAATGCCTATTTTCAGTGGGGACAATCCAGATGGGTGGCTCTTTCGGGCGGAAAGGTATTTTGAGGTCAATGGGTTGACGGAGAAGGAGAAGATGGGGGCTATTGGAGTAAGTTTGGATGGTGACGCATTATCGCGCTTCAGACTGCCAGGAAACCTTTCCTGGATTGGCAGCAATTCCGGCAGCAACTTCTGCTGCGTTTCCGATCAACACAGGACGGAAGCCTGTGTGAGAAGTTTCTGGCCGTCCATCAGGGCGGAACTGTGGCGGAATTCCGGAGGGAATTTGAGGCACTGGCAGCGCCGATGACGGGTTTATCAGAAGAAGTGCTGGAAAGCACTTTCATAAAAGGGCTCAAGCCAGAAATACGAGCTGAAGTCCATTTGTTAGGCCCAAGGGGCTTGGGCCAAATTATGGAGACGGCCCAAAAGGTGGAGGACAGGAATACAATTCTACAAAAATTCAAAGAGCCCACAGCCCAAAGAAACTACAACACTTACCCAAACCCCTTTCCCATGAAGACAGTAACGTTGGCGACGGAGAGAGCCGAGAACCAGCGTAGGGAAGCCCCAATCAAGAGGATGTCCGACGCGGAGTGGAAATTGAGGAGGAAAAAGGGCTTGTGCTTCCGCTGTGAAGAGAAATACACGGTGGGACACCAGTGCAAAAATAGAGAATTGACCGTTCTTCAAGCGCAGGAGGAGGAGGAGGAAACAGTGGAAGCAGATTCGTTTTGGTTTTCTTCGATGACATCCTAGTGCACAGTAAAGATGTGTTCGAGCATGAACAACATTTGGACACGGTCTTCACAGCTCTGGAAAGGCATCAACTGTGCACCAACAAAAAGAAATGCCTCTTCGCTCAACCTCAGATAGAGTACTTGGGGCACCTAGTCTCAGCCGAAGGAGTGGCCGCTGACCCGAATAAATCACATCAATGATTAATTGGCCTGCTCCCCGTAATCTGCGGGAACTTCGAGGCTTCTTGGGACTGACCGGGTACTACAGAAGATTTGTTGAGGGCTATGGTGCCATTTCTTGGCCGCTTACACAGCAGTTAAAGAAGGATTCATTCGGTTGGAATGAGGAGGCAGAGGCAGCTTTTCAACAGTTAAAACTAGCCATGACTACGGTCCCAGTGTTAGCTCTTCCTGATTTCTCCAAGCCTTTCACCATCGAGACAGATGCTTCAGGTTTTGGTCTAGGGGCAATACTCATGCAGAACCGGCGGCCCATTGCATACTACAGTCAAGTGTTATCGGCAAAATCTCAACAAAAGTCCATCTACGAGCGAGAATTGATGGCCATCGTGCTAGCAATTCAGAAATGGCGTCACTATGTGTTGGGAAGAAAGTTCATTGTGCGCACTGACCAACACAGCCTCAAATAACTCCTCGAACAGAGAGTTATTCCAGGGGAATTCCAGCGTTGGGTGACCAAGTTGATGGGGTTTGACTTCGAGATTCAATACCAATCGGGCCTCGAAAATAAAGCGGCAGATGCATTATCACGCATTGTCCCACACACCGAACTGGCAACCCTCACTTTCACAAAGTTACTGGATACAAAGTTGATTGAGACTGAAGTGGAGCATGACCCATTGCTGTCCAAAATCAAACATGACTTGTAGGAATATCCGGATTCACACCCGCGATACTCGATTACACAGGGAAGGCTGCTGTACAAAGGACGACTGGTAATCTCCCGCACATTATCATTAATCCATGCACTACTGCATGAGTTCCATAGCAGCACCTTGGGTGGTCATTCAGGGTTCCTTCGCACTTATAAACGGCTCACCAGTGACTTATATTGGACGGGGATGAAGGTGGATATAAAGAAATTTGTAGTAGAGTGTCCAGTTTGTCAGCAGAATAAGACCGTGGCTCTCTCTCCGGCCGGGTTGCTTCAGCCTTTACCCATTCCCCACCTCATTTGGGAGGACATCTCAATTGATTTCGTGGAAGGTCTACCTAAGTCAGGGGGGTACAATTCAATCCTGGTCGTGGTGGATCGCTTAAGCAAGTACGCACACTTTGTGCCCCTTAAACACCCGTTCACAGCGTCTGGGGTCGCAACAATTTTTGTCAAAGAAATAGTGCGCCTCCATGGCATTCCCAACTCAATTATCTCAGACAGAGATAAGGTATTCTTAAGCCACTTTTGGACGGAACTCTTCCGCATGCAAGGAACCTTCTTACGCCAAAGCACGGCCTATCACCCTCAAACGGATGGGCAAACAGAAGTGGTAAACCGGTGCGTGGAAACTTATCTTCGTTGCTTCACTTACGATCGGCCAAAAAATTGGCATGCATGGCTTCCATGGGCAGAGTATTGACAGTGTATGGTAGAAATCCCCCTCCATTGATCCGCAATGGAAGACAGGTTACAAATGTTCAGTCGGTAGAACAACAGTTGCAAGCCCGAGACATTATGCTCGAAGAGTTAAAAACCCATCTCCTTCATGCTCAGGAGAAGATGAAAAAGAGGCAGATAGACACAGACGGGATGTGCAATTTGCGGTTGGGGACCTAGTTTATATCAAATTGCGACCATACCGTCTCCGTTCCTTGGCTAGGAAGGAGAACGAAAAACTGGGGCCAAAGTATTTCGGTCCATTTGAAGTAGAGAAACAGATAGGGCCGGTTGCATACCGTCTGAAATTACCTCCTGCCGCTACAATACATCCAGTTTTCCATGTGTCGCAACTGAAGAAGGCAATGAGTGCAACGGACGCAAGCCAACTATTTCCACCACACCTTGATGCAAACCATGAATGGATTGTGGAACCTGATCAAGTTCTGGGAGAGCGGCCAGATGGAGAAGTACTAATCAAATGGAAGGATTTACCTACTACCGATGCTTCCTGGGAATCTGCAGAGGCTATACTTAAACATTTCCCAAGTTTCCACCTTGAGGACAAGGTGTCTTGGAGGCCCGGAAGTATTGATAAGCCCCCTATACGTTTTACATATTCTAGAAGGGTCAAGAAGGGAGGGAAAACAGAAGTTGTTGGGGAGCATGTGCTGGGGGAAAATTAGTTAGAGAAATAACTATAAATATAGGGGCAAGTGTGGGAAGAAGGCAGGCAATTATTGAGTGAGGAAAAAGGAGTCTCGTTGTTACTTTCTTATTTGTATTTCTCTGCTAATTCGATCAAGTTCTATTATAAATTACATTCTTCTATTTTTCAGTTCTTGAGTCTTATCAAATTACTTGTGATGGCAGTGTGGTTTTATAAAGTACATTCATGCACACATTTTGTCTACTTGCAAACCAACTCAGAAAATTACTTAAATGCAATATCAGCGTAAATTGGATAAGGTTGCTATGCATAGATCTTCAAATATTGACAATTTTACAACAGTCGAAATCAGTTATGCAGCACGCATTAGATAATGCTCTCAAAGGATAAATATCTGTGTAGGAGGCGAGATGAATGTCTTTTAGACTTTAATACAGGCATCAAATGAACAATCTAACTTTTGATTTTATTTTTTCAGACAACATGCAGTACTATTTCATCAGATATAATGAAAGACAAGAAATCAGTATTAACTGCACTCCAACAGAAAGGGATGGAAGGAGATTCTTACCAAGCTTTGTTCCAACAAGAATGATTGGAACACCAGGAGCGTAATGTCTCAATTCAGGAATCCACTGAACATCCAAAAAAAAAAATCAGCACCATGCCTTTTATCTTCTTTCTTTTTCCTAATTTTCATTTATTATCTATCTATATACTAAATTTAAGGCAGAAGCAAGTAGTTCACAAATAGGAACATCTCCTTAGCCGTTTAGATGCCAAGAGAAATATTTGTACAAAAGGAAGAACCAAAAATCGCAAATTGTATATTTTTTATTATTCCGAATGCAAAAACTATTCACGATTAATAAGCTATAACAAAGCTCAACCAATTTGTTCATGTCTTGCTTTCCCCTCCCTGCTCTTTCCCAAATAAATGGAACACGTAGAAGAAGGAAGAATCAACAAAGGTATATCCAGTTTAACGTGGCAATGGCAGCCTCACCTTTTTAGAGACATTTTCATAACTAGCTTTGCTGATAAGGGAGAATGCAAGTATAAAGATATCAGCCCCACGGTAGCTCAAAGGCCTTAATCTATTGTAATCCTCCTGACCTGCCAGATAAAATAAGAATCAACACATGCAATAATTGTTTTCACAATGAATAATATATCAACTGATAACTAATATACCTGCAGTATCCCATAACCCTAGATTAACAGTGCTCCCATCCACAACAACATTAGCACTAAAATTGTCAAAAACAGTTGGCACATAATCCTGTTCAAGTTACAACGAAAGAATGAAAGGCCAAAGTGCTTCCAAGTTATAAACATGGTATACAAAATTGTACAACGTGCTTCAGAGAAACCCTTCAGATTTTATCAAAGTAGAAATTCAAATCAACAGCTTCACATCAAACTAGATCACAGAGGGGCTGAATGGAGCTGCTCGAAGGGAGAACTAGAGATTAAGGTCAACACCGCCGGTGGGAACAACATGTGATGCCAATGAGCATCTACTTTGAAATTTTTATGAATCAACTCGATTAGAAGTAGAACCAAATCAAGTCCTAGGCCTGTAGAACTAACGATTTAATTGGACATTAATACATAAATCCAATGGATCTCCAACAAAGGCAAAAATAAATGAAGTGAAATGAAGAAAACAGTCAAGGTTACCAACAACTAACAAGGTTTTTCCCCCAAAAAAATATGGGATGGGTGGGTTTTGTTTGACGGATGAAAGAAGGCGTTTCTTTTTCATGCACAAAAACAACAGACATTTTGGTGTACATTTTTTAGTCAAAGAAATGTTTCGTGCATTTTAGTTTAGATCTAGAATACAGATGGATAAAGCTGCATTTTCCATGCCTTGGGGGCATACAGTCAGGTTAAGATGTGTTGGACCTTGACATGGAGAAACTGGAGCTTCTGGACAGAGTGTTGGCCACCATAAAAACTAAGCTAGTAGAGTAATAAGTGAAAAAGAAGAGTTGGTGGCATGTCCCCGTGTCCAACACCCCCCAATTTTTCCAAACGTCGACTCCCCCTCTTCTAAGCACAACCCTAACCCTCCCATCCTTCAGCTTGCACCTTAATTTTTAAGCATAACAAGACACAGATTGAAAAGAAAAACATAAAACACACAGGGTAACCTAATGGCCCCTAATCTTCTTTGTAATCTTTGTTCACCTACCTTCCCAAGGATTCAAAACAAAAGGGAACTCAAGAACAAGGAACAAGTTCATATTGACACAACATTCAATTCAAACTGAGAAAAACAACCCATTTATACTAATCGTCCACTGACCAAAAATTGGAGGAGGCCTAGAGAGCAAGGTTGGTAATAATAACAAAAGGAAACATTTTTGTCTATTTTTAGTCGAAAACCATACTCATCTAAATTGCCTTTGCAAGTATTTTATTGAAGCATTAAAATCTTTTTAGAACACGACTTATTTTCAATTCCACTTCTAAAAGGTGGATTCATGGTAAGGAAAATAGTGCAAATTTCAAATTCAAACTTGACAAGAAATGGAAGCAAACAAAAGAAAAGCTTCCGACTTATCAACTAAAAACAAAAAAAAAAGGAAGACAAACCTGTCTAAAGTCTTAAGCTCTAAATTTGTAAGCATTGGCCTACAGATTTGTAATGATAATATCGCAAGATATTCTTCTGCAATCTCACCAAAACTTAGTTAAGGTCCCAAAAACCCCAGTCGAAAATTTTCCTTTCCTTACCTATTCTATTTTCCTCACTGCATTCTTTCCATGAACCAATCACAACCAAGAAAATATAATCTTTTATCTTCACAAAATGTGACCAATCAGCTTATCTCCTCAGATTAGAAAAAAATGAGTTACTTTACTTTTCCCCTAATCTTTGAAGATTAAGGCTATAATAGACCAAGATTTTCCATCATTCTCTTGCTCTAAAAACTAAAGAATTAGAGCAAGAAGCCAAAAATTATCGGGTTCACAAATTCACAATTATCAAATATTAAGCACCAAAAACAAAGCCCTAATCATTTTCCTTGCTTCTTGACCTGAAAACCAAAATAGTGAAAATTATATAGAGATGGGGAAAAAGAAAATGAGAGGGTACTTACAGTGGGAAAGGTGTTGCTGGTATACGAAATGAGCAAGCAAGTTTTACCCACTGCTCCGTCACCAACGGTCACGCACTTTATGAACCTCGACGCACTCATTCTAGTCGCCGGCAACTCCCAAACGGCTAAACTTCTCCTCCGGCGGGTCAAGCTACTTAACTGTTCTTGTCGGATTCTCGAAATTCCTCTATGTATGCCTAGAAGCTTGTTGAATTCAGCGTTCTTGCCGGTGTTTGTTAGTAGAGGTAATTATAGGAAAGATTAGTTGAAGAAGAACAAACAAATCTTTACAAATAAAAGCAAAAAAGTAGAATGCGAATTATATAGACCCAACAGCTTTGTTAATTCATAGAGCCTCAGCCAACTGGTAGAAGTGAGAGAATAATTGTTTGAACTTTTGAAAGTGGAGAGAGTGCTGTAGCGTGGGGTGGGGTGAGCTGGGGCTTGGCTGCGAGCCAGCCATATCTCGGCTTGTAGTGCCACTTCGGCTCCCTGTATAATTTGCCACTCATTGGTGTAATGAAATCTCATCAATCAAATAACTTACTTATATAGTCGTTATTGTTGACTTTTATTAGATGAGTGGGACCCAATAACGACCATATTTTCAATTTTAATTGGATTTTAATCCCTCCCGAACGGGACCTTACTTATATTTTGAAACATCTTCATTATATAAAATATTTTGTAAATAGTTATATACGACAAGTATTTTTCCTTCCCGTAAATATTGAATTATATACATACCATTTTTTACGAATGTTCCTACATGTACATCAAGATTTATATAAGAGATTATAAAATACTGCATGACACTTAACATTTACCAATTTCAAACACAGTCAATTTTTTTTATCGAATGTTTTTTCTCCACATCATTTTCAGTAATTGATTATGTACCATTTTCATATACAAATAGCAAAATCATTTTTTTATAGACATGTTCTCTCAACTTATATATAATTAATGGAAAATAATATATGCTAAAATAATTTTGTGATTATAATTTAATTACAATATTAAATTCATAACCTGTTTGAGCCCCTTTTTATTAGGTGAAAATACATTTTAGAATAGTATTTTGATGTGGAATGTATGGTTAAAAAATAAAGAAAAATTTTAAATTTACGTGTAATATTATTTTATTGAAAAAAACGTGGTTAAAAATAAGAAAGAAAATAATATATTTTGAAAATAATAGAAATCAAACAAGAGCTTAATGAATTTTATAAAATATTATTTATGAATGAAATCTTTACAAGTATATATCAGATCTTAAGTGTAACAATAATGTTAAATGTACATTCTTTGATTGACATTGTTTTTTACATTACCTTTGTTTTTTAAAAATTGTGAGAGGGAAAATTATTTTTGTTTTTAAACTGTACAATTGTGTTTTACTATGTGTCACAATATAAATGAGGATATAAAAGATGATGTACACGCAACGTGATTATAAATGTAATTCATCACATCTTAAAGGGACAAGCCTAGTGGCACAGTACTTATCTATGAATGGTTGCTTATTTCTTTCTTTCTTTCTTTCTTTCGTTCTTTCTTTCTTTATTAATCCAATTAAAAATTGTCGAAGTCAACCAGCAATGTCAACAGAATGGGCTCGTATAAAAATCACAACACCCATGCATGGTATTAACTTTCCAATTCAAAATAAGATTTCAAAGTTTTTTGTTCAAAATTCATATGATAATTCGTCTCTTAAAATATTAATAATTATTATAAAATTAAATTAATTCATCCCACCCCCACGCTAACTCTAACTCAATTTCATCTCAAACCATAAAAATCACTTCCTACTCTCCTCTCCCTCTCCCCCTTCTCTTTTTCTCATCTCAATCTCTATCTACACCACCACCCACCTCTCATCCGGTACCGGAACCATCTCCTCAATTCACCTCGGTGTCTTGATGCCAGAGCACCACTGTGCAAGGCAGCACTACTGCTGCCCGAAGCGGCATTATGCTTGCTGCGCGCAGCGGTGCCTTGCTGTTGGAGCACTGCTACGCGAAGTGAAGCGGCGCTGCAGTTGCCCAAAGCAGCTTCATTTTATAAGTGCTTCGGTTGATGCTTCATTCCACTTCTCCAACGGCTTCGGTCCACAGGTGGTGCAGGGTGGTTGTGGCGGCAACGGTGCATTTGTAGGTAGCCTCATCTACCTCTTCGACAGCTTGCAGCAATCTGTAGTGTACTATGGTTGCATGGCGATGGCGATGGTGGTGGCGCTAGCGCCTTCAGTGGTGTTGTGGTGGTAGTGGTCACATGTGATGCACATACACTTGTGATCTGGTGCCAGGTGTCAAGTGTTACCGCGACTTGGCAGTGATTATGGTCCCGGAATTTGGTGTTTGGTGGTGTTGTGGTTACTGTGGTTAGGGTTTTGCGTTGCTGTGGTGGTGGGTTTGCAGGATTTGATAAAGATGGTGGTGATGTTGATGCCAGTCATGGTGGTTGTGCGGTGGATATGATGAGATGGGGGTGTTTGCGATCAAAAAATTGTTTAATTGTGATCAATAAATTATTTAATTTGTGATCAATAAATAATATGTTACTTGAAAAATATGATTGTGACTCACAATTTATTAAGTTTGATTGAGAAATTACTTGTGACCAATAAATTAGTTGTAACCTATAAAAAATTTGATTTTGTGATCGAGAAATAATTTGTAGTCAATTAATTCTTTAATTTTTGATCAAATTGTATAGATTTGTGATCTTAATATATTTTAATTAATTATTTCATAAATAAAATTTAATAATATCTTATTTTTGAAATTTTAAACCTTATTTCTTACTTTTGAAAGTTCTCATAGTTAAACCTTATTTCTTATTTCTGTATTACTAATTGGTCACACGGCCCAATCTCTTCCCAATGGGCTGACTTCAGCAACCCACAAATTTTTATCCGGCCCGCAACTTCTTCCCATGTTAAGCCAGCGTATGGCCAAGCTTTAAAAAAGTGAAATTATTCTGACTTTTTTTGCGCTTTCATATTATTCCAACTACAATTGTCCTTATTCATGCTTCGCTTGGTTGATTTTCTTCTTTTACCTCTCAATTTCCATTTAGCCTCCGATTGTCAAATTTATGAATGGGTTATAAAGCAGAATAGTGGTGGATGTGTGAACAACAACGAGAAAATATATATTGTCTAGAGTTCATAAAGAAGTTGGAATGCTCGGCTTGGAAGATGAAAGATGGTAAAGAACTTGCACGAAATGCTGTAGGTTGCAACGATGATTATTCCAAGTTATTTGTTCGAAATATGGAACAAGATAAAAAAAAAAAAATGTTCATTTTCATCATGCATTAATAATGAAATGTATCTTGTCTAGAGTTCATATTCATGCCATGCCACACGTTGAAGTAAAACGCAGAAGTAAATAATTTAGTAGAAAATTGCATAAACTTGTTTGCCCATGTCGGAGTAAATAAAATATTGATTGTGATGGAATTTCGGTTGGCTTATCATTCATTTGTCCTTACCCTTTACAAAAATCTCATCAATGAAATTTCAGGCCCTGTTTGGGAGGGATTTAAATTTTTCTACAGTAAATCAATTCTCATTTTCAATCACACATTTTTCAATAAAATAATATTTCCATCACATCAATAATTTTTTTTCTTTTTCAACCACACATTTCCCATCATATTACTATTTAAAATCAATTCTCCCCCCCAAAAATCATTCACAAACAAGCTCTCAGTTCAAACAAAGAATTAAGCCCTGCGTACAGGGCTTAATTTCACAGAGGCCCCTCACTGTAGCACAGGACCCCACCCCAATGTAGTAAGAAATATATATGTGGCCCCCACCCCATGTGTGTTACCACATGCCCCTGTAAATGTAGCACTACTCTCAAACAAAGGGTAGGGAGTAGGGACATCTTAAGGGTGTTTGTTTGTCTTGATATGAATTGCATAACATGGGGATCATGGACAAACAACGCAATCCATTTCTCATATATTTTTTTAATACTTTGTCCGTCGTGCAAATAATTGAGCCATGGATTTCCCCATTTTACAAGAATTATATGACCACATACTTGTCTTTTACGCGCTGTAGGTTTTGTAATAAAATGTCTTCAAATTTTGTTTGTTTTTCCTACTTACGAATGCTCTTCTTTAAGCACTTACAAAAAAAAATTGTCCTTTGATTCCGAAAATATTGCCTTCTACTTACTTTTCATGTCGTAGTACTCTGAACCAAAAAATTTTAGTTTCGACCTATTTAGGATGCATGACACTGGATTAGGGATGACAATGAGGTGGGAGCGCCAAGCAATTCCCCGCCCCGTCCCCGTTACCTGTTTAAGGTGGGGTGGGGCTCTTGCCCCGTTTACTATTCCGTTTAATTTTTATTTTTTAAAATTTTTGATAATTTATTTTTATTACCCTCATTCATTAGATTTAGACAAAAAAATTTAGTTGCAATTTTCTATTAGAACCAATGAAATTTTGTGAAATTTTTAATTTAAAGTATTGAATTCAAAAAAAAAAAAATTAAATTAAACTGGGTGCGGGGAACCCATTACCCGTCCCACCGCCCTGCCCTGCCCCGACCCGACCCGACCCGACCCGACCAGACCAGAATACCCGATTAAGCCGGTTATCCCGGGTATCGATTTTGTCGAAATTTTTTTTGTCATCCCTACACTGGATAACCTACCAACGAGTTCCAGCCAAACGAAGTTTGTGTAAGTATTATGTCTTACGTTCAATCAATTTTGGATATAAATACTTTTAATAAATAATTGATACATATTTATGGCATAATCTATTATTTAATTGAATTAATATTCTAATAAGTTAAATAATAGAATATTTAGATTCAAATCTTGGTAATTTGTTAATCACAATGAGTTGTGATTGTGAGATACAAATTACATATGATTGAATCTTAAATCGTCCGTGGTTGTATATAATAACGAGATACATATATCGTTATAAAGGATGGACCATCATGTGTGACATTTTTTACTTGTAAAGTAAATAACTGATATCACAAGATAAAATGTAGTGATGCTTAAATGAACACTTGAATGTTTGCTATAGAACAAAACATTAGAGACCCATTAGGGAGATTCCACATGGATAACTATTTGAATGTCAGTGGTTAATCTCTAATGTTCAGTAGTGAAATTGATCATTTGACTTGAAATCATTATAGTGCATGAGGACAGTCATACTTTGGTGATGTTAGACGTTGCTCTGCCAATGGTCGTTAATATGACATCATTCGGGTATGTCAAGAATCATATAAAGATCGTGAATGATTAAGAGGGGATTCGTCCCTTTTAAACAGTAAGAGATTGTGATGACTGGGGAGTGTTTGACATCAATTTTAGTAGAAAAATGTGTTTTTGAATAATGATTGATGGAAGAATGTGTGGTTAAAAAGTAAGGAGAATTTTTAGGTTTATGAGTAATATTATTTTATTGATAGAATGTGTGGTTAAAATGAAGAATGAGAAAAAAATGAGAATGAGAAAAAAATGGGTGCCTAACGGGAGCTTAATAACGAGATGAAAGATATAATTGATAATTGAGATTGACGCATATACATATCTCGTAATTGATCAAATCATATTGACTAAATGATTATAGTTTTACAGTTAACGAACAATTTTGGTAATGTCACGCAACGGGATGTATTACCCTAATACATTGTTAGATGTCAATCTGAGACGACAAATGTGAATTAATGATAAGTTAAAATGGGTAAGTTAGCCCATGTTTGGGCCACATTCTCATTTTCATTTTCATTCTTCTACTCATTTTCAACCACACGTTCTTTAATAAAATAATATTTTTCATCACATCAATAATTTTTCCTTCTTTTTCAACCACATATTTCTCATAACATCACATCAAAAAATGCATTTTTTCCTAATAGTTAACGTCGTTAGGTAAAGTGATCGGGAACCTGATAAGTTACACACAAAAGATAACCACAAGAATGAGATTCACCAATTAATTAATTAACAAGAGTTGTACAATTAATTAATTGAGTTGCTTGTTAATATGCCCAAATTAATTAATTAGATTAATTAATTCATAGATCAAATTTAATTAATTGGATTAATTAAATATTGGAACTGGTTAAGTTTAAGAAACGGGTCAGGCCCACTTGGACTTATATAACTATGTTATTAGGATTTCAAAAAAGATGCAAACACAATTCATATTTTTGATAGCACAAGAAAATAGAAACTCTAATTCTCTTATTCTTATTCTATGTGTGGATTTTCATAAGAAGCTGGACAATTTGACAGCTGTAAATTGCAGATCGTGATTATTCGTGTTTCAAGACAAACAAAGGAGTTTGCAAAATTTACAAAATGTATTATTCTAAACACAGATTCTATCTAAATACAAAGTAGATCCGTGGTAAGAATTGAAAAATAATTTATTTTTCGTTGTGTATGATTAAGTAAATTCTCGACAATCTGGACAATTGAACTTTTTATTTATAAAGAGTATCTTATGCATAATAGAAAGTATTTTTAAATTTAGACAATAAATTTTTTTTTTACACTCCAATATTGCCCTCTATTTTGACTTTTCATTTTGTTTGTCTCAAGAAATATTTATTATTTTTTTCTCATATCTTATTTAACATGTTCTTTTTATATATATCAACGGCCAATCAACTCAAATGTAATTTGAATAATTTAAAAGGAGGAGCATTGCACTTTGTAGCTTACTATAGTCATTATAAATTATGAATAGAGATAGGAATTTGATTTTTTTATTTTAAAAAGTTAAAATAAAGAACCTTTTGAAACTTATTTTTAAACATTAACTCTATAAAATTTATGTTTAGAAATTATATTGGAGATGCGAATCACCAAGGCAATATTGAGTACTCAATTCAACTCTACTCGTATTGCATATCTTACCTCTAATAGTTAAAAATTTTACTAGACGTGAGTTAGCATGTGCTTATAGTATGTCTCTCTTTGTAAGAACTTGTTTAAAAGAATTTAAATCTTTGGATGCCCCTTTATCCACCAAATGTGGGACAATTGACATGGCAGAGGGGCTCACATGGGAGAGGAACTACCAAAGAGGTAGGTAAGAGTTTTTTAGGACAGCCCCACACACGAGTCTTGTTCTATACCCAAGCACATGATGTCCATGAGCTTATGAGTTAGCTGTCACCTTACCATCTAGATTATTGTCTACACTGTTTAGACATGATTATAAGTATTAACCCCAAAAAATGTACTTCCAATATGATCAACAGATCTAAAGTCTCTCATGTCCATATAAGCCTTGCTCCTACACATTTGGACAAACCGTTAGCCACACGTGGTCTCCTCCTGTGGAGTGGAGTTGGCCGCGCACACTCAAATGGTCAAGTTGGTTGGAAAAGTAAATATATGAATATTGAAGAATTTTAAACGTGAGTCTCCAGTATAAAAGGGTGGTCGGCTTTGGGGAATAACAAATAGAACAGTGTATGACAAATTTATAATTTGAGAGTCTAAACAATTACCTTGAAATGATACTAAGTGTGGACTTTTATAGTAATAAGAGAGTGAATGAGAGTCGTCGGATGAAGAGACACATTGTCTCATCTATGCAACTGGTGCCTCTTGTCCCTTGGCATCAAACAATCACAAGCCTTAAATACTGATATCATTTTAGCATCCATAGCATGCGATTGTGCAATTGACCTTGTAGACTGGGAGTGGCGACGACAACAGTGAATTGTCACATAAATCACATCAAGAAAGATTGCTTGGAAGATTTGGTGACGAGCCTCTTCCGTGACCTTGCCTATTCTTTCTGTCCGGCTCTTATTCGTGGGGTCAGTGTATTTACGGATCGGCAAGTACATTGGCTCGACGGCCAAAGGAGGGTCGGCCAATTTGGACAGATCAACCTCATGACATGACGTGAGGGCCCATACTTGCCATGTGGGATTCATTATCCGTGCCACGAGGGATATTTGGGGGTCTCGTGAGGTGAGGCGTAACAATAAGTTTCTTAAACAATTCAACGCTATATATTAAAAACTTCTCCTAAGTTAATCTATATTACCCTTTCCATTATCTTCCCTTGTTGGTGTAATTTACATTTTAGGGCAGTTCCAAGCTGGGATTAAATACTTAACTCCCCCCAGCCCATAATAATTCCAACTGACCTAACTATTTGTTGTGACGAGTCCCAATCCAAGTAAATAAAAGAATTGATAGCACAAGAATTAAATGCTACAAGTTAGGTGGACATAAAATTACACACACATATTATTGAACAGGATATAGATAGGTTTTGAATATTTTCGCATTTTTGAGTTGATTTTTAATTGTGAACATATGGATAGCTTAGCCGGAGTACTATTTTCCATTTTTTTTTTTTCCTTTTTTGGATGGGATGATAACGTACGTGTGGAAATAAAATCATAATCCGTGCCAATAATTCAACATCAAAGGTGGAGCCATTTTTGGGAAGGTGACAGTAGAAAAAAAAAGGAGGTAAAATACACAAATGAAATTATACAAGAGATGTCTGTCCTCTCTAAAATTATCAAAACAGAAGTTACAACCCGTAGTTAACGATCGAGATCATAGGTACAAGTTGTTTCAAATGTTACTTTCATGATACGGTACGGAGAGATATTTTGAGGCTTAAATTTATACATACAAAATTAAATAAATGGAATTTAAGTCATCTGTTTATGAAAAATTAGGCACGTATCAATATTTTGATAAAAATGAATCAGAGAATATATATAATTTTAGTCATCTATCTATGAAAAAATATTTTGATAAAAAAAATGAATCTGTCTCATTTGTTTGAACTTGAATTTATATGTGGTGAATAAGAATTATTCTATATGTACAGCTTCTTTGTACATTCACTTTGACAATCTCCTCACATGATGGTGGAGCCCGTGATTGTGGATCTCACCCCCATGTGAGGGAACTGTCCAAAAGGCTGTACATTCAGCATTTTTGGGTGAATAAACCTTCCTAACCCCACCCTATAAAGAAGGAAAAAAAAAAGAAAGTGGAAGGTGAAGAATAAGTTAAGATAGAAACCACAACCATACTCATATCCTTTCCTTTACTTCTTGTTGTCTTTAATTTACTTTTTTTTTTATTTTTATCATGCACCCTTCTAGAAGCCCTAACAATCTATTAATATTAATAATATGCATGTTGGTGCACCAATAGAATAAAGTGAGTGTGCTCTACAGTGTACAATAAAACCTGCCAAAATCCCGACCACAAACTAACGTAAATATTACATATTTCCTTATCAAAACAATATTCCCCCACTTTCTTGATTCTAAAGTTGAAATCTACTTTTAGATCCACTTTTCATTTACATGTTTATGCATGGGATTTTTCACAATTTTATGCTCGCACTTTAACCTAACCAAAATTAATTATTTCGATTAATGGATTTTTTCCCAATACGAGGGTGATTCTGGTATACATCGTACATCAGGTTGGCAAGATTTTGGGTCCAAACTTATTATTTATTATATAAAAGAAGGAAGGTAAGAGATGGCTCCTTGTCTTTAACTGCTATACTTTAATTTAATACCTTACTTTGCACCAACCTAAAGGTTACCAGCTATATATATATATATATTTACTTATTTTTATGTATATGATAATTTGTATAAATTAATGATGATGCTATAATCATCAATAGATGCCACCAGCCACACACACACTCTCTCTCTCAATCATACCCGTCTCACCAACTCACATCTAGAAGAAACTCTCTCTCTCTCTCTCTCTCTCTCTCTCTCAGTGTATATATATATGTATGTATAAATTAGAGTCAAATTAAAGGTTATATAACCCCACATCAAGTCCTTTGAGGACCGGCCTTGATGCTCGCTCAAGAACCACCGAGGCTATATTTTCACAAAGAAAAGTATCAAGAAAAAGGGCAAAAGAATTATTGGCAAAAAAATTTGTTTTTAGCTACTGAGTAGTTTTCACTTATTTTGGTTTTGGCTCAATGGGAAGGTCTCCTTGCTGTGAAAAAGCTCATACAAATAAAGGAGCATGGACTAAAGAAGAAGATGATCGTCTCATCGCATATATAAGGACTCACGGTGAAGGCTGCTGGCGGTCGCTTCCAAAGGCCGCCGGCCTCCTCCGCTGCGGCAAAAGCTGCCGCCTCCGGTGGATCAATTACTTAAGGCCTGACCTCAAACGTGGCAACTTCACTGAAGAAGAAGATGAACTTATTATTAAACTCCACAGTCTTCTTGGTAACAAGTAAGTCTATCAATAAATGGATCGATCTTATATTTTTCCTTATTATTGAATTGTCATTGCTGATTTGATTATGTTATCATTTCTTTAGATGGTCTCTTATAGCCGGAAGATTACCAGGAAGAACTGATAATGAGATAAAGAATTACTGGAATACTCATATAAGAAGGAAGCTTTTGAGCCGAGGTATTGATCCTACAACCCATAGGCCAGTCAATGAGCCTGCATCGGCTAGAGAAGTTACAACAATATCATTTGCTGCTTCCACGACAAAAAATGAAGCAGAACAGTGTATCACTGCAGGGATTAATTTGAGCAGCAAAGAAGAAAACAGTCCAGTTTTCGAACGCTGCCCAGATTTGAATCTTGAACTCAGAATAAGCCCTCCTTATCAACAACAAGCACAGGAGCAATTGAAAACTGGAGGGAGGAGTGCCTCTCTGTGCTTTGGGTGCACAAAACAGCAAAGATTGTAGTTGTAATGTTGAAGGTGGCAGTAGCAGTAATTCTGGATATGATTTTCTAGGGTTAAAAACTGGGGTTTTGGACTACAGAAGCCTGGAAATGAAATGAATTAAGGTTTCTTTTTTGTGTATTAAAGATTTAAGACTTTAAAATAGAAGAAATTAATATTTGAAGAGAAATGTATTTAGTTAATAATCTTTCTGAATTTCTCTTTGCTTGTACAAGTAATTAACATCATTCTTATCTATGGTCTACATAAGGAAAGATGAATCGTGGGAATTTGAGAATTTCAAGAACTCTGATCACTTAGATCATCTTTCTGTTGATTGCTTTTTCTTTTTAGATTCTTTTTTTTATTAGAGGGAAAGGATATGGACAAGGAGTCAATGGATAAGCTGTGAGAGGATGAGAAGAAAAGGAGAAGTGGGTATCTTTATCACTTTCAAAATAATAAGGTTTTTTTTGCCACTTAGCCGGAAGAAATGGGTGTGTTTGAACCATATTATTTTGAAGTAATGTATTTTAGAATAGTAGATTGATGGAGAATGTGTGATTGAAAAATAAGGAAAAGCTATTGATGTGATGTAAAATATTATTTTATTGAAAAATGTGTGATTGAAAATGAGTAGAAGAATGTGAATTTTAATGTGACTCAAACAGATACTTAATATAGATGCAATGATGTTGTCATGTCTTTAATATAAGAATTATTTATATATAATAAAAGAAGAATTAACAGTTTCATATCAAAAAAAAAAAAAAAGAATTAACAGTTGTTGCTATACAGTTCATCCCTCTACCAACTTAAGCCCCTACTTGTAATTTAAAACAACATTGGAAGACTTAAAAGTCAAATTGTAGGGAGAAAAACCTCTTAAATGAGGAATGCCTAGTTTATCCGTACGCAAACCTCCTCTAACTGACGATGAAATAGCAGTGGAATCCATCCAGATCTGTGAAACACTAGACGCTCCCATCTTTGACAAGATATCAGATACCGAATTACCCTCGCGATGTATGTGTTGAACTCTACATGAGATAGTCGATGAGATCTAACTAATGAGTTTTAAATTTAACTTCTAGAGAAGAATAAGATAGATGACACCAATCATATATTTAACTTGATTACTTATTAGTACTATGCCTAGCAATTTCCCTTTGCGTTTCCTTTCTAATGTTTAAAAATTATGAACTAATAAATATTTTTCCGAAAATTAATAAATTTGAAATAATGGAATTTTGAATTGGTATGCGCATTATTGGGACCGTTGTCAATAATTTGTCTTCAAATTGGAATGGAGGGAGGGATTCTACATCCAACAACGTAAGGCTCCAAATAATAATTAAAAAGAATACTCTAAAGTTTTCTTTAGAATCTTCAACATTAGCTAGTCATGTCATGATAATACTCTAATTTTGTTTCATTTCACATTGACGATCGATACCGTATATCATGTTTGGTATGCAGTACTGTTGTACCAATCATATTATAAATATTTAAGCCAATAAGCAAAATATTGAGATTTGAATGAAAGAAAGCATAAAATTTATGGAGCTTTCTCCTGTGGAAAAAGTCGATGACTTTTTCAACATTGCTCTTCATTTTCCCCCTTTTCTCAATGTGTTAGGTAGAAACAATAGAAGCTTCCACGGGATATTTTTTTATCCAAAAATTATTAAGCCCATCTTTGGCCTCCATATTTTCAAAATATATATTTTTCTTTTATTTTTAACCATAAATTCCTCCATAAATTAATTTTATATGTGAGCTCGAAACTTTTTTATATTTTTTAATTATGCATTCTTAAAAAAATTACTTTTTCAAGAAATTTTATTATGCCATGTTTGTCTACCATTATTAAGAGAAAATAAGTTTTAAATAATAAGTTTTAAATAATAAGTTAAAAATTTGAAAAAAAAAATTGAATTTACTTATAAAATATTTTATTATTAGAATGTATAGTTGAAAATAAATGAAAAATAATGGTAAACAAACATGGGTCATAACAAAAATCTACATCAAAATTGAATTAGAGCTCATAGTGAAGTATTGCTTTCATCTCTCTCTACATCACATCAATGGGTTAATTATTGTTCTCCTCTATTTTTGGCTGAATGTATATCCCAAGAGTCCAACTCCCACAACGTCAAATGCAGTGATGCAGATCACAAGGACCCCTCGTTGTAGGCAGGCCCATTTATACAATTTGTCTCCCTTCCACTCTCTGTGTGTGAGAGAGAGAGAGAGAGAGAGTTTTACTAATGAGTCATGCTAGAACAACATTAACTTTGACAACAAGTTTTACACTGTGCAACGTGGCGTTATTTCATTGGACAGGATTTGAATTTAACACACTTTCCCTCCAAAGCATTTTTGAATATACACACAAATGTCAAACTCCATGTTAAAGTTGGAATGTACAAATGGAAATATCCTTTACTAATTTCAGTACTAGTCAAAAGTTGTTCTTTCGACTGTATGGTACACTTGGCGCATTTGGAATGGACAAAAATGTGTTACTTATATTAGTGAGAGAGAGAAGAGAGAAGAGAGAGAGATGAATTTTTTTCCTCTTATTTTCAATCATACATTTTAATAAAATAATATTACACGAAAATTCAAAATATTATTTCGAAATATATTTTTATTAGAGAAAATTGGGCTCAAAGAGGCTCTTAGTCTAATTGGTTTTATTTCCTACACAAAATTGGAAATGAAAATTGCTATGTTCTTCCTTTTCCCTCCTGCTCATAGATGTAAATAAAGTTAATTCGTTTTATTTCTTAGGCTATCTCGACACTTTTTCTTTTGCTGCTGCAATAATCCTAACATATGATTTTTCGTTTGAAATTAAAATCAAAGAAATTTATGTTCTTGTTAAAATCATTTTTAATATGGTATGCCCCACACGGGCCGCTAGCCTCAACATCTAAGTTCGACACTGCACAATGTGCAAGCGAATCGATTAATGGATACTCCATGACATGCTTGGATTGTGCTAACATATATTGAGTTGTTCAAACCGCAAAGTCTAATTTAGTACGTTTGACACTAACATTCCAATTTCTTCCTTAAATTTTAATGATCAACAATAACATTCAATTGGGTACAAGGTAAACAAAAGAAAAATAAGCATATAAATTGTAATATATTGAAACAAATATGTATTTAAAAGAATCATTGTTACATGTATAAATAGATGTTTCACAAACACACACAACAAAAAGAGAGTTTGATTCAAGTAAAAAATAAATAAAATCTGGATTGTATAATATCTTGTTTATTTAATTAAATTACATTCTGGTTCATGATAGGTTGATAATGTTCACAAGTTTTGAACTTTTAAAAGTTTAATTTGTTTCAATTCTACATCAAGTTTGAATTAATATTCTATCCAACTATTATTAAATTAAGTCAAATCTCGTGATGTCATAGTTATGAATTGAAAGACAATTAGAGGATACTTAGAGAAACTCATGTCACACTCAGTTACGCTACCAAACCCAATATCTTTGGGTCATAGTTGGCAGCCGCTCAACGTAAATGCTCCGTTTCGACGGCAGGTCCCACAAATGTCCAGCTCAAACTCAACGCTCACACCACTATGGCCCCCACCTCATTTTATTAGGAAAAATTTCTTTTAAGCCCCCTATTCTATACCTATTGCCATTGGAAAATTTCATCGTCAATCCCTGATCGTCGTCCTAAAAGAAACAAGTTGATACCCAATATTTGAATATAATTGCACAATCAGTCTCAATAAAGAGAACTGTTCAAAACTTCACTATATTATCATGTGAGCACCCTAACTTGATGAATTTTTTAAAGACCAGAACAATAGCACCAATAAGGTGAGGTTGGGATTTTCCATTTACCATACTACTTTATCATTGAGCTTTTAAGAGTATTATAAAAGTTTATCATGACTTGATTGATCTGTATTGTATACAAAAAGAGTCATGGGGGTTAAACAATAGAATTAGAATTGAAGACCAAAAGCCACTTTAAAAGAACTTTGACTGTAAATTAGGGATGGCAAAAAAACCCGATACCCGCGGGGACCCGCCCCGAACGGGGAGAGGAAAACCCGCTTAAACGGGTAACGGGGCGGGAATGGGGCGGGAAATTATTCCCCGAGGCGGAGGCGGGGACGAGACGGGTCCCCGCCCCGCCCCGTTAAAAAAAAAAAAATTTTTTTTTTTTTTTAAGAATTCAATATTTTAAATGAATATTTTCGTTAGTTCTAATAGAAAATAGTAACTAAAATTATTTGTTTAAATATAATGAATATGGATAATAAAAATAAATTATCAAAAACAAAAAAAAAAAAATTTAAACGGGGAATAAACCAACCCCGTCCCCGTCCCGCCTTAAACGAGGAACATGACGGGGACGGGGAATGAATTTCTTAACGGGGAGGGCATCCCCGTCCCCACTCCGCCCCGTTGCCATCCCTACTGTAAATGTCATTACGGACTGATGGCATAAATATATTCAAAGGTTACAGATCAACTTGAATCTTTCTATTGGGCGGGGAGAATTGTGCAACATAGACAATAGACTTTGGACCAATGGTACAATTTGTCAATTCACGCAAATAAATTCCTGAAGCACTCGTGTAATGTTCCTCTCATTCTGGTCCACAAAAACCAAGTCGGTACAACTCTCATCTTCCTCAACTACTAGCAAACCAAAATTTCATGGACTTGTACCCTATCCATTATTTCAGACTTCACATGCAAATAGACATTAATTGCCCCTACCAAACATTCACACAACTTAACGGGGAAAGAATTAAATGGTGTAGTACTTATGGGATATGATTTTCTATATTCAAATTATTTCCCTCGAGATTTTTTATGCTTACACTTGTCTATCTCATGAATTTTGTAGAGTGACACGAATCTTGTACTTAAAACGTATCAACTACAACACTAAGAAGAGAAGACACGAAATATAGACTGTTCAAGTCAACAAATGTACGATTTAAAATAAACAAGAAAACAGGCTATTAATTAGCCATATTGACAAAATGGTTTGATATTTCCTGCAGAATTCTGATATCATTTATTATTGTTGCAACTTGCAATTATTGTTGAACCAAGATACTCAAAAAAAAAATCTTTATTATTAACTAAAATTGAAAATAAAGGCTATTAAATCTTTAGGTCTACCTACCCCGACATGGCCTAGGTCCAACACGGTTGAGCCGAGGCTCCCATTTTTTTTTTTTATATCCAGATATCCCATCTTACACTAGACTATATCTTGAACCACTCATCCCCGGTCCCTTAGTGATGGGTGGAGATTAACCGCGGGATATGCCCAAGTTGACCAGGGTCCGTGCACCCTTTATACTCCTGGTCTCAAGGAAGTCTTTCTCCATAGATATTACATCACCAAGTTGCTCCACCCAAATTGAGTATTACAACACTCAGCTACTTCATCTAGGAATCGAACTCCCCACCTTGAGGTTGCAAGCCCAATAATATCCATCCTTTACCAACTTGGATGTGCCGGGGGGGCACCGAGGCTCCCATTTTTCATGTCAAACCATGTTGTTGTTGTTGTTGTTGTTGTTGTTTTTTGAATTTACAACTATAATTTCACACATATATATGGCTTATCATAGGAGAAAAGTGAAGTAAACGCATTGTTAAAGTTTCATTTTATCCCTTTCTTCTAAAAACAATTCTTACTTTATTACCAATGTAAAAATTTAATTTTTATGTATATATAAAAATAACTAAGAAAATCAAATCTTCTAAAATAATTCTTATCTGATTACATAAATAAATACTTCCTTGTAAACAAAATAAGTATATTAATTTACTTTAATATTGATCAAGCTTTTTGTCTTTTTGAAACCCAAATATTTTGTCTTTTTCCTTCTTTTTGTTAGTTTGTATAGAGGTAGAGAGGGGGTGTTATATATTCTTAGAGCGTAAGATAGCAAAAGTATGGCTGGTGAAGAAAGCTAACAAGTTGGTGAGATATGATGAAAGGGGCTGGACCACATATCTCCATTTTAGGTTGGATAATGCTGCTTGAACATGGTTATGTAGGCCCTATTTATTGCGAATACATTAGGGATGACATTCTCGCGGGCCAAGGGCCGAGGTTGGGATGACTATCCATTTGTCGAAAAAATTTGAGATGCCGACGAGAATTAAAATATTCCAATTTGTCATTCTACTTTTTTTTTCTTAAAAAAAAATTAAAAATAGCATAAAATGAAAAATAAAAGTCGGACCTCATTTGAAACGTGGATATGTCTAGATTGTCCAACGTAACGTTTTCCCATTCTTATGATCAGTTAAGTTCTATGTACATTCTTCTTGACATTTTTTTCTCTGTCAAACTCTAACCAAATGATGTGATGGGGTTCACAGGGGCCTTACAGGCTCCCCACGCCACTTGTAACAATCGGGATTTTCGTTGTTTTCTCTCCTATTTTGTTTTGGATTCGATTTTTTTGACATTTTACTTCATCAACAATTCTACCATTAGAGTTTGGACGTCCCCTACATGATCCCTATAAATATTAGGCTCTTTTATACAATTTTATAAGTATAAGAAAATAGAATACTAGAAATATAGGATCTATTGTAATTTTCTCTTTTCTCCATTATTCTTGAGTCAATAAAATCTCTTAATTTTTCTACGATATTTTTTATCTTTATTATTCTATTACTTGATCTAATACTTCATTATTTGCCATATAATTTCAACAATTCATTTCGGTAGTTGGTTTCATCAAGTGGTATTCAAACAATACACAATTGTTGTATTTCCAACATTACTAACAACGATCTAGACATATTAATATTTCTTCTAACAAGATATATTTTGGTTATTTTATAATAAGAAGTATCAGAACGATTCTGGTATCTTGTTTGTTTTATAACAAATTCCGCCAAAGTCACTGAATTTTTAATAATTAAACTAATGATCAGTAAAGTTATTAAATTTTTTTTTATATTATAGTCAATGACCATTAATTTACTAACCCTATTTTCTAGCATTATCTTGTCCACAATTATGCATATGATCCCTATACCTAACTTCCATTTTTTAAATCATTTTTTATGCATGCGTATGGGAAATCAAATTGAAGTCCACACCCGTGTCCAATAAATAAGGAAAACTTACGTAAAATATCCAATGGTAATACTCTCACTTTCGTCTAGTTTATAATAAATGAACAACTACATTTTAAAGCCTCATATTCTCGTTATCTTACAACGTGGGCCTTGCAATTCTATGTTGTTTAAAACGTCAATACAAAATTATAGCATGATAGATACAAATGCGATAGTTTTTCTTCACTTTCGTTTTTTTAATGATAGCGTATTGGATATTTTTACTAGTTTTTGGTCTCAGAGCACATTGAAGGAGTACAATTGTCATAGTTAGGTGAACTACCTGCAACTACATGTAATAATCTGATGATGTGTTCAGTAAGTGTTTCCTCTCGAGTTCAAATTCGTTATCTTGTAAGGTTGTTTTCTTAAATATCTTCCACCTAAAACTCGAATAATTGCTACAATTTTAAATTGTAAAAAACTCTTTAAAAATTGTTATGATTTTTAATTTAAGGTGCCACTTCTAATTTTTCATTTTGGTACCTTGAAATTGTAATGAGTTGTCAAAATTCTAATAAGGGGATAACTTGAACTTTAAATCCCATGTCTCAAAATTGTTGTTTGTTCAAAAAGCGTGTTTAGACGGCGCTTACACTCGAGAGACGGATAAAATATTTTGTTTTGGTAGTAAGCACGAATTAAGCGGTCAATGTTGCGCATCTAGGCACGTTTTATTAATTTCTTATTTTTCCCCTTTTGTCTAGGAGGGCTTTATTAATTTTTTTAAAAAAAATTCCCCCTTTAAAAAAAATATTTTATTTGACTTTAATTTGTTAATTTTTCCCCCTTTTTTAAAGGCTTTTATGTGACTTTAGTTTCAAAATTTTAAATGATTTTATCTGCACAAAAGTAAAAAATGACACTATTCGATTAAAAAATAGATAACATTTAAGCTACGTTGCTATTTTTATTACGTATTTATGATTTTGAGGCTTATCGTATTGTTGAAAATTTCGAAAATATGTATAAAGTTCTTATAAATCTATTAAATAGAACTTATTTAATTGAAAGTTGAAATTATAAAAAATAGTCCAATTTTTACATTCTTCGAGAATTGACTAATTGAAAAAATTATAAAGTAATTATAGTATTTTATAATTTGAGACGTGTTTTATATATTATTTTGATTATTAAATGATTTTTAGAATGATTAAATATATAAAATAAAAATAATTAACTTTTTATACGTCTATGTCTCGTCTAGGTTTGCCTAACTCGAAGTTTGATCTCTACACTTAACCACGCTTTGTGATTTTTAAAACAATTCTAAAATTCTTAATAATGTAAATACAACAGGATTCTCGAAGCTCTTGAAATTAATTTAAAACGAGCCACTCTAATGAGACATTTCTCTATTTGAATTTTCTCGAAGAATGTAATATGAGGAGAACCAAATTTCAACATCAATTACGAACGCATTAATTGCTCCTACAGGAAGATAGAGGCACTTTTACGGAGGTTGTCAATGAATTGGATTTTGATTCAAATCCAATGAAATTAATAAAATTTGAATTTGGGGTCTCAGTTCGATAGTATTTTTATTGACAAATTACAATAAAACTTTGACAAAAAGTAGAGAACACCAAGATTTTGTCTTAAAGATCCGAACGTTCAGTCAAAAAGCCTATTCACCACGTTGAGCATCCACAATATTGTGATTAAGAATAATCCTAAGTGTACACAATTTTTTACACAATCTTTTACACCTCTCTCACATGGAAGGGGGCCCACACATAATAAAATAATCGTGGACCCCCCTCCATGTGAGAGAGGTGTAAAAGATTGTGTAAAAGTGTGTGTGTACATGTAGCATTACCCTGTGATTAATGCTCTAAATTCACTAGTACAATCAAAGCGCAGACGATTAATTGCCACTACTCAAGGTATCAACTAGAAAAAAAAGCCCTCAGAATACAATTTATCCTTGATCCCTCTTCTTTCACAATTACACCAAGTAACCAGAGGTTATGGCTCATCAAGAACAAATGAAGGACCATCACAACATTCTATTTTACAATCTCAGTATTTAACATCATTTAACCAAAGTCGCATAACCAAAACACGAGTATGCACAGTGATGAAGCAGCCGGGTCAGGCTTCCAATTTTATTCAATCATTGGGCCTAGTTGAACCCAAGTGTGAAAGCCCCAAAAAGGGGTTAAGCACATCATATAACCATTGTTTGACGATACTTGATCAAAAAAGGGGTGGGTTAAGCCCAAAAAAGATGGACTATGAAGATCCACCATGCTCGATCAAAATCAGGTATTTGAGAGTAGAATTTCTATTATTCCAAATGTTATCATCATAACCATTTCTTGTAGAACCAATTAGATCGTTTCAAAGATAGACATTTTTATTTTGTATCTCTGCATTTCCAGTTGCGCTTTAATTACAAAATTATTTAGATAATTAATTATGTGAGCAATTGTGAACCTTAGAAACAGAAACGAATAAAAAATGGTTTCGGGCTTTATGTACTGTATATACTGGTTACTTGATATAGACATTCGGTGCTTACTAGGTAATAAGACATTGGTTGATGATATGAGAGGGATTAAGCCTTAATTTCGTACTAATTTACAATGATTTACCTCATCGTGTGAGATAAATTCACTCATCTCATACAAAATCGGCTCTTAAAATATCCTATGATTCATTTCTAAACATCCTAACTTTCCTTTTCGATTTGAGTCAAATGCCAAGTCTCCTACTCTAACATTGACGGAAGAAACAAGAGACAAATTGATATAATCTTCCATTGTTAACTTAGTAACAAAGCAGTTAATGTCTCGCGTTGCGTCACTTAAAGAACTACTTTACTTTTCACGAAATTGTGTTTGATTGAGAGTTTCACTTGTCTTCCTCTTCTTGTGCTGATGTTGCGAATAAAAAAAAAGGGTTTTGAGATGTAACTGATCATCATAATTTACATGAGTAGTAAAAACGCAACAATCATAGGAAATTTTCTATAATGTTTACTAATTATTGATTAGTTGTAGTAATTATCTCTTTAGCTTTGACTTTGTTGTGGCATCATTAGTTTGTCATAATTAGACGTAAAAGTAATAAATAAGAAAAAATATTCGAAAATCAATTCCCTGCCCACACATGGTTTGTGTATTTTCCTCAAATTCAGATACTATAATTATGATTCATTTTCAGTATTGTTTAATATTATAGTATTTGTACAAGGGAAAAAAGGTTAAATTGGACACAAGTTGGATTATCACAATTGCCATCAGAACAGATCCTAGAAAAAAGGTGATTGACCAGTGAAACAAGAGAGAAAGCATCAGTAAGTGGGTGAGTTATTAAATTATTAAACCAAAACAACATTTGATTAATTTATTATTTGGCTCTGTCCTTAATCACATCAAATCCCATCTCGGTTGGATCCGTAGCTTGCACTTCATAGTGGATCCCATCTAATGCCCTCCTTAGTCCATCTTTCGACGTTGCGTAAAGCATTTTGGCTCTAATTCTTGATGCCGATGGTGCCCTAAAACATACCATATAATTAATTCTAAGATCTAAGCAAAATTAAGAATTTAACAGGGTACTGGAGGGAACGGACCATGCAATGAAGAAGATCTTGCTTTTGCGGCAATTATCGACTGTAACAAAGTCGAAATCAAACACAGCATATCGGCAATCATCCTCCGGGAGGGATGCAGCTAAATCATCGTAACCTTCACCGGCACCACCAACTTTGTCCACCGTCACCAGCTTCGATCCCTCGTCAATCTTGAACACGATGTACCTATGAACCTTCTTCCACTTCATCTCCATGAATGAGTTCTTGCATTCCTCCGTCACCCACATGCCGGTCGTAGCCTACACAACAAAACCATGATATATAAAGAAATCAGCTTCCATATGCGTGTGTTTGTGTAGCAATTGAGTGTGTGCGTGTGTGAATATACCATCTTGAAAGCCATAGCCATGGTGGTTGCAAATTAGGATGGCGGTCAATTTCTTTGCTAAGAATAGTGATCAGGGTGGGGAAATATTATGATTGCGTTGAGACTTGATGCTACGATGCTGATGCAGAAGCAGATCAAGTTATATATATAAGATTTGGTTATTGAAATGCCACTGAAACTGCAAAATATTACAAGTTTGTCCACATTAATACAAATCTATGTATATCGAATTATTTAATATTCAAAGATACGCTACATTACGTAACACTGTCTAATTTAACGTATTAAACATGTCTAGAGCCGTAAAGCACATGGTAAAGCACATGGCAGCCATACCCAGATCCAATGGATAGATAAAACTTGGTAGTTTGACTGTAAAAGAACTTTGTGCTTTCATATGTATGGCCTGGCCACTCGGAACTTTAGCAACTAAAATAATAGTGGCACAATTCTATGCTGCAACTGGCAATAGTAATTGATTGCATTTGGGATTCTTGTTGCCTAATTCTTCAACGCTGATTTCATAATTTCAAGTCTCCAGCTTCAAAAATTCAGCTTGCTTTATAGTTTCTTGAATTTTTATTTTACTGTAAATTGTTATTTTGACAGTTACATGATCTACTCACTCTCATACACAGCTCTGAAACAGATGCTAATCCAGTAAATGATCCCTAAAAAATTTCTTATGGTCGGCCCCTATACCTCGATGGCTTATTTGGTAACGTAAAATGTATAACTACTATAATCGATTTTTTACAATTGCCTAAAGATGTATGATTTACAAATTTCGTGGCATTAACAAGAACTCAAAATAAGCCTAAACTAGGAGAATTCAATGTACAAATTTAGTCTTGCATTGGGATGCAGATACAGTGGTCCTATCTCTCTCTTGAATTTCCTCAGTAGTCTTGGCGTATACGCAAGGGGGAAGTAATGGTTCATCCACTCGATGCTTTATGCAAATCACTTTTTAACATTTCAAATCCCAAACTTTGAGTTTTCCCAGAAAATTGCCTAAGGAATGTAGGTACAGAGAATTATCTTAATGTTTATCTTATCGTAAAATAATGTTTCAGATTAGATATATTATTAATATTTGATGTAACCATTCCATGGACAGCAAGAGCATCAAGAAAAAATAGAACTTTTACAAACACTAAAATCTAACAATGTCTATCTAATGGACGTGCATAAGGAGACATGTTGGTCAGGTCCCACAATTAATTTATACTTAAAACTGCATAAATTGCAGTATACTTGGATCACAAAAGGAAAATAATTATGTGGCTAAGATGACTAATATTACCTGGTCTGCGACAGATCACACCTAAATTCCTGTGTACTCTCGACTTTTTGCTGGTGGAAGTACTCAATTTGGTGGTGTAGCTTCATCCTCTCGAAGTAGCTGGGGGTCGAGAGTCGTTAAATGTCATACGCATACGCCCACACGCTCTCCAGCACTAGCTATGCAGCAACTTTCAGAGGAATTTGACATGCAGGAGAGGTGTTGCTGTGCAACTCTTTAATCTCTTTGTCTTTGGCATTATCTACAAATGGCTAAGAGACTGTACCATGAAACACTAGGCGAATCATAGACCACGAGGAACGTCAATCAACATACCCAAATTATATGCTCATCTTTCCTCAAATAAATAATTTCATCTAACCACCAATCAGAGAATGGAGGAACAACATTTCGTAACAGGTTATCCACTGCCAAAATGACGTAAAAACTCACTTTCAATACCAAAGTCCAGTCGGACAGTAAGCCTCGAGACTAGAGAGGGAACTCTTACTAGAATAGGGTTGCTAAAAATTGTCATCTTTAAGCTTTTCTTAGCTGTCAGAACAGAAAAAGAATATCAACTGTTGAATCTTGTTTGGAGCAGAAGCAAGATCAAAAGGTAAGGACATCTAATCTTGATCCTAAAATAGTTAAAAATGACTGCTTTGGAGAATGATTTTGTACCACTACAAAAATCAATTAATAATTTCTCATATAGTGGCTGTTTCGTCCCTTGATGGGGACAGTGACTCAGTGAGTGGACCGACAAATTTACAGTTTACACGTCTGTTAACAATGAAACTCTTATTTTACAACATACTGTGTGACAGCATAAAAGATCTGAAATCATATTTGATAAATAATGCGTCTTCAAAAAAAGATTTCTTATTTTGAGTGACCTTAGACCACGTTGTGTTTTGGGGGAAAGTAGCAGCTAATGCCAAAAATCTGAAGGACATTTGAGAACATTAATTTTAAGAGGTCGGTCTAAGCGATGTAATTCTAATACTACTACCTTTAGTCATAATTTTGTGATCAATAGTACCATAAAAATGAAAGCTTTAATCTTTACTTAGCTTCCCCCAGACCAGATATCAACTGTTAATCTTTTGTTTAGGACGAAAAGTTAAGAACATAAGTCCTGATCCTAAAATAGACAGGTAACTGATTTGGAGGATATGGATTTGTACTACTACTATTTTTTCTCATACGGTGGCTGTTTCATCCCTTGATGGTGCAGTGACTTCGACAAATTCACAATTTACACGACTGCGAAGTGTGAACAATGAAGCTATTATTTTTCAACACACTGTGCAATACCAAAAATATCTGAAATCTTAAAGCACGTCAGTCATGTTTTGGGGAAAAGTAGCAGCTACTGCCAAAAATTAAAAGACGTTAGAGAACATCAATTCAAGTGACTAATTTTTTGAATCTATATAATACCATAAAAAATGAAAATATCAAATTTTATTTAACAAAGCTCAGTTGTATGTACAAAATAAAAAGTCCTGATGCCTTCAGAGGCAAAAAAAAAATTAAACCAATTACATAACACGAATTCAGTAGGAAACCAGTACACAATAGGTGGAGTTCTGGAGGAAAATCTAATCTATGATTTCAACGAATTGAAAAGTATACAGAAACCTCATAATCTTCCTTCTATAAACCTCTCATGTACCCAGAACCCCAATCAGCAGTATCCATGTCATAGCATCAGTGTTCTAAGAAGCGTAAAGTATGACTAGGTGCCTAGGCGTAAAAAAATATTTTCTTATTTTTAGGTCGTGTTCGGTAGATATTAAAATTGAAAAACTAGCCGTTATTGTTGACTTTTATTAGACGAGTGAGACCCGGCTATATTTTTCAATTTTAATTGGATTTTAATCTTTACCAACCGAGCACTTAATATTATTTTAATATTTTAATCATTTAGTAATTAAAATAATACACATCAAATATCTAAAATTATAAAATACTATATTTACTTAATAATTTCTACCATTAGTCAATTATACAGTTTTCAAATTTTCAAAATGCAAAAATTAAAATATTTTTTATAGTATCAATTTTCAACTAGACAAATCATACTTAATAGATTTATAGGAACTTCATAGATGTTTTGGAGTTTACAACAAAATAACGAATTTCAAAATCATAATTACATAATATAGATAGCACCATAACTTAAATTTTATTTAATGGCTTATTGGCACAAAATGTCTATAAATTTGACAGTTATTATGCAAAACGTCCTTACGTTTCTTTTTTTACATTTTCACCCTCATTTCAACGTTTCATTGCGGAAAACGTCATTTTCACTATTTTTCAATGTAAAATGATCAATATACCCTCATATTTAAATAAAAAAAGAAAAAAAAAGTTGCAATTATACTCCCAAACTTTTTAAAAAGTGCAAATGAGTCCAAAAGCCTTATTAAAAGGCTCAAGCACAAAACGTTCATTTGACATTTATTGTGGAAAACGTCCTTACGTTTCAAACATTTTGTACTTGGCTCAATAGCACAAAACGTCCATACATTTGACACTTATTGCGTAAAATGTCCTTACATTTCATTTTTTTTTTGCAATTTCGTCTTTATTTCAACGTTTCATTGTGGAAAACGTCATTTTCACTAAAACGACCAAGATACCCTCATATTTAAATAAAATAAAAAGGAAAATAAAAATAAATAAATAAATTACAATTATACTCCCAAACTTTTTAAAAAGTACAAATGAGTTCAAAAGCCTTATTAAAACAATCAAACCATCAGCCTTCTCCTCCTCCTCCTTCCTCAGCCTTATCCTCCCTCCACCACCTAAACCACCGACCCCACCATCATTCAAACCATCTCACCTCCCTCTACAATGATGGGGTTGATGGTTGTGGCCAGCATTAACGGTGGTGGTGGTGGTGTTGGTGGAGCTAGTTCCAGGCCAGACATTGACCGGAGGTTGTAGAAGGTGGTGAGATGGTTTGAATGGTGGTGGGGTCTTATTGCAAAATAGTTAAAATGACGTTTTCCGTAATGAAGCGTTGAAATAAGAACGAAAATGCAAAATAAATGAAACGTAAGGACGTTTTATGCAATAAGTGTCAAACGTAGGGACGTTTTGTGTTTAAACCTTTTAATAGGGCTTTTGGACTCATTTGCACTTTTTAAAAAGTTTGGGAGTATAATTGCAATTTATTTTTTTAAATTTTCTTTTCTTTTCTTTTTTTGTTTTAATTAAAAATGAGGGTATACTGATCATTTTACATAGAAAAACAGTGAAAATGACGTTTTTCGAAATGAAACGTTAAAATAAGGACGAAAATGTAAAAAAATGAAACTTAAGGACGTTTTGCATAATAACCGTCAAACGTAGGGACGTTTTGTGCTAATAAGCATTTATTTAATTATTTAGATAAAGTCATTTGTAACTGTTGTACAAATAAAATCTTTTAAAAACTTTAAAATAAAGTCAAATGAAAATCTTTTTTTTAAAAAAAAAAATTACTAAGCTAAAGTCAAATAAAAATTTTTTAAAAAGAAAGGGGGAAAAATACAAATAAAACGCGTCTAGGGAAAACGAACGAGAGGAAGGAAAAAATTCGGTCATTTAGAAATTAAAAAAAAAAAACGTCTAAGCGTGAAGGGAGGCATTTTGTCATAGCTTCAATCTAGGCGAACTTTTTACAACACTGCATACCATACACCTGCAAAGTTGATGTAAGTCATAACGGATGTTTATAAGAAAGAACAAATTTCGCGTGAGAACTCAAACTTGTTGATTCAATGCCAAAAAGAACATTGATTCAGCAGCACAGAATAAATTCGTGATTCTAGGAGCATCTTTTCTTGCATTATAAGCCATAAATCGCACCAAGAAACATATAAGTAATCCAGATACACATTGCATCTTCCTTTGTTGCTGTTGTAGAATAGAACGAATCTTGGATGACTGAGAACTCTCTGAATACTTCTACTTCAACTAATATTTTCTGCTCGTGTCAATACTGAGTGATAAAGGCAGAGTTTGAATCTGTCAAGCCGAGAATACTAGAGACAATTGTTCGAGACCATGGGAGCAAATTTGTGTTTGGACTCAGATAATACCTATTTCCTTTGCATGATCAAACGTTGCAACAGGCACAAGCAGCAATAATGGGCTGTGAGCCTTGTGTTTACTGGGGTCGGGGTGTCTACTCTGGATAGGCCTCTCTCCATAGACAATTGGGCCAACAAATCCATTTACCTTTGTGAATATTAGGGCAAATACCCTTCGACATTCATTGCAAAATCAGTGCGTCTACTTCTTGATTCTAAAAGGAAAAATCAAGAATGTGACTATTGCCATACTTTTAAATCCATTTTCCCCCTAAATCAGTTTATTTTTGGGTTTTTTATTGGTCCCCTTCTATATTCTCTTGCAATTTTTCACTGATAATTGCCATACATCGGTTCTTCCGGGCAACGGCGCCAAAAATTTGTTCACGAAAATATATTTAGAATAAAACACACCGCAAGTATACGGTTCGTTAACAGGTAATAAAGTGGACTTTTTGAGTTCGGGTATCTTCTCACAAGGATTGATTAGTTCTAATTTTAATTACCGTGACCTTAACCGAAACAATAAGAATGAGAATGTTTGTTTTGATGAATTTATAACTAAATTAATAATGTGAATGCAATTATGAATGCTTTAACTAAACTGAATGAGATTTATGTCGAATGCAAGTTGAAGTTTTTTTTCTAATATATGATGAATGTACTAAGATCACGAATTCCTATGTAATAATATTTTTAAACTCAATTCTATACTTTGACACACGATTGAAATATTGAAGAATCAATGTTCTTAAATTATTTAACAGCCTCTCTCGAGTAAAGTCAAACATATTCTAATATGTGATCCGACTATATCTCTATGACGGATACGTACATATAAGAATGCATGTTATGAACACTTAAAGATTCACACAATGCATAGCTTTATATTTCCATTCCTTATCATACCATATGACAATTTATATATGTCGAACTTATTCTCCTTCTTTCAAATGCATGAAATAGGCCACCACACTCACACAATTAACATGCACAATAATCGTGGAGAACATAAATCCATATAGACCATTTGAATATTCAAAACGTGTTTTTATTGTCAAGAATGTAAAACTAAGAAAGAAAAATCATAATATTGGGTGTGTTTGAATCTCATTAAAATGAGAATATAATTTTTGGAATAGTGATTGATGGGAGAATGTGTGGTGAAAAAGTGATGAAAATTTTTAAATTTATGTGTATTATTATTTTATTTAGAGAATATATGATTGAAATGAAGAAATAGAAAAAAATGAGAATGAGAATGAAATTAAAATATGTGGCAAACAGGGGCATTATATAGTTCGTCATTTTTCTAGTACAGAATTAGCCTAATTCTTCATTCTTTCTTCCATCTTGATCTTCCACATCAAATTATTTCAATTTTAGTGCTTCAACTTTTACTCAAATGCATAGTAGTCCCAAAAATTCCATCAATTGACCAATTTATCCTTCTTTATTTTCCAATTGCATAGAAACATGTCCAAAACTGAAATAAGATAAAGATAACATAAATTAAGTAAAATGCAATAATAAAACGACACAAAAGCTTAGTAATATGGCCGCCCCAAATAAGTGTACAAAAATGCACTTATCAATTTTCTTGCAATTTTTCACTGATAATTGCCATACATCAGTTCTCACTTATATAGTTGAAGATGTCGAATACTTTAAATTCAACCCCAAATGTGTCCTGCAATGCAATGTTACAACTCGAAGTATTTGTAGTTAGTTTCATTCCACTTGTGTTTGTAACATCACGTCGGATATTAAAAATTAAAATCAAATAAAGTGCACAAAAATAAATCTAACGAGAGAAAAAAGAAAGAAAAAGCTCTGTCGATTTCATCGAAAGTAACAGCCTTGGTCGATTTCATGAAAGTACAAAAGACAGCTACATTTTGAGAGCTTATAAGAAAGAAATGTTAATACGATGTTACCATAAACATTTAGTTTATAAGGGAATAATATTCTCTATTAACAAATTCAAATAATATTAATAGAAACATTTCTACTTAAAACGTTAAAAAAAATAAAAATAAAAAAGGGTTACGTTACGGGACTTTTAGATTATATTGCATTATTTATTATTATAATTTAATTGGATCATTATATCATATGGAATTTGAAGAGATAGTTTTAAGTTATAAAATATAATATTAATTGTAAAAATAATATTAACTTCACCGTCAATGTATGAAATAGTCATTAAATAAGTCAATAAATAAGGATATTATTGATCATAAACAAAAAATGCAAGAACAAATGGAAACCTGAATGTTTCTCGACCATCACAATTTTTATATATTATGATAAATATCTTATAAGCACTTCAATGATTTGATATAGAACAATATAATAAACATTTTTTTTTCTTAATCAATATTATTGAGTACTATGCAATCGTCCTTTCTAAATATATTTCGCCAATTTTAATATTTAGATGAGCGAATCAGTAGTTCAACTTCCCGACACTAAATAACTAGAAAAATGTTATTCATCTTCAATAGGGATGTATCTTCAGTGTATGTGGATGTGAATGATTGGTTAAATGATAGATGAAATTAAATGATTTATTTAATTTCACCTATCATTTAATGCTACATAAACACCACATAAATTGGGGATGCATCCCGATGAATATCATTTCTCAAATAACTAAGGGTCTATTTGATGTGCATTTATTTTCATGGAACTTGGAAAAATCATTTCCATCTTCTTGGTTTTGGATTGTTTGATGGACACAATTTTCCAAGGCAATTGTTTTCTTCCTTGCTGCTTCACGCGCCCATTTTCCTTGTAATTGGTGAATTCATTTTTCCAAGTCATTTCTATGTTTTTTTTTTTTTTTTTGGTCAATGGAAACAAATTTCATAACCAAATGTTAAAAAAAAAAAAATTCACTTTCATGGACAATTTTGATGCAAACGAAGGTCAAACGAACATTAAATTTTGATGAAAAAATTGACTTTTTAGGAAATATATATATTTTTTTTACATTTTCGCAATGGAAACGAATTTTATAACCAAATATGAAAAAAAATTATCACTTTAATGGACAATTTTGATGCAAACGAAGGCCAAACGAACACAAAATTTAAAAATATTCCGGGTGGAAAATTGTACGAATGAAATACACTTAATTAACAATTCTCTGTAAAACAATTTTTAGACAATTACTTTCTCTGAAATTCATTTTCTTTTCATCCATTTTTCACCATTACAATCAAACGGACCCTAAGAGAATTGGATTCAAAATTACTTTAACCAATTCCAAATAAAGAACCATTTCGTGTAAAATTGAACTCTAATTGGATTGCATTAGGAATATGCCTTTTGGGTGCAGATAGGAACATGCCCGAAGAAAAAGTGAAAAAGATTCCCAATTAAAAAAGAGGACCATGCAACATGCACAATGACATAACTTATAAAAATTCATTTATATATAATACCCCACAAAATTTGTCTATTATTTTTTTTATCTATAAAAAAATTTATCTATTATATATATATATATTTTTTTTTGTTGACGTAGGAACCCGCAGCCGCTACCCTCCAACGGAACCTCGACCACCCTGAAAGAACGAAGGCCCAACCACTGTGAGTACGCACTAGGTAAACTCCACTCCATGTGCAGTAGTCCATAAACAAAACATGAACGGTAAACCGCACTATGCAAGTCCTGTGCGACGGACTCGATCGAGGAAGTGTTGGCAGGGGATTCGAACTCGTGACATTTGGTTTCCGCGTTTACCTGCTCCACCAACTTATCCATTATTAATAATACTTTAGGTGGGTCTTGGGAAAAATGAGGTCGACATGGTTTTGATTTCAAAAATATCTTACTCCTTCCGTCCCATTTATATAGACTTGTTTTATTTTTCACACGGATTAAGAAATCTTATTTAATATTATTGGAAAATCAATTTTTGCCAACGACTTTCTTAGTTTATCCTCATTTAATTATCAATAACTCGTAGTAAATTATTATTGAAAGTAGTAAAGAAATAATTGTATATTAGTAAACGAACAAAATAAAACATTTTTAATAAATAAACAAGACTCTATAATTGGGAAAAGAAAATGAGGAAAGTGAGCATATATAAATAAGACGGAGAGAATATGTTTTTCTTAGCACGTTGAATATTCATCCATCCAACTTGGACCCACAATCTCCATCGTGATGGTAGTTACGATTTTAAAATTGATCATATCAATCTTAAAATTCGTGTCATCGTGCACGTTGAATATTCATCCATCCAACTTGGCCCCACAATCTCCATCGTGATGGTAGTTACGATTTTAAAATTGATCATATCAATCTTAAAATTCGTGTCATCGTGTTTTAATCGAATTAAATTTCATGTTAAAATTCTATCTTAAAATATCAATATTGTTGAGAGTAATAATCCAAATCCACAAACCCATGTATATTGATTATTTGATTATAGCATTATTGATATGAGATTTATCCTTAATACAAGACTACATTATTCAGACCTAATAATATGGTCAAGTACAAGCTAGAGGCAAATTAAGAGTATTACTTATTGTTACCCCTTCGGGGGTGGCCGAGCTGGTGGAGTATGTGAACGCGAAGATCAAATATTACGAGTTTGAATTTCCTGCCAACACTTCTTCGGTCGAGCTCGTCGTCTGGTGCGGTTTACCTCTCCTATGTTGTTTGTGGGCTACTGATATGGAACGGAGTTTACCCAGTGCGCACTCACAGTGGTCGAAACTCCGCGGAGGGTAACGGCTACGGGTTCCTACGTCAACAAAGAAAAAAAAGAATTACTTATTGTTCTCACTAAATATCTTATACGTTATTTCAATATAATTCACAAACAGCTATCAATCACGGATGATTGATCTTGTCTTGAGGATGACACCAAATCAAAGACTAATAGAAGAGGGACAAAATCTAAAGAAGATAGAAGGATTCCTTGCAAATCTTAAGAAACGTCTATAGAAGATATTTTGGATAAGGTAAAAAATAATTATCAATATATAGAGTCAATCTTTCAATTCTAAAAATACAGACTTATAATGCTGATTTGAACGTCGGAGGTCTTATTCAACATAGCTTGTAGTGTGCTCAATGCTTGATTGTAAATTATATTAATAAAGTAGCTTAACTATTGCATTAATGGGAAGTTAAATGTCAATGAACTCACAACAAGTTATATCATTGATGTATTGTTTTATTATGAAATGCAGGCACTTGATAAGACGATAGGCTTATAGCATGATACATTTTATAAGCGCAACTATCGCAGGTGGGGCCATTAAGGAGGAAAAAAAATTTGTCATGGGACCCACCAAATTTTGCTAATGTACAACAATTATATGACTAATTATTAACGTTTGACATATGCACATTGGGTGACTCATAACAAACTTCTAAAATTAGCAAAAAATGGTTATGTAGTATGGAGTTTCAATGTGGCTTTCACGCAAACGAACCAAGCAAGAAGAATACAAAAGATCTAAGCGTTCTAGAGTTTGAAGAAAGTTCAATGACCCACCTTCACCTAGGATGAAAGTTTAATAACCCGATTGCAATTAGAGTAAAAGTTCAATGACCTATAGTTTTATTAATTTGTTGACCGGGATGGACACGTTGACAATTCGTTAGTTTTAATGGAAACGTTAGTGGTATTCAGTAAGCACGTCAACAGATTTCAAATCGAGTGGCTTAACTGCTTTTACATTAAAGTTATGATTGATCGCTCCAAATTAAAGTTTAGTTAACGTTATTGCAACCAGGGCAAAGGTTGAGTGATCTCCATTATAATTAACCCTACTCTATAGTTATATGCAATCGAATCTCTTTTGCATTTGAAATATAATTTGCCAACGAATTTATTTGAGTTGAGGATGACAATAACAGTGCCGATGGTGAAAAATTGTGTGTGGATTAAGTTAACAACTGGAGGTCTATTTGAACTTTATATTTTAATAGAAATTGAGATGGTTTTGTTCGATGAGCGACTATTATAAGATTAGAATTGACAAAAGTTGAGGATCAATTTACTATTTAAACAATAAATTGAGGACCGACTATACAACTTTCCAAAGGAAATATCAACCGATTGCCCTTTTCCGGGAGCAAGTTGTGCGTATCAATGTAGAAATCTACAACCAAATTAATTAGAATTTTATTTCAAAAAGTTTTCTTTAATGGGATTCCTAATCCTCTGCTTCACCACCGTTCAAGATTTTCTCTCTAAATTCTCACCAACTTTCTTCTACTGTTGTTGTTAATGGGCATGCTTTCACCGACGTCCCCCGCCGGAAAATGGCTGGGTTTTGTAACCGCAGTCTGGGTTCAAGCTATCTCCGGCAATAATTACACTTTCTCTAATTACTCAGACGCCCTCAAGTCCCTCATGGCACTCACTCAACTCCAGCTCAATAACCTCTCCGTCGCCAAAGACGTCGGAAAAGCTTTTGGACTACTCGCCGGAATCGCCTCCGACCGTCTCCCAAGCCCCGTCATTCTCCTCATCGGCTCAATTGAAGGCTTTATTGGTTACGGCGTTCAGTGGCTTGTCGTTAGCCGCCGCATCCAACCCCTCCCTTACTGGGCTGTAAGTATATCAAAACATAAGCTTTATTTTCTGCCGTGAAGTGTGAAATATACTAATGCTAATATCTGAATTCGGTGCAGATGTGTATTTTCATGTGTATGGGAGGAAACAGCACGACATGGATGAATACAGCAATTCTGGTCACATGTATTAGAAATTTCAGGAAAAACAGAGGTCCAGTTTCCGGGATTTTGAAAGGTTATGTCGGTTTAAGCACGGCAATTTTCACCGACATCTGCTCGGCTTTGTTCGCCGATGATCCGGCTAAGTTTCTAGTCATGCTTGCAGTAATACCCTTTGTGGTTTGCCTCACTGCCATTGTTTTCCTCCGTGAAATCCCACCGTCGTCCACCGCCACCGAAGAAAATGATGATACTAAATATTTCGGCGTAATTAACGTTCTTGCTGTTGTTATAGCACTCTATCTGTTGGCATTTGATGTTACAGGGGCTCATGGCCGCCTCTTTTCCCAAGTGTTTGCTGCAGTGCTTTTAGTTCTATTAGCTTCCCCTATATCAATTCCAATTTACCTCGCGTTAAAGAATTTAATCAGGCCCTGTTCTGACTCTAAAACCATGGACATTGAACGCAATGTAACCGAGCCATTACTGGCCGAAGAAGTGAAAGAACCTGTGGTGGAAGCGGAGGTGGAGAAAAATGTGGAAGTAATGGAGTTTGTCAAAAAGAGGAGGCCGGTTCTTGGAGAAGAACACACCATAATCGAGGCCTTGAAAACATTGGATTTTTGGATTTTGTTCGTGTCGTTTCTTTGTGGAGTTGGGACGGGCCTAACAGTGATGAATAACATGGGACAAATGGGGTTGGCACTTGGCTATACAGATGTTTCCATGTTCGTGTCGCTTACTAGCATTTGGGGATTCTTTGGGCGCATTCTATCAGGATGGGTTTCTGAGTACTTCATTAAGTAAGTTCATTACTTCTTTCACAAATTACTCTTTGATTTTCTTTATGCTTGTGTAAATGCATCATGTGGATAGAATAAACTTTATGGTGATTCATTATGCACTTTGATTTACCTTTTTCTCTTGGCATGCTGTGATCTTCTTTTCAACTTTGGCAATACGTGAAGCAAAAACTTCTAAATTACTTGTCTTAGAAAATTATATGTAAAAAAAGTTGTTTATTTACTCTTTTTGTAATTAGCTGCTGCTTTTGTTGACGATTATAACGACTTCTTTAAAGAGATGCAAAATCTTTGCACTTTTCTTCACACAAAATCTTATGAGATTTTGTGGGAAGAAAAGTGATGAGACTATCTTTATTTAGATTAGGTGGTAGGCAGGAGCCTTTTTCCATGCCTCTTTTTCCTGTCATTCAGTCCTTGTTTAACCCATTCTAGGTGACTTTCATGCCTTCCCCTTTTTTTCCCGGAAATTTAACACAAATATTAGGGTTGGATATTGGAAAATTGATGTTGAACTCTCTCTTACAATTGGATATTTTTTGTTGTTTTCAATAGGTGAATTGGGATCGTAACATCATTGTGGATGATAAGGAATCCCAAAATGGCACTTCTAACTTATATGCATAAAAATTATTATTAATGGAATATTCTAGGAGAGGAATCGAACCGACCAGTTCTTTTGATCATGTTCTTGATACATCCTGCTTTTGCAAGTATCATATACCCAAATATGTTTAACATGGCTTGCAACCGTGTTGAAGTTGAACAAGTTCTTTGGATTGGAATGGCCAGGGAATGTCAATTATTTCAAGGCACTTATTTGTCAATTCCAATTGCTTACCTTTCTTTTATTTTGTTATCCACAGGAGGGCAGGAATGCCAAGGCCAATATGGAATGCAGCTTCACAGATTCTAATCGCAGTGGGATATACCATAATGGCTATTGCTATGCCAGGCTCACTATATGTTGGTTCCATAGTGGTTGGGATATGTTATGGAGTTCGCATTGCTGTCTCAGTTCCTACTGCCTCCGAACTATTTGGACTCAAATATTACGGTCTCATTTACAATATTCTAATCCTTAATCTCCCACTTGGATCGTTCCTCTTCTCTGGATTGCTAGCTGGCTTCTTATATGATTCTGAAGCTACACGCACAGCTGGAGGTGGGAACACATGTTTAGGTGCCCACTGCTACCGGCTAGTGTTTGTGGTTATGGCAATTGCGTGCATTATTGGGTTCGGTCTCGACGTTTTGCTCTCTATCAGAACGAAAAGCGTTTATTCCAAGATCCATGCAAGCAGAAGATCAAAGAAGACATCTTCAGTGTCCAATGGCCAATGATACATAAATACACACACGGGATTGATGGGAAATCTTCTCCTTGTCATATTTCGATAGGATTGTTGTATTTGCTAACTATTGTTTGGTATTATTTCCACTTAATTGTGATAATAGAATCGTATGGATTGATTTGTACTTGTTTGATAGACCTGCAGTCCACAATACTTACCAAAGGCGTCCAAAAGAGCAAGGGCAAAGTAGGAAACGAACAAGTAACAGCCACATGCATCAGCACTGAGTTGTTAGACACACGAGTATAAATAAGAGCTGGAATCATTTTGGAAGGCACTCAGAAATTAGTTAACACCTTGGGAGAGAATTGGCCTCTCGAATGTCAAATATCTTTATTTCTTTTTCTTGTTGAATACTACAGTTTCTTACTATTGTATTGGGCTTCCAATTTCAATCAAATACATTGAATTCCTTTATTCTCTTCAATTCTCGTTGGTTATTAATCTGTGAGAACTATAAATTGTCCAGGATCTTATCATTGGTATTAGAGCAGTTCCGTCCTGATGGTGAATGTAACAGATCGAGTGGGGAGTTTGGAAGGGGCTCAACAAAAATTACAGGAACAACTGGAAGGAATGCAAAACGGGGTTCAGAACATTGAGAAAAACATGTCTATTATGATGGAACAATTTGCTTTCATGAGATCGAAGTGGGAAGAAAGAGAAAATGAAAAAAATCGTAAAGGGGTAGACGGCGAGATGGAATCTGGGTGCACCTTACTTTCTGGAAATTCCACAGGAGCGGCGACAAGCAGTCGAACCGGGAATGGGGGTATTGCGGACAATTGGCGACCGGAAATAAGGGGGCGTAGACTGGAGATGCCGGTGTTTGCAGGGAAGAGCCCAGATGACTGGATCTTCAGAGCTGAGCGATATTTCGTAGTGAATCAATTGTCAGAATTTGAGAAGCTGGAGACGGCTGCCTTGTGTTTCGACGGGGATGCTCTTGCCTGGTATCAGTGGGAGCAAAAGAGGAAGGAAATCAGAAGTTGGGGGGAGCTGAAATTACTGCTACGATCGCGATTCCGTTCTACAGTAGAAGGGTCCATGGAAGAGCGATTTCTGGCTCTCCGGCAGGATGGGTCAGTTAAGGAGTACCGGAATGCCTTCGAAAAACTGGCTGCACCGATTGGAGAAGTATCAGACGCCATTCTTGAAGGCCACTTCATAAATGGGCTGAAGGTAGAGATTAAGGCTGAGATACGAGTCTTGCAACCTAGTGGGCTGGAGCAAATAATGGACCTGGCCCAACGGATCGAGGAGAAGAATATGTTATGGCAGGCCCGCGTTATCAAAAATGATCCAGTAAGGGGTAAATTAGTCCCCAACCCCAATTGGTATAACCCTCCATCCCGATTGACCAGCCCCTCTACTGCAAACGCGAATCTGAGAGCTTCAACACCCATGGGAGCTAGGATCGCGACGTCCCCAGGTAACGTCTCTCCACCATTTAAAAAAACTCAGCGAGGCGGAGTTCAATAGCAGGCGTGAAAGAGGGCTTTGCTTCCGTTGTGAGGAGAAATTTTTTGTGGGGCATAAATGTAAGAATAAAGAACTACAGGTGCTGCTGGTTTATGACGAGGAGCTAGATGAAGGAGGGAAAACAGAGGAGGGGAACAAAGGAGCTGAAGGAGAAGAACAGGAAGTTACTGGCGAAGTGGTGGAACTATCAGTGAATTCGGTTGTTGGTCTCACACCCCCTCAGACTATGAAATTGAAGGGGGTGATTTCCGGGCAAGAAGTGGTGGTTTTAATTGATTGCGGGGCCAGCCACAATTTCATTTCAGCTGAATTAGTTCAGAAATTTAATCTGAAGAGAACAGAGACTGCCGGGTATGGGGTGATCATGGGCACTGGTATGGCGGTGCAAGGCTCGGGTGTGTGCAAAGAAGTGCAATTATCCCTCCAGAATTTGACTATAGTTGATGATTTTCTTCCCTTGGATTTGGGTAGTTCCAACGTGATATTAGGGATGAAGTGGCTATCATCCCTTGGTGTGACCAAGGTTGACTGGAAGTTGTTGACGATGAAATTTCAGGTCGGAGGCACTACCATGACCCTGCAAGGGGACCCGAGCTTGAGTAAAACTCTAATTACACTAAAAGCGATGATGAAGGCTTTCAAGGAGGGAGGGACAGGAGTATTGCTTGAGCTGGGGAGTATGGGAGTGGAGGGTGGAAAAGAACCAGAGGAAACCTCAGTCAGAATACTGAAAGTGTTGAGGGAGTTTGGTGAGGTCTTTGAGGAACCAATGGGACTACCCCCGCTAAGGGAGAAGGATCATGGCATCCATTTGTAGCCCGGGACAAACCCGATTAGCGTAAGACTGTATCGTTATCCGCATGTTCAGAAAAATGAAATAGAGAGGCTGATTCGAGAAATGCTAGCTGCAGGAATTATCAGGTCGAGTAATAGCCATTTCTCTAGTCCTGTGCTACTGGTTAAAAAAAAGGATGGTGGATGGCGTTTTTGTGTAGATTATCGAGCCGTAAATAAAGTAACGATCCCGGACAAGTTTCCCATTCCAATGATCGATGAGCTGCTGGATGAATTACATGGAGCCACCATTTTCTCTAAACTCGATCTTAAGGCGGGGTATCATCAAATTCGAGTCCGGCCGGAGGACATTCCAAAGACCGCGTTTAGGACACACAAAGGGCACTATGAATTCCTAGTAATGCCATTCGGGTTTACTAACGCACCTGCCACATTCCAGTCTCTCATGAATGAAGTGTTCAAGGAGCAGTTGCGGCGATTTGTATTGGTGTTTTTTGATGATATTTTGGTCTACAGCCGGAATTTGGAGGATCACGTGGAGCACTTGCAGAGAGTTTTGCAGGTATTAAAACACCATCAGTTATATGCCAACCGAAAGAAATGTAGTTTTGGTCAGCGAGAAGTAGAGTACTTGGGACACTGCATTTCACTTCACGGGGTGGCCGCTGACAAGTCCAAAATTCGAGCTATGGTTGATTGGCCGAGCCCCTGTTCCTTACGAGAGTTGAGGGGATTTCTAGGGCTGACTGGGTATTACCGTCGTTTCGTGAAGGATTATGGAAAATTAGCTTTCCGGGTTCGGTTTGGGAGCGGTATTGATGCAAGACCAACATCCTATAGCTTACTTCAGCCGGGCACTCAATCCAACGGGAAGGATGAAATCAGCATACGAGCGAGAACTTATGGCTATTGTATTTGCAGTGCAAAAATGGAAGCATTACCTACTGGGCCACAAATTCTTTGTACGAACGGATCAGAAGAGTTTGAAATTCTTGTTGGAACAGAGAGAAGTGAATTCAGATTACCAGAAGTGGCTAGTGAAATTAATGGGATACCACTTTGAAGTGCAATACCGACCGGGGGTGGAAAACAAGGCCGCCGATGCACTATCCCGCATCAGCTCTTCCACTGAATTGATGGCTCTTTCGGTACCTGCAGTCCTACAATTGGACATTTTGGCTGAAGAAATTCGGGCAGATTCACAGCTCCAGACCATCCTTCAAGAACTCCAGCAGGGCAGTTCTGACAGGTCAGAATTTTCATTAGTCAATGGGCATTTGTTGTTCAAGGGCCGTCTGTTTTTGCCAAAAAAATCAAAATTAATTCCGTTGATGCTACAAGAGGGGCAGGACAGTAAGAGCGGTGGGCATTCGGGCTTCTTGAAAACGTACAGGCGAATTTCATCTAATGTGTACTGGGAGGGCATGAAGGTAGACATTCAAAAATATGTCCGACAATGTGCGATTTGCCAGCAGAACAAGTACCTTGCCATGTCACCAGGGGGGTTACTACAGCCGCTTCCTATTCCGAATCAAATTTGGGAAGACATTGCAATGGACTTCATCGAAGGATTGCCGAAGTCCGGTACCATGGATACTATTTTGGTGGTGGTGGATCGTTTAAGCAAATATGGGCATTTCATAGGACTCAAGCACCCTTTTACGGCTGCAAGTGTGGCAGGACTTTTCGTGAAGGGGGTGGTAAGATTGCATGGGATACCGCTTTCCATAGTTTCAGACAGGGATAAAGTATTTGTCAGCCACTTTTGGGAGGAATTGTTCCGTTTACAAGGGACAAAGCTCAACCGTAGTACGGCCTACCACCCCCAGTCCGATGGGTAGACGGAGGTTCTAAATCGCACGCTAGAGACCTATCTCCACTGTTTTGCTTCCTCGCGACCCAGGTCGTGGTTCAGTTGGTTGCCTTAGGCTGAATTATCGTATAACACCTCGTTTCACACAGCAAGCAAAACAACTCCTTTCCAGGTTGTTTACGGGCGTAAACCACCTGTTTTGCTTCGGTTTGACAAGAGGACTATACCTGTTTTGGCAATAGAACAGCAACTCCATGAGCGGGACCAGATTCTGGACGAACTGAAAGCACAGTTACTGAGGGCTCAGGCAAAGATGAAAAGCATAGCTGATTCCAAGAGAAGAGATGTTCACTTCGCCGTGGGTGACCTGGTATATCTGAAGGTGAGGCCGTACCGCCGCAAATCCTTAGCTACGAGACCCAATGAAAAGCTGGCACCAAGATTTTATGGTCCATTTCAGGTGGGACAGAAGATTGGCCAAGTTGCTTACAAATTGATCCTACCATCAACGTGTAACATCCACCCGGTGTTCCATGTATCCCAGTTGCGCAAGGCGGAAGGAGCATTGCAAGCAGTAAATGAAGTGCCGAACCAGTTGAGTGAAGGGCTAGAAATGTTGGCTGAACCAGAGGCATTACTGGGGGTTCGCCCAGGTTTAGGAAAAAATATCAGAGGTTTGGATGTATTAATACAGTGGAAGGGGTTACCACCGCTGGAAGCAACCTGGGAGTCCTACGACATGATTAAGCAACAATTTCCTTCCTTCCACCTTGAGGACAAGGTGAGTCTCATAGGGGAATGTATTGATAGACCTGCAGTCTACAATACTTACCAAAGGCGTCCAAAAGAGCAAGGGCAAAGTAGGAAATGAACAAGTAACAGCCACATGCATCAGCACTGAGTTGTTAGATACACGAGTATAAATAAGAGCTGGAATCATTTTGGAAGGCACTCAGAAATTAGTTAACACCTTGGGAGAGAATTGGCCTCTCGAATGCCAAATATCTTTATTTCTTTTTCTTGTTGAAAACTACAGTTTCTTACTATTGTATTGGACTTCCAATTTCAATCAAATACATTGAATTCCTTTATTCTCTTCAATTCTCGTTGGTTATTAATCTGTGAGAACTATAAATTGTCCAGGATCTTATCATTGTTCTATTCTTTTGAGTTGTAATTGTTATATTTTGTATCCTAGTCAAGACTTCATTTTTTGATGAATCTTACGCTTGAGATCGTTGGGAGAAATTACATACTTGAAGTTGGGTTGTGAATTCTCGTGTTGAATTACTTGGTGTGTGTCAATTTTGTATTTGTGTTTTCTTAGTACTCTACTATTTTTAGCATTACAAGATCTGGAGGCGATTGAATACAACATAGATTTAGCCTTAGCATTAGAAGACTAGAAGGCGATTGAATATGACAGACATATTTATCGTTATTTAAGCATCAATGACATCTATCATTTTTCTAAATTGTATGATGCCTTCGGATTGAAGATCTTTTGTGTGTGAGAGTGTGTGTGTGCGCGCGTGTATTTTTTTTTCCTAATTTGGAAAGTAGGGAATTAAATTACCTTGATTTTTTGGGTGTTTTTGTTTACGAAAATCTATACAAGTGGTGCCAAAGAGGGAACAAAAACATAATTAGTCCCTAATTAATTATTTGATATAATCGTGATACATTTTAATGAATTGGGTTATGAAACAAATGATCCACAACCGTCTAAATTGGTGAACGTTACTTCATCAAGTTCTTTAAACCAGACATTCCCACGCATGATGGGACGCATGATGGAATATTGTGTGTATGTGGTGTTTGTGAGGACGATGATGATTGATCAACTAATGAACTTCATCATTTTATATTTAGGTGAACTTGATTTCCTTGAAAAAGGTTGCAATATCTGGTAGATTTTCCACTCAACCACATGGTGATTCCTCAATTGAGACCCCTTCAAAGAAATGGACGATGAGTTGAATTGAGTTGAGTTTCTTGTGGTAGAATTTTTATAGGAAAGGAGTCGAAGTTGAAATTGTTTTGAGTGTCAGCTCCACCCTAGTGGAGTAACAACTGGGCCGGGCCACACGAAAGTGGTTTGGATCCTTATTGAATAACTGGGTGCACCGACGAAATGTTCCTTACGACCTTACCGCTCCTTGTTACCTTAGAAAGACTTGCTGTTTGACGGAATACCCGAATTAAATTCTCTTTGCAGTCAACGGCCCATTAGCTAAGACAACTTTGCTTTTCAATCTCAGATGACTTTTTAACATTTGTCAAGTGTAAAAGTTGATGTTGTTAAAGAGGAGTCGTGAATATTAATTTGTTGAGTAATGTTATTTAGCCATATTGGAGTTGCAATCCTAATCTAGAGTCACCTACACTCGAGTTGCAATCTCATTAGAGTTACATAGCATTATTCTAATTTTTTAACACGTCGTTCGTGTTGAATGCAATTAGAGAACATAACATTATTTTAGGTATGATATTGTTCAAGATTTAACAATTGTTTGATTCCCATTTTTTTCAATCATACATTTTTCAATAAAATAATATTACACGCAAATTCATTTTTTATTTTTTATTTTTTAACCACACATTCCACAACAATTTACTATTCTAAAATGCATTTTACACTGAAAATAGGGCTCAAACAAACACTTATAGTTCGTTTGATTGCAAATGTGGAATTTGAGTGGAAATAAAATGAATTACAGAGAATTTAATTGCCTAAAATTTGTTTTACTGAGAATTGTAATTACTTGTATTTGACTGATATAATTTTCACTTGAAAAATGTTGAAAGTTTGGTGTCTGTTTGGCTTTATTTTTCATGAAAATTATCCATTAAAGTGATAATTTTTTTACCATTAGGTCTAGAATTTGTTCCAATTGCTAAAAAATTAAAAATTAAAAATAAAATAAAATTACTATACCGAATACCATCGTTTGACTTTATTTTTCATGGAAATTGCCAATTAAATGGATATAATTTGTTACAATTGACAATAAAATTCATTTCAATTGCCAAAAAAAAAAAAGGAAAAAAGTATTCTTGAAAACCAAGAATTAGTTGGAAAATGAGGTAAGGGTGGAAAATAAATTTTATGAAATTTAGCCTACCAAACAGCCTAAAAGTGAAAAATGGAAAACGAATTCCAACTTCCCTAAAAAATTTCGAACTATCAAACAGGCCCTTAGTGTCTTCTAGTAAGAGATATCAATATGGCTTGCCGGCTCGATCGGCTCGTGACTCGGTGGGATTGAGTCGAGGCTTGGGCCGAGCCCCATTTCGGGGCATCGGCTCAAGCCCGAGCTTGCCTGTGGTTTGTCACCTACTCGTGTCACGGGCCAACTCGAGTCTTAAAAAAAATTAAAAAAATACAGCCGCCTACGGTTTTTTTTTTAATTTTAACTGTATTTTTTTATATAGTTTTTATAATACGTATTCATTAATAAAAAAATTTAGATTTATAACGAATTTAGCCGGCTCGCTGAGGCTTGAGCCGAAATTTTTTGGTTGAGCTTTTGCTCGGCTTTGGCAAAAAAAAAAGATCAAACCATGTTTATTCGAGCCCTCGAGCTTCAAGTTTCGGCTTGACTCGTTGATACCCCTATTTGGTGCACGTGATGAAAATTTCACTCTCGATTCTTAGCCAGCCACCAATGTTAGATTCACAAATTGATGTAGAACAAATGACTGAATGAATTGAAAATATAATTGGATCGAAAAAGAAAAAAAGGTAATGGTGTAGGTGTGATGTCTGAGCTTTGATTGGACCTATAATACCATTCCGGAAAGAAAACGACAAGATGAGTAGAACTCACCACTTTGCTATAATATATGATGGATTTTAGACATTCAAGTTCGTTTGGGAGTCAAAAACTATTTTTTGTCATTTAGTTTATTTCGAATTATTTGCAATTTTAATTTGTTTAAACTAGATTTTTATGTAAACCCTTATAAATAAACGGTTAATTCATCATTTTTGATATCTTACATTAATAAAATTTCGTGAATTTACTTTTTCATAATTTGGTGGATTCCAAAAAATATTTTCTTAAAATTTTCACTTCAATTTCTTATTTCGTGCAGCTGTGAACTAGGCGTGCGAATAATTCATAAATGCTTCTCCCCCAGGCTTAACTAAACTAGCAATACCCCTGATCTCTTATACAAAATTTGCAGCTTAACCTTCAGAAATGAAGCCAATACTAGGATGGCACTCTTAATCCCGTATCACTCTTAGGGTCCGTTTTATTGCAAGAATGAAATTTGAGTGGAAGGAAAATAAATTCTAGGGAATTCAATTGCCTAGAACTTATTTTACTGGAAATTGTCAATTAATTATGTTTGATTGGTATAATTTTCTACTTGAAAAATATTGAAATTTTGGAACTTTTGGTGTTCATTTGACTTTGTTTTCCATAAAAATTGTCCATTAAAATGATATAATTTGTTACAATTGGGAATATAATTTGTTTTTATTGCCAAAAAATAAAATAAAGAGTTGCCTAAAAAAGTGGGAAAAGCTTTTCCTCAAAAACCAAGAAAATGTGAGCATGTGGATGAAAGATGGAAAACTAATTTCATGAAAAATTTGGACAATCAAACATACAAAAATGTGGAAAATGGAATTTAATTTCCATCTTTCATGTAATTGAAGTGTAATCAAATAGGGTCTTAGTGTACGTTTGATATGTAGTATAAGATATCAACGGTGTCAATGTATTTAATAAGAACGACACAATTAGATTATCGACCTACGTATAAGAGTAAACACAAAAATAATAAAAGACGTCATCAACAAAACAACAAAACTCGATTTAATTTCCAAAAAAATAAATAATTCAAGTTGGAACAGAATGAATCTTGTCGTGCAGATGCCAATTCACATGCCATAAAAGGTATTCTTGACTATGTTCATGCAGTCACGGGAATGAATTGATCCAAGTTTTGGGATTAGGCTTCATCGGTTACGATTGCAACTGAAAAAGTGACGTACTATTGCAAATGAAAACAGAAAAGTGTTAATGCATCTTTTAGACATTTTCAAATTAATTATTCCTACATTTTTGACATTTTTTATATTACTTAATAAAGAGAACATGTTTGGCTAATCTTCAAAGTTACTTATTAACTCTCTCTGCCAGCAATGTCTGAGGTTTCTTAAAAATTTTAATTCAGCACAAAATCTTACTTTTTCTTTACTTATTGTTAGGCTTAGCCAAACATCCTTAAATTCATGACCATTACTTTATGCTTGTAATATTTGGGGATTTTGTTAATGTTAAATCAACCTGGCAGTACGTCACGTGTGAAAATTAATAAAGGTACAAATTTAATTTACATCCAGTAAATTTCTGATCAATGACTTCTGGAAGAAATCAAAGTGAGATTATACAGAAAAAGTTGCTGCAATATCTTCTATATAAACTATGGAAGAAGCCCATATCAGCATGTGAATAGGCACGGTTTTTCTTAGAAACACACTACTATTTCTCTTGTGATGCCACACTCTTTGAGCTCTGCCTGGGTTTTGTGGACACTAACTCTTTAACTCTTGTGTGTGGCTGCATTTAAATCGAATCGGGTGTTTCTGCAACTCAGAATTTTAAGCAGATAATCAAAGAGCATGCAGTACCTTACATTCTTTTGTTCTCTATCTTTGCTCCTCTTCTTCAGCAATTCCCTGGTTTTGTGTTATGGTACTCTCTCCCCTTTCTCTCTATGTGGCTTCGTTTTAGAATTTTCTTTTCATTTTCTACGTTTTTATTGTAGACGGGCCACTTTACGACTCTTCTGCTTATACGCAAGTAAGTGGAAAAGCTGGTCAGTCTTCTTTCGATCAATATATACCATTTAGTGAACAAAGATTTAACTTTCTTTTTCTGTCCTAATACTGTCCAGTGTAAACAGCACCCTGAGGAGCCACTTTACAATGGTGGTATCCTCAAAGATCATGTTCCAAATTTCCTACGAAGTATTCTGGGTAATGGAGGTCAAGTTTCTCACCCTACATTTTTATTGCAAAACCTCACTGAGGGCAACAGATACTGTTTTTCAGGTATAGTTTTACCTTGTTTGGTTACATTGAAAGTCAAATTTTTTTAAGGTATGAGCAGAGACTCGTACAAGTACAAATCAGAATTACTTAAATAACTAAGCTACTTTTGAATGAAAACAGTTTGGATCAAAATAAAGAATGCAGATTCATCTCTCGTGAGGGCTAGTCTCGTGATGGAAGAAACTAACCTGAGTTGCATTGGAACTGTTATTGCCAAGCAAGGTTGCTGGTCATTTCTCAAGGGTGGATTTGTATTGACATCATCATCAAAATTTTCTAAGCTAAATCTTCAGGTATTCATTAGCTTTTTAGTAGGAGTATAATTAGGAAAGAAATAGAGATTCAAGCTAAAAGCAGTCGACTTACCTTTTCATCTGAACTACTTGCTCTTTGGTTTAACAGGATTCAGCTGGTAGAGATATTGAAATAGAGATTGCAAGTGCTTCTCTGCAGCCATTCACCAAGGAGCAATGGGGGTTGAATCAGCAGACTAAAATCTACAAGGTAGACAAGTATTCAATATTAAAGAGCATAAACTTACATAATCTAGAATTTACGAATAAGATTACTAGAATTTCCCCAATCTACCATCAATCCGCGGAGAATCTCTAAAGAAACATTTTTACCTTGAAACCTCTGACATAATGCTTCTTATATGATTCAGGAAAGGAAGCGTGCAGTTATTATCCATGTCTCGGACAGGCACGGAGCCAAATTGCAAGAGGCAGAAATTACGGTAGAACAAGTTTCAAAAGATTTCCCATTTGGATCTGCTATAGCGAAGACTATAATCGGAAATTCACGCTTCCAGGTCTGTATTGTTCGTATAAACACTGGTAGTCACTAAATTTATAGCAAGGTTTCACCTTGGTGTCACCAAACTTTATTTGTTCCAAAGTGCCCACTGAAGGTTGCTTCATTCAGTTTGGTCACTCAATCAAAATCCGGTAGGTGCATTACAACTACTCTTGCAAGCTGATCAAATTAATTCTCTTACTGTTTCAGAAATGGTTTACAGAAAGATTCAATGCAGCAGTTTTTGAAAACGAGCTCAAGTGGGATGCAACAGAACCCAAGCCAGGGCAAGTCAACTACACGATACCTGACCAGATGCTCGAATTTGTTCGAGCAAATCAAATTATAACTAGAGGCCACAATATCTTCTGGGAGAACCCCGAGTCATCACCACAATGGATTCTTAATCTTACAAGCCCTGATCTTCAATCAGCTGTCACCTCCAGAATAGAAAGTCTTATGAGCAGATACAAAGAAGAATTTATTCACTGGGATGTTAGTAATGAAATGCTTCATTTCGACTTTTACGAGAAAAGGCTTGGACCGAACGCCACCCTGCAGTTTTTCGAGAAGGCACATCAAATAGATCCATTAGCCACACTTTTCATGAATGAATATAATGTGGTGGAAACTTGCGATGATGTTAATTCCACGGTGGACACCTACATATCAAGAATGATAGAGCTAAAGCGAGGGGGTGTAACAATGGATGGAATTGGACTTCAGGGTCATTTCGATGTGCCAAACCCTCCTCTAATGAGGGCTATCCTTGACAAATTGGCCACTCTTGGCCTTCCAATTTGGTTAACAGAAGTTGATATCAGCAAACAATTCAGTAAGGAAAGTCAGGTTAGAGAACATAACCATATTGGCTTGGATAATTTTAGGCATACCAGCTAAAAAACTGGCCACACTGCCCAGTTTACGCATCTCTCTTGCATAGTCGATAATTTTATTCTTTTACTTGGCATCATACGCTGTCCGAATTCAAAATTTATAAGTTACATCATTGTTTTTTTGGACAGGCTATTTATCTAGAAGAAGTTTTAAGAGAAGGCTTTTCACATCCTGCTGTCAATGGGATAATACTCTGGACAGCCCTCCGCCAGAACAGTTGTTATCAAATGTGCCTCACCGATAATGACTTAAATAATCTGCCGGCTGGTGACACCGTTGACAAGCTCCTAAAAGAGTGGCAAACCGGGATTTTGGAAGGCAAAACGGACGAGTATGGTTCATACAGCTTCTCCGGTTTCTTGGGCGAATACAAGATTACAGCTAAGTATGGCAACAAAATAGTGAAATCAACACTCTCTGTTAGTCAAGGTGAAGAAACCAGGAATTTTAACATTCAATTGTAACAACACAAGTGATTTGTAAGAAAATTACTGCAATGAAGTATCTATCTGGTTGACAATGTAGAACATTAGAAGAATTATTGTGTGATGATACAGAATGAAATTCTACCTATTAATGCATTCATTCTAATATATATCGGCAGCTTAGTCAAGCTTTTAGCTTTTGTATTTTGGCACGACCATCTGGACTCCCATGGTATCTTTATCGTTATACCCTAACTAGAAATGTGACAAATTTAATTGAACAACTTGAGAATTGCGACCAATATGAAAATGTACCCTTGGTGCTTACTAGCAACTTAAAATTATTTATTTTAGAAGGATCTGCACTCATACCAGCTAGCTAGGCTCGTGACAGAGTAAACTAGACTACATGGTGACTGCTGATTTCTCAATTTATCAACATGTTGTCTGGTTTCTACTCTTACACGTTTGCAGAATCAAACAAGAACCATTGTCACCACGGCACCCTCGTTCTTCAGTTCTGCATAATAATTATTTTGAATCAGTATAACTCTACAAATTACAGGCTATTTCAGTAAGGATTATTACATCTGCATTAATGGCTGGCTTTTCTGTATGCTTACAGGAAAAAGAAGTTGAAATTCCTATATAATACTATCAGTTTCATAGTCAAAATTATGAGCAAGACAAAGCACATGTACCATAAATCTCAAACATTAGAGCCAAAAAGACTGGTTTTCTTGACTTGTCAGAATGGACCCCTCTCCATTAAACTAACGGCAACTTCGTTTTGTTGAAGGGAAAAAAGAAAAAGAAGTATATATGAGCAGAGCCATTACACTATTTGTTGAACCACTTTACCAAGTTTAAAGATGACAAACTTTGATTTTGTGGGCTTATTGGGCTCTCTAAGTGGTTCTCTTTAACACTTTGTTGAGCCGGCTTCTATTTTGACCCTTGGATCATATGGATGGTTGGGATTAAATCTACTTAGATATTTTCTTGGTTTTGAACCTATATTCACGTGGGTTAGCTTCCAGGAGATACTACTCTTCACTCTCGTTTTTCTCTCTGTGTTCTGCCCGTTTTTCTTCCTCTTCATGTGTGTACCCTAAATTGATCCTTAGCCTATCTAATTGAAGAAACCCTTGTATACTTAGGCCTGAAATAGTGGCTAAGTGGTGTTGGTGTTTCTCGGTGGTTGTTTGGTCAGTCTAGGGCAGATTCTTGGCGGTTGTGGTAGACCGGTTTGGTCGATGATCCAAGCCAAGGTTGAAGGAGGTTTGGTTGGTTCTTGATCTCTCTCTGGACAGCGATTGCAAGGCGTGGAAGGGGCTGTTCCTGAGCCTAACTGGTACAGCTGTGAGAAGGAAGAACAACCTGCGAAGGAGGAGAAGCATGGTGGCAGAGAAGTGTAGCTCTGTTCTTTATGGTTTAATTTCTGTCTGCCTTTTATTTCTGTTAAGCATAAGTTCTGATTTCAGTTCCTAGGGTTTATGCATATTCTCTTAATGCTATGGGAAAAGTTTGATTGCCATTGGTATAGTTTGATTACCATATTGTTAATGCCAATTTCAGATATTGATTATTGAACTGTCATTGATAGTTTGAGCTGTTAGAACTATGACATTTGTTTAATGAGCTTAGAACTATATTTAGCTGTGCATTGATGTCCGCATTAGGCTGTTTATTCCCAACAGATTTGTTTAAATTTAGTACCATCATGTCCCCTCGTGTGCAAATCACCCTTCATGTTTAGTGAAGGTAGGTTCAGGTTTTCATTAAACAATTCGGGAGCACAATTATCATAAGAATTGAATACAGTACCTTTAGCTGTTTTGATACAGGTTGAACCCTTTTACTTAATGCACACGTTTGTTTATTTAAATTTAGACGGAATAAAAGGTGGAAATTGATAATTCAGAAACACGGAAGAACGGAAAAATTCCAAAACCAAAACACAGCAAAGACAGCTCTTAGAAAAATAATGTTCAATAAACAATTCTCCATACATTTCAAACTTGTCAAGAACAATTTAAAAATAAGAGGTAAAAACGTGGAAATGTCTTTTGTTTCAGTTTCATTAGCTTATCTCTTAGCAAAACATTTGACTTAATCACAGAGTTATTTATAAATACAACACGTTGTCTCCCCCTGTCATCCAGATTTGTTTCTCCCTGAACTGTAAAATTAGAATCTTGCTACACAGAGTCAATGACAGGATTTAAAAATAGGGGACACGTGTCAAAAATTCACTGGACAGTTTGAAAAAAAAAAAAAAAGATCCACACAGTTGCTGACACGCAGCACCTGCCACCCAATCCTATCAAATGCCCATGTTCACTCGCTTTATTCGTAAAATTATTGGCGAATATATTTATTCAACGTTTTACTACCAACAATTAGTACTGGCAGGTTTCTACTTGGCTGCGGTTAGAAATCTTATGTTTAAGTAGAGATTATGGAAACACATCTATTCATTTTGTTCTTGGGACTCGATAAATGCGTTTTACATGTTTATCCGGATTTCTAGACTTGATAGATTACTGCTAATTGAGTGGATATCTGATTAATTTAGTGTAAATATATTCATCGTAGGAAAATCCCCGGCTTGGATGCAATTGGCGCAAAAAGAGGCAGTTATGAGCCTAATCAACGTTGATTTGATGATCAATAGGATTACACGTGATTAATAAGAAATATTATGAGAGCAATCGAAGGAAATTCTGGGAAGTGAAATTCAACATTTGGAAAGTTCGAGAAATTGAAAACTTTCGAAACTTAAGACGGATCAAAATTCAACGATTTTATTGATGAAATAAACTCACAAATTTTGAACACACAAATACTCATTTGGAGGATGAGGACCAAAATTCAACGATTTCTACCAACAAATACTTGGTCCCAACGCTAGCCTTCGAATTTTCGAAACAGCCCAAAAATCAGACCCACTTTTAAGGCTGTTTGTGCACAAATTCAATGTGTAAGAGACTTGCGATTATCAGAAATCTACAGTCGATGCTTACATTTAAAGGTCAGGGAACTTGAGAAAGGTGGAGTGTCAATGGATGGAATTGGCCACGACACGAGGGCTATTTTACTGTACCTAATCCCCCTCTAATCAGACAAGTGCTAGACAAATTGGTTACAGTCGATTCTTGCATTTAAAGGTTAGGGAACTTGAGAAAGGTGGAGTGTCAATGGATGGAATTGGCCACGAGGGTTATTTTACTGTACCAAATCCCCCTCTAATCAGGGCAGTGCTAGACAAATTGGCTACCCTAGGACTTCCCATTTGGCTCACAGAGGTGGATATCAGCAAAAGACTAGATCAAGAAACACAGGTCAGAAAAGAAACAGTTGATGGCCTTTGTTCTCAAAGTGACATAGAATTGCTCGGACAATAGATTTGCATTCAAGTCAATGCTGAATCATTTTGTTACTGATTTGCAGGCCAAATACTTGGAAGCAGTGTTGAGAGAAGGTTTTTCACACCCTTAGATCAATGGAATTATGCTTTGGATAGCATTACATCCTTACGGGAGTTATGAGATGTGCCTAACAGAATAATTTTCAAAACCTTCGGGCGGTAACGTTGTTGACACTCTCTTGAAGGAGTGGCAAACTGGGGTGGTGGAAGGACAGTGATAGGAACCTGGAACTGCTGCAGTGTTATGAGGCTGTTGCTTCACTGCTGAATCTAATCTGACTCTTGCTGGTAACCCGATGGTTCTGTGGAATCACCGGAAAGCAAAGATTGAGTAATTGTGTATTATGAGTAGCTGGTATATAGAGGATGATAGTAGATTACGTATGCAAACTGTAATTGAAGCAAGTTTCTGTAATATTATTTCAGATGAAAAGCGATATGAAAGACAATCTCCAAGGCATTCGAGAGAGGCCCTGTAACTCTCAATACATGAATGATTGAATCCATCGCTATTTCCCCTCCCCTTCCCATTTATTTGCATCCCCTCCCCCAAACCAACTCAAACTATATGACTTAGCTGACTCATCATTATCCCCCTCGAAATCCACCTTGTCCGATCAATTCATCATATATCCACACAATTTTCTCTGCAAGTATTCCAGTCATCGGTGATGTTAAAATAACGTCTCTTGGTCTGAGGAAGTTGGTGGACCCAATGTCACTAATATAATGTCCATTAAAACTCCATAACTTTGTCGCGTGACATTGACATGAACCCGGCAAAGTTGAATAGAATGGTGAGCAACACCACCACCGATCAAAATTTGGAACTCCTCTTGTCGTGTGATCCGCCCTTTTATAGTCTTTTGAGCCGTTAGTTCAACCCTCAAATTAATTAAAAATCCCAACATATCACCAACCTCCGCACTGTTGTCGATGTTAAAACTGCTTGCGCTTTTGTCGCCACCAATCCCTCCAATTATGTTTGCTTCTCCAGTCTCGTATCCCTTTGCTGATTGAAATAAATTGTAATATTCGGGCTTGAAATTGGGATGACCTGATAAGTTGGACAAATTAATATTTAATTTTGATTGAATAAGAATTTAACTTTTAATAATTTTTAATGTTTGACAAGAGACTAATCCGATACAAAGTTTTTGTGTTTTTTTTCAAAAACAAAAACATATTTCTTTAATTTAAAATGCTACATATTGAATTATAATATTGTTAAGCACTTTGAATTAAGTACATGTTTGGTAAATATTATAATTGGTTATAAGCTAAAGAAACTTCATTTTGTCCACATAATCTATAAGTCCCACATATTTTACTTATATTTTCCATTTTATTATGTAGACACCATAAAATTCACAACTTATAATTTAATAAAAGTTTTGCCAAACATGGTCTTACTTCTATTGGTTGTGATATCATTAGGCCATCCATTTATTTGAGAATTAACTTGGTTACTTTCGATATTAATTTTTAAGAGTTGCTATTCATTAAAAATCCCCGAGTCCAAATTCAAATTCAAATCCATTCCAAATTAGTAGCGTTTAGTTTCATACGGTTAACAGAGTGTTTCTCCATTGGTACGGGTTGTTGGATTGATTCTCATTGAATAATTGTTGAATGTAGATTATACGTTCCAGACTCTTCTAACGTGAGTTTTAATCATCGTAAGTTGTATGCCACTTTCTAACGTGAGTTTGCGATTTCAGATTTGTAGCAATTTCATGACGATTGATAGTTTCGTTCACTTAGTCATACTCAAATTGTTTACATGTGTGGACGAGAATGTTGAACATGAGTTATTACCTTTTTAGAATGGTACCCAACTGGACATGTCTAGTTTCAATTAAATTGTACATACCACATTCATGACTTGGTACAACTATCTTCTTATTTAAACTAATTAGGCCTCCCACCAAACAAGCCAAGAATCCAATTCTTCATCATACTGATTTTGAATATATGATTTCCACTTAATTATTCTGCATGAATAATTTTTGGGCAGTTGACCATAAATCAATTGGTGCACTTCATTATACTATTGGACCTACATTGTACTACTCTAGTGTGTTAATAAATCATCAGAATAATTTTGGGCAATTGACCATATATCAATTGGTGCACTTCATTTTACTAATGGACCTACATTGTAATACTCTAGTGTGTTAATAAATCATACTGATTTCACAGCATGCAAAAAGAAAAAAAAAATACTATTTATTCGATTCAACTCATAAAGCCCCTGCAGGTAAAGTTTGTCACCAAAAATATTGACCCATCAAAGAAACTTTTATTATTCTAAAAATATAAAGAAATTTAATGATGTTTGTTCGGAATATTTAACGATACATGTCTCATACTGCATACGATATAGTGAAATGCAAGTGAACGTGATCAGATGTATGTCAATTGTCCGTGTTAAAATGGGTGGATCAAACACTTACTAAAATCATTTAAAGTTACTAAATCACGCCTCAAAAACCTTAGAAAGTATCAATAATTTTTACTTGGACAAGATAATTAGAGTATGGGAAATTAAGGCAGGTAGTCAAAGGGGACAAAGAATTCAGGGGGTTGTTTTTGGTCCCCAGTGCTTGAAATAACAAGGAGTTGTTGAGTTGTCTTCAAATCCCATGAATATGTTGTTCTTGAGCATGCTTTTACAATAATATATGTTCTTTTTATTAAACAAAATCATTGGGTTTTGTAAATGGATCATTGAGAGATTTTGGCACCATTGAGAATGAAATTATTAGCTGAGTGGTTGAAGTGTTGATCGATAGTGCCTAAGTCGGAAGGAGAACTCATAGCAAGGGAGGAACCGATTCTAAGAGGAGAAAAGTGAGATAATGAAAGGATATCGACATATACAAGAATAAATACTACATTTCATCATATAGGGTAAATAGCTTTCATACGTAAATTATTTTTTCAATTATTCGTCATGTATTCAACTAGTAAAACATCGTTTTTTCCTTGAAACTAATTGAAGTAGAGGTCGTTACGCTCGAGAAATAGAGAGAAAATTTGGCAAAAAAGTGAGACAAATTTTTGTTGCTTTGTCTATATAGTAGCATGACATCGATTATGACGTCTCCCTCACAAAATCAACTGAAAATTTGGAAAAAGAATAAAAGCAAAGAAATTAAAGGGCCGTATTTGGAGTTAAAAGGGAATTACAAATGATTAATCTAAGTATTTTAAATTAAATAATTTTTTTCTCTTCTTTTTTCCTATCTGTGTTAGGAATAAAATCGCAGTCTTTGTCCCTAAGCAACTCTGAACCAAAACACAAACACAAATGTCTAAAAGCACAAATTTATTATATTATATTCTCAGTATTTGAGCTACGTACGTTGGCCTGTCATCACGAAATTTTTAATGACTTAAAAAAAAAAAAAAAATCAATTTCTAGATATTTAACACAATGTCAGTAAAGAAAGGTGGCACATAATCTAAAAACTCTCAAAGTGGGGCTTCTGAATAATTCTCGAATGTGCCCACAAAATAAATCAAGGTTAATTATGCGAGAAATAATATTGGAAGGATGAGTACACTACAATATTATATATATCTTTTTTCAATTTTATTTTTTATTGTATTAGGAGTATAATTGTAAATCTGTTGTGGTGTATTTGTTGAAAATATATTTTAATTGTGGTGTAGTAATTAAATTTTGTGGTACCCATAAATCAATGTAAATTACACTTTCAAGAATTAAACTTTTTTCAATACATAAATAAAGGTAACACGCCCGTTTGCTATAATCATGTGGTCTACTTAATTTCTCATAATTCCTAAATCCTGTCTCCCTTCGACAGCCTTATTCTTCTCAATAGTACACATACTTGTAATAAGCTGGCGTGATATTCTATTTCTTCAGTTTTATAATTTATGCATTTGGACCTATGCCAAAATTTTGATACCTTTCATCTCCCATTTTAGAGTTATAACATAGTGCAATTCTTTTTTAGACACGAACACTCATTAGCTTATAATAAATACGATTAAAATTATGGAGTGCTTCGGAGATATACTGAACTCTAAGCTCTAGTTACGAGAATAAAGCTTACATCTATAGCACAATGTAACTTAAAATATTGGTGGGATAAATAATATTTAAACGGTTTTTCTTTTAATTAAAATTGAAACGAGCTCTATTTAAGCAAAACTAACTTAATTTAAGACGGATTCAAGGGGATTAGACCAATGTTTAAACGAATGAAGTGCCAGACGGGTTTTGGTAGAGGAAAAAATAATCAAGAAACGAGAGATTAGCTTAGGAATAAATAAATTAATTAGATATTATACAAATGTCTTGGAAGTGGAGAATTCGCACGTGTGGACAAATCTTCACGCTTGTATAATTATTGTTTCAAAAATTAAGCAAGCAATTATTTTTAATTTATTTATTTACTAGAAAAGAAAAGATGTAATAATCAAGGAACAAAGTTTATGCACGAAAACCAAACCGGTATTCACATATGTCGAAGCTCTTTCCAAATTCCATTCTCCTCTCCTCTATATTTAACCCCCCCCCCCACCCTTTATTTCCCTCTCTATATAAATATATGGACACTTCCCACAAACTACAACAAAATCCCATTTTCATTTATTCCTAAAGTTCATGTTCCATTGATTTTGCACTGAACTGAAACCTATATACAAAATGGCATCCTCAGAAAAGGTAGTAGAGACTGCGATAGTAGGAAATTATGTAGAAATGGAAACTGAAGGGAAGTCTAAAGATATTAAGTCTAAAGTCTCCGACTTCTTTTGGCATGGTGGCTCTGTTTATGATGCCTGGTTTAGCTGTGCTTCAAATCAGGTATGTCCTCAGTCCTATTCACAGTGAATTTATACACCATTTTCGTTGGGGAACACTTAAGCCAGTCGTTTGGGTCACTCAAATGTTAGTGGTCGAATGCCATTAAAAGATCCTGGACGCATACTTGTGAAACTCCATCCCACAAGTAATCTGATATTCTTTTACATTTTCAGGTGGCTCAAGTGCTGCTCACTTTACCATACTCATTTTCTCAGCTGGGAATGCTCTCTGGGATTCTTTTTCAGCTCTTTTATGGTTTAATGGGCAGTTGGACTGCATACATTATTAGTGTTCTCTATGTAGAGTACAGAACCAGAAAAGAAAGAGAAAAAGTTGATTTTAGAAATCATGTTATTCAGGTTTTTCATTTTCTCAGTTTTTATGTTGTTATTACATTGTCTCGATCGATCCGATCTAATGCTGTATATCAAACACGTTGATACAGTGGTTCGAAGTTCTTGATGGGCTTCTTGGAAAGTACTGGAGGAATGTAGGATTGGCATTTAACTGCACTTTTCTTCTGTTCGGATCTGTGATTCAACTGATAGCTTGTGCAAGGTATATATAATTAGTCTATTGATGCATAAATAAGGCACAAAAAACTAACATTTTCTTTGTGATTTCAGTAACATATATTACATAAATGACAATTTGGACAAAAGAACTTGGACTTACATCTTTGGAGCGTGTTGTGCAACTACTGTATTCATACCTTCTTTCCACAACTACCGAATTTGGTCGTTCCTCGGCTTGTTAATGACAACGTACACCGCCTGGTACCTCACTGTTGCGTCCCTATTACACGGACAGGTAACTAATTGTCCAGTCATTTCGTCTATCTCCGTTAGTCAAGTTTTTGTAATTGAGATCTTATTTATTAATTAATAATAGGTGGAGGGTGTGATGCATTCGGGACCAACCAAGTTGGTGCTATATTTCACAGGAGCCACAAACATTCTCTACACATTTGGGGGACATGCCGTTACTGTGTACGACATCCTCTTATATTATATTTGTGTCTTTTACCTTAAATTTTACGCAATTGGACATAAGTTTGAGGTCTTTATCTACCTGGGTAGAACAGTAATTTCCTATATAAATTGTCTTGACGTCATTTAGAAATGAAAGGGACTTAACCTTGGCTAACCTCGACATAAATCTGACTGTTCCCAGTATTTATTTAGTGACCAGTCCTTTTTCGAAGAACTTGATATTTTCTCGATAGTGCCCCTCGAAGGAGTGCCAAGAATACTTTCTTGGAAACCCTCTTCTTCCTTTTTCAGGTATAGAAAAGCCAAGTCTTTTTCCAACCACTCTGCAATTTTGCTTTACGTAATGAGATAAATAGTGAAGCGGGCTCCAGCTCTTTTTATCAATAATTAATTTTTGTGGCACCCTTAAATCTTTTTTTCCAAAATCACACTTCAAGCCTAAGAAGTTAAGATAAACGGACTTAAAAGAGGACGAATCTCACTCTCGACTAACCTATTAAAATTGTCCAATTCTGTGCAGGGCACAAAATTGTTGAATGTTAAATTGATTAGTTTGAGCAGTGTGTTGATGCAGAATTAATTGGGGGTTTTAAATTTGGTTGTGTTGGACAGAGAGATAATGCACGCAATGTGGAAGCCACAAAAGTTCAAGGCCATTTACTTACTGGCAACTATTTATGTGCTGACATTGACGCTTCCGTCTGCAGCAGCAGTGTACTGGGCATTTGGAGATATGCTTCTGAATCACTCCAATGCATTTTCTATTCTCCCAAGATCACCCTTCAGGGACATGGCTGTAGTTTTGATGCTCATCCATCAGGCATGCCTAAGATATTTCATTCTCAAATTTAATTATTAAGTAAAGGGTCAATTGTTTACTTTGTTAGAAGGGTAAAAGGAGTCGTGTTGGCAGGTTTTTTAGGTGGCCATGCCCCAACCGGCTCATGGGACTGCCTAGCATGTTTTGATACCAAATTTCGTGTATTAAGTTACTTGATTTTTGAACTTGTACTAAAATATGCGCTTGTTGATTTTGCAGTTTATAACTTTTGGATTTGCATGCACTCCGTTGTATTTCGTGTGGGAAAAGGCTATAGGTATGCACGAATGTAAGAGTTTGTGCAAGCGGGCAGCTGCAAGGTTGCCGGTAGTTATACCTATATGGTTCTTGGCAATTGTCTTTCCATTCTTTGGTCCTATCAACTCGACTGTCGGATCACTTCTTGTTAGCTTCACTGTCTACATTATCCCGGCTTTGGCTCACATTTTCACTTTCCGATCTGCCCATGCCAGAGAGGTATCCCAAGCTCTCATATGTTATATTGTTATTCATTTTTATCATATTTAAGCTGCTTGAATTTAGTACAAGATATTAGATATGACTTGACAGTGTAATCAACATGATTTTAATTTATTTATCTTTATTTATTATTTGATGGTCAGTAGGAAGCCTCCAAAGAAGAATAGGTCACCAACACTTTTCTGTCGGCCTTTTTTGTGGGAATGGGGTGAGAGGGCTGGAATCCTCTGTACTGTCCTTGCTTTACAAGAAAATAGTGCACAAGGACGAGATTCCCATTTGTAGAATACTACTATTCTTATTAGGCGATCCTTGGTCTAATTAGAGTACTGCTCATGCTTTACATATTTGGGTATATCTAACAATGGAACGAATCAAATAATGAAAACCGATTTATGTTTTTTGTACACGAGTATGCAATATACTAACCATTTGATTGAATGTGTTGATGCAGAATGCTGTGAATCAACCATCAAAATACTTTGGGAGATGGGTTGGGACTTGCATAATCAACATCTTTATTGTTGTGTGGGTGCTAATAGTTGGTTTCGGATTTGGTGGATGGGCGAGCATGGTAAACTTTGTACACCAGATTGATACATTTGGACTTTTCACTAAGTGCTATCAGTGTCTTCCTCAATTGCCAATATCACCACCATCTCACCTCCTCAATGCTACCGCACCTTTGCCTCCTCCGACAGCCAATCTCACGCATCCCCACTTCCTTTGACCTATTTATCATTATTGCGACCCCTTTCGAGTTCAATTTAGTTTAGAGCTTTATTTTGTTAGATTTTGATGTACGGAAATGAACAATTGCATATTAAACATCTCGGTTTAAACATTTTCTTATTAATGTAATGTGATTTGAGAAGGGGAAAAAAAACTACACATGCGAGAATGAGACAAATTTGTAGTATTGAATTTATGAGTGATTCGACAAATTAAGCAAGGATAAAACAATGAAGTCAAGAATAATGATATTCATTGTCATCAGTGTTCCATGGAACAATACAATTACTAGCAAGTTGTCATTAGCATAACTCCTGAAAGTAAATTTTATATTCATCCAACCTCTTTTAAAATTACTGTCAAGATAACTCGTAAAAGTAAATTTGCTATTCATTCGATTTAAGTACGATAAACGAGGAATCAATAAAGTAACAACACGTATTGCAAAGCATTAACAATTTACTAATTCACTCCCAGAACGTTTGGCAAAACTTTTGCTTATGAGCTACTTTTTTGAATAATTCTCGATAAAAATGACTCACAAAGGCTTCCACTAAAAGCCTCTTCCACCAGGCAAAAGCCCCAAAATTAGGGACACTAAGAACTTCAAAGCACTAAAATATTCCTCTGAAAAATATTCTTTAGACTTTGACTGGTCATTATTCACATTGGATAACGAGACCCGTATGTTAAAAACACGTGCAACTCTACCCAGAGAGATCAATTGTTGTTAGGCATCTTTTGATTTCTATGCACTCTGATTCGATGTATCCTTCTATTCAATTCAAACAAAAGACAACCTCGAATACTTTTAAGAGAATTTCAGTATGCACTCCGACTCTAGTGCTCCTTCAAGACATTAGGAAGACCTAAAACTTCATGTCCAAAGCTCCTCATCCACGTTAATCTCGAACGTTTACTTATTTGGATAATGCTATTCACGGTGAAAATTTCGAGCAAACAAACAATTATCACATTAATATATCAAATAATAAACTTCTACTATTCTTATTTATGCCTGGAAAACAAGATTGTGGAGCAAATCATTCAAACATTTCCCACCGTTGGATGGATGGATTGATTGATGTCCAATATGTACGTTTGGTCAAGAACCAATCCAATGCCAACCTTTATGAAAAGAAAAGTAAAAAGATGAGAACAATTATTCAAATCAATTCCAAGATTACGACATGGACAATAGTTCATTCCATTAAATAGTAACATGTATAGGCATATACATGTATACATTTTATGAAAAATAAAAATAAAAATAAAACAGACGTAAAGCCGATGCGATTAAGGGACAAACAGTGCAGAAAATTAAAATTAAAATTAAAACCCTAACCTAAATGGTAGAGATAGAGAAGGTGACCATATAATAGAAGACCCCAAAAACCAGAACAAAAACAAAGCAATTATTACATGGATCACCAGTTCATAAGCCTAAACACCATAGTACTTGACTCAAAAGCAGAATATAGATAATGGAAGAAACCCAGTTATTCAACGGTTGGCATTGGGGCATTCACGGGCAAAGTGACCACCTTCACCGCAGTTGTAGCAGCTTCCTCCGCCGCCTACACCGCCACCGGATCCATATCTTCCACCGCCTCCACCACCACCACCACCTCCCTGAGGACATTCCCTAGCCATATGTCCAGATTCACCACACTTGAAACAGCCACTACCACCACCACCTCCGCCGCCGTAGCCTCCACCGCCACCGTAACCGCCACCGCCGTATCCGCCGCCTCCACGGCTTCCCCCACGGCTTCCTCCGCCTTCGTTGTACCCGTAACCACCACCGCCTCCGTTATAACCATAGCCACCACCGCCTCCATCCCTTCGGCCCCTTCCACCACCTCCGCCTCCTCCACCACCGCCTCCGCCTCCACCTCCGCCATAACCTCTGGTGCTTCCCTGAACAGGAGCACCACCAGGTCCAGTCACGTTGGCGGCCTTAGCCCGGCCATCGCTGCCGTACTCCACTTCGAACTCCACATTCTCGCCGTCACCGAGGCTTCGAAATCCCTCAGTTTTAACAGCAGACTGGTGAACGAACAGATCCTCGCTACCATCATCAGGAGTGATGAATCCAAAGCCTTTTTGGTCATTGAACCACTTAACGATACCTGTTTTCACACCGCCGCCGTTATCACTCTCTTCAGCCATTCTTTTGAAACCCTAATTCTTTTTTCTCTCTGAGTAATAGATATTTTGTTGGTGAGTATTGAGGTTGGATATATACGAATGAAAAGTAGTGCGACATAAGCGGATTTGATATTGGAATCAACTGTTCGTAACTTTACTGTGGGGTCCGGGTTATTTTTTCATTATTTTCACTATTTCACTCGTTTAGATTGATATTTCTCGAGGAAATCTTACGGTTGGGATTGGTTGAAGACTTTTCGTTGACCGTTTTAACTGTAATCATTTGGACCATTGCTCTATTTAGCCCAAAGTTAGGGAGTCCAACTTAGGCCCAATTACTTCACCTTATACTATTTGAAAATGGAAAAATTTCATAATTAAGAGGTTGAATATCATCTATTTCAAAATTAAGAACAAATGTTTCAAATTTCAAAAATTAGATACTAATTAAAATTTATTTATGATTTAATTAATTAAATATATTAAGGTCACAAATTAGCGATTTAATTAGTCACAATTATTTTTCGGTCACAAATCAAAAATGTATACGCTACAATTTATTTATCGTTCATAAATCACAAATATTATAAGTCATAACTAATCAGACAGTTAAAATTTTTCAATCATAAATTTTATATCACAAATTATCTTACAGTCATAAAAAATTTATACGTCACAATTTATTTAACGGTCACAAATCATAAATATTATAAATCACAATTTATTAGAGTCACAATTTTCAAATTATCGTTATAAATTGACAATTTTTTAGGTCACACATTATTTTTTTATCAAAATTTATCTTTTTAATTGGTCACATATTGTATATTGGTCACTGATTAACCAATTTAATGGTCACAATCAATCAAATAATTTGTGATCCCAACCAACACTTGACCACCACCTCACCACTCCCTCCAGCACCACCACCTATCGACCACCATTTTAACTACAAAACTATCACTGTCATGGCTAGATCTACCACCACTAAATCCAACAAAAATACTGCAATCGCCAGATCCACACCAACTCCGTTAACAGTGTTAGATTCACCATCATACCACCTCACCAATTGCTAGAATGCACCACGATCATCCCCAACAAAAAAACACTCGGATGTGCAAACACATCCCCAAAAAAACACCATAAAAAATCCACCCGCACCAACACAACCACAACAAATCCACCCGCACCAACACAACCTAGCTGGAAAACCACAGCAACGATGTTCATAGCCAGAAACCACAAGCTACAAACATCACCGGCGCTCACCACAAACTACTATTCACAACCCACAATATTGGTTTGACATTGCTGGTCAACATAGCCCCCGCGTTGCGCAGATCAAGATGCGGTGCTACGGAGTGATGGGCTTGCGATGACGGTGGTGGCGCTTCACACTGACGACGACGACGTTTTCATGAGACGAGCAGATTGGCGCAACGACGGGGGAGAGAGTGATGCGTGTGTATGTGTGTGTGTGTGTGTGTGTGTGAGAGAGAGAGAGAGAGAGAGAGAGAGAGAGAGAGAGAGAGAGAGAGAGAGAGAGAGAGAGAGAAATGAGAGGGGAGGGTAATTATGGATTAAGATGAATTTTGGTGACATTAATAATATTTAATATTTGAATTAGTATCTGATTTTTGTATAAATAAACTCTATATCTAATTTTTGAAATTGCATCTTAAAAATTCTGGTTTGATGTAATTACCACTTTGAAAATTCTTTGAAATCGTGTGTGAGAACCTGTTTGATCGCGAACTCTTTTTTTTTTTTCCTTTTTAAATGTATTTTCGAGTAGCAAATTGACACAGAATGTGTGATTGAAAGATAAAAAAAAGAAAATTGAAAAATGTGTTTTTGAGAAGAATAGAAAGAAAAAAGAGTTATGTTTCATTAATCACTGAACTTTCATACATGTCATGATTTACTCACCCACATTTAAACCTTATACCATTAGCCACTCAATTTTAAATCGTCCCACTCCGTTGGCCACTGGATCAAAGCCGTTAATATGAAAACTGAAATTTAAATTGTTAATATGAAAGTTTTTAAAACTTATTCTTAGGTAATTGATATTCTTGATTTTGGGGGTTAGGGTTTTGAATGTACTTGGAAGTAGATTTGAGGATTTTCTTATTTTATTTTTCTCTGGTTTGTTTAAAGAAATTGTTAGAGACTCATTTTGTTATATTTAATCAAAGCGAGATTCAATTATATTATGAAAGGTGTGTTTGACAGTGATGATTTGGAGCTGACTTGGCAATTAAATTCCATTTGGAAGTATTTAACTAGACAACTCAACTTTCGTCATCCAGGTAGGCTTGTTCAGTTTTCTTTTTTAATTTTCAGTTTTGATTTTAATTTTCAGATTTATTACAAAATTTAATCTCATTATTATATTTGTAACATTTATTTAGGGCATGTTTGATACTGATTTTAATATAAGTCAAAATCAATCAATCAATATCAATAACATCTTACATGAGTCCCGCAACTTTTCAAACGCATTTTCAAAAACTTTTATCACAATCTACCAAAAAATTCAATTTTAATCCCTATCAAACACCTTCTTAATTTTGGTGAGTGATGAAGTTGGATGGAGTGAAGTTTGGTGGCCAACGGGACAATTTTGGAAGTTCGATGAGTAAATCGTGACATAGAACAAAGCTTGGTGAGTAATCTGTAACATGGACAAAGTTCGGTGAGTAACTCATTTGCACATATGACTTTGACGTGTCATCTAATTAGCAATTTAATGTGCCACATCATTATACCGTCAGTTACGTGGACAACGTTATTAACGATTTTGATCCAGTGGCCAACGGGGTGGGACAGTTTAAAGTTGAGTGGTCAGTGGGATAAGTTTTAAAGGTGGAGGAGTAAACTGTGACATGTATGAAAGTTCAGTGGCTAATAATGAAACATTTAAATCAAGAAAAAATGTATTTTTTAAAAATAAAGGCTGCATCTTAAAAGAAAGAGGGCGTTGTACCACGATTGTAAGACTGCCGGAGGCGAAACAGAGCGTCGGCGATGCCGAGCAAGAAGAAGAGGAAGAGAGGCGGAGAAAGGCCGGTTATCCACCCACGAAACAAGTACTCTGAAAACCCACCCGATTTCGGTCTGTTGGCCTCTTTGTACCCGAGCTTCGAGCCCTACGTTTTCTACTCGCACGGTGGCCGCCCCAGAATCGACTGGACCGACTTCAATGCTACGCGCGAGCTGACCCGGGTCTTGCTCCTCCACGATCATGGCCTCAATTGGTAATAATATATGCAATTATATTATAATGGGAGTATTTCTGTTTTTGCTGTTTATTTTTTATCTAGCAAAGATACATTTTATTTCGGTGTCAAATATGAAAGGATTTTGTTGATTCAATATTCCTTTCATCAATTTTAATTTTGTGGGAATTTGGTGTCGGATCATTGAATTTTTCAACTGAATTAGTAGCAATTAGCTTAGTTATGTGAGCTAATTTCTGTTTGATTATTTGGAAAAAATGAGTTTTGAATCCTAATTTTAGGAGAATGTACAATTAAAAAGGAGTGAAATTTTTTTGGTAATGCTTGGTTGAAAATGATTCTTGCTTAGATATGGTGTGTTTGAGTCACGTTATTTTGAAAGAATATATTTTGGAATAGTAGATTGATGGAGAATGTGTAGTTGAAAAATGAGGAAAAGTTATTGATGTGACGGAAAATATTATTTTATTGAAGAATGTGTTGTTGAAAATGAGCAGAAGAATGATAATGAAAATTTTAATGTGGCTCAAACATGGGCTAGATAGTAAGCTCAGTTTTACGTTTTCTTTTGTCCACTTATCAGTGTTTATACTTTTAGGGCCTGTTTGATTTTTTTTTTTTGTCCATGGAACTTGGAATTTAATTTCCTTTTCCCACCAATTGACATGTTTGATGAGTAAAATTTGGAGGGGAAATGATTTTCTTGGCCAAGGCTCATGCGCCTTCTTTTCCATGATTTTTGGGGATTCCCCCGAATCCCCAAAAATCATGGAAAAGAAGGCGCATGAGCCTTGGTTGGTGTGAATTGAATTTCCAGTTCACTGCCTTTTTTTTATTTATTTATTTGCAATGGAAACAAATTTCATAACAAATTGTAAAAAAAAAGTTTCACTTTAATGGACAATTTCCATGTAAAACAAAGCCAAACGAACGCTAAACTTTGATAAAAAAATGATTTTTTAGGAAATAATTTTTTTTTTAGTTTTTATTTTTATTTTTTGGCAATGGAAACAAATTTTATAACTAATTGTGAAAAAAATATCACTTTAATGGAGAATTTCCATGTAAAACAAAGCTAAACGAACACAAAATTTAAAAATTTTTCGAGTGGAAAATTATACCAATCAAACACACTTAATTAACAATTCCGTGCAAAACAAATTTTAGACAATTACTTTCCTTGGAATTCATTTTCTTTCCACCCATTTTCCACAATTGCGATCAAACGCACCTTAGTTGAGTGGAATAGAGTACATTGTAAGTTTCATAATACAAAGTTACATTGCTTAGAGATGAATGGCTAGAATTTGAACTTTTCCCGACTTATGTTAACGCTTTTATCTTAAACATGAAATATAGGTTGCCTTGTAGAAATATATTCTAGCACATGAGAAATTATGATTTGAAATCATAGGTGGATTCCCGATGGGCAGCTCTGCCCGACAGTCCCAAACAGATTAAATTACATTCATTGGATTGAAGATCTTTTGGCTTCAGATCTCATTCCATGCACTCTGGGCAACAGTGTTGTCAAAGGTTTTGATATTGGAACTGGTGCAAATTGCATATATCCTCTCCTTGGTGCATCTCTTCTAGGTTGGACGTTTGTGGGCTCAGGTAGTATTCAGGCTTTATGTTCTTTAGTGTTTATAATATTGTTTTAATGCTGCTTCAATTGTTTGCAGATGTCACTGATGTAGCCATAGAGTGGGCAAATAGAAATGTCGACGGTAACCCACATGTGTCCGAATCAATTGAAATAAGAAGAGTTGATACTGAGATCAAGATCTTTGATGCAGAAGAATTGCAAAACAGGCAGAAAGATAATATTAATAGTTACGTAGATTCAAGCAATATAAAGAGTGTCGACATGGGACCCGCACCATCATTTTCACTCAGAAGCCATTCAGCCAAAAAGAGCTATCATGGACCACCTGTTCTTGTAGGTGTCATTAAGGATTGGGAAAGTTTTGACTTTTGTATGTGCAACCCCCCATTTTTCGAGACAATGGAGGAAGCAGGATTGAATCCGAAGACTTCCTGTGGTGGTACTCCAGAGGAGATGGTATGTCTTGGAGGTGAAGAGGCCTTTATTACTCGCATAATTGAAGACAGTGCTCAAGTGAAACACACATTTCGGTATCTTTTTTATTCTCTGCCATACATAATTTTCTGTTAAAACCAGCCATTCAACTGCCTGCTTGTTCATCTGTTCCCCTTTATTTTAGGTGGTACACTTCAATGGTTGGAAGAAAATCAAATCTCAATATCCTGACATCAAAACTTTGGAATGTTGGAGTCACCGTAGTTAAGACAACAGAATTTGTCCAAGGCCACACATCTAGATGGGGGCTTGCGTGGTCTTTTATGCCTCCTTCCAGGAAGATGTTATTTTCACACGTGACTGAGAAGAAAAATTTGTCTTTCATGCTAGAGGTTTACTAATCCTTTTCACCATCTTCATATCATTTAGATAACTTTAGATTCCAAGGCATTTCGAAATTTGAGCGATTTATAATACGAACTTAGTTCAAATCAAACATCATACTATTTGCAGCTACTTAAATTTTTATATGTGCTGCTATTTTCTTTTTGTCATCTGTACTGGACTTCATATATATTAGAAAATAAGCTGCTGATATTGTGGTAGCATGTCTGTTAGAACCTTCCTACTCCAAGGGGCATGTTAATTTGTTGAAATTTTGACTATGGGATGCAGTACTGGTATTGGCATCTTTTAGGGGTTTGGGGGAGGGGGTGTAATGTAGATATTACTTTGTGATTTCCAATGAGGGATGTAGAAGTTTTCCCCTAAAAAATTCATAGATAAGATGCATTTCACACAAGTAACTTTAACCATGGGAAATATAAGACTATGACTGTGTCAAACTTTTCATTGGATACAAGGCAGCCATCTGCTCATAAGGAAAATGGTGCCTTTCCTTAATTAGGCTTGAGTATTACAGGATTATTGTGCCAAATATTTGTCACATAAATGCTTTCAAATGGTACTCAAAGTATATCTTCTCCTGGGTTTTAGGTGAAATTAGCCTTTTTTTTCCTCTGAAGTTTACCCCCTTCAAACTGATCATTGATGCTGCTTTAGTGACCAATGGCTAGGGGATTATGCATATGGCCTTCGGATGCTCATGGTTGCCATGAATCGGCTTTAGACTTTTAGGATAAAATGAGTGAATACAAGAGTGGCTCTACACATGCTCACAAAATCCCTAACAGTTTAGAAAACATGACACAGATATTGCATGTTTGCTAATTTGAGTTTCATGGATCTCAATTCATTGATGAGGAATGTCACTGCACCCAGTGACAAAACATCTAAGCTCTACCAACAGACAGCTAAAGCCCCAAACTATCGTGTTCAATTTATGTCCTGTTGTCACGTCAAAGCCTAGTCGCCCACACTTTATTTGTACATATTGTATGTGTATAGCATTTTATACTGACTATCTGTGCTTTTTTACCTATGGTTATGTTTAGTTTCCGTGTGATAGATCTCATATTTCAGTACACTGTTTATCTAGGGCCTTCAACGTCAGCATAGCGCATTTCACGTGTTGCAGTCAGTGGAATCTTTTCTCTGCAGCAGTGGTGCATCCTGTAAACTAAATGCTGCCACATTCAATATTGATGTATGCTCAGTGATTTTATGGCGTAATTTATATGATTGCGTGACTTCCATATTCTTACTGTACATATAATTTCATGTTGTAGATCACTGCTTCACAGAATCATTGTAACACGATTCTGAAGGGTGAGACGCAAAATAAGAATGAAGCTGTTCGATGCAAAAACGAATTGGAGATATCCAGTACTTTAAATTATAACAATTGTCAGTCAGATGATCTGCGGTTCCGCATTTCGGTAATTTCCGTTTCCCCTGAATTTTTTATCATAGTAATCTCTGGTAAACCTGGATATAGTTCTAACTCTCTATTTTATACTCAGGTCTTTCAGCAAATTCCAGGAACACTTTTGGTTAGGGCAACATTACACCAGAAAGAAAGCTCCAGCTCAGGTTATCTGATTTCTTTTATCTACGTTTTAATTTTTAATAAACAGTTGTTAAAAATGGTAGAATAAGCTATGACTAATGCACCACAGTACCTTTGACTTCAATTTTAGCTCATCTATACTCTTGAAGTATAGCAAGACATTCTTTTGTCCATTCTCAGCCTCAGTTAGCCTAAGTTTGTTCTGAAAATTTATTCTGAATGCTGAATCTATAACAATATTGCCAATCTACTTGTGATTAATTGTTGTCTTGCCCAGGAAGGATTTTCTTATCTTCTAGTTTCTTCTTTGTATCTGATTGGTAAAATATTTTTTTCAAATTTTTCTTAAACTCGTTTTCCTTTCACTACTAAGCATGCTCAGTAGGTGAATATGTAGTTCTCTTCCATAGTTTTCTAATCGTAATTTCATTTTATTGAAATACAGTTTATGCCTTCCAACTAAAATCTCTCTTCGCCATTTCATTCTTTGGCAGGTTTATTTTCATTGATATTTGAGCAACTAGAAGAAGTTTTGAAAAACAAATTCTGCACTGACAGGGTATTAGCTGATGGTTCCTGCTCCTACCCCAGAAGATAAGCTGAGCAATCTGTCGTCCCTCCAGAATTGTTTAAGGGCAGCCTTTATCAGCACATATCCTTGCATACATAATATGTACACTTTCAGCAGGCTGCCATCAACTAGCGAGAACTTTACTGATGGTGTTAGGGCTATCAACACACTTGGATAGAGGCTCGTTCCAGTCTCCATTTCATAAAATGGGAGATTCAAGCTAGATTATCAAAGATCTTTAAACCAGGATTTTGCTGAAAGATTGGAGAAAATCGAGTCAAAATTCTGTATTACTGATTGAGGTTTCTATTTTTCATTTTATATGCCTATGTTTGTAAACCTAACTGAATGTTGTCCTTTGCCTAAAGTTATCATGGGTCTAGAGAATATTCAATTTATCAGAAAAAGAACTTTTGTTGTCTTTCTCTTGGTTTTCAAGAATTTGGCTTTATTCACAATTACAAATTATTGAGAAGAACGATAGTCCTGGCTGAATGTCCAGAATTTATTCGTTCAGATTGTAACACCTCTATGCACAAATTATACATAGGACAAACATAACAAGATACGTGTGGAAATACTTACACGCCTTACGTGCATGCTTGATACATCGTACGTACTTAATTGGACAATATTTTCTTAATACTATCCAGTCTTATCGAGTCTTCTTACCAACATGTCATATGTGACCTGAATGATCACTACAATGAATAAAAAACAATGAATTTAGTGGCAACAATGATTCACAGTTTTCAGACTAGTGTGCAGTAGAAAACAATCAAACTCGAGCTCGACTCAAGCGTTTCCTTCAGCCCTTGCTTTGGTAAGTCCAGCACAAGCATCGACAAAGTCCTCATCAATGAAATCAGTCGAGAAAATCTGCAACCGATCAGCAACGCCCCGAGAGAAGCACTGAGATATAAACAACCTTGCATATGGACGAATCCGATCTGTAACAGGTTTAACACACAGTATCAGGTTATCCGCCTGTGGAGTGACAGTATTCTCGACCCTGTAAAAGAATTTCCGAGCCGTCACCTGTTGCTGCTTGACCAAATACTTCATATTGCTCTCGAACTTTGTCGATGGCAAATCAGTATCGACCCAGTTATCTTTCAAATACCCGGAATTCCAAAGCAAACCACCTGCCTTTGGCTGAGGTGATTTTCTTGGTTTCCACACGCAGAAAACTCTCTTAGGCAATAATTCGGAAATTTTCTTCCCAAATACTTGATCATCTTGTGGTATAAGATACTCACCAAGCTGAACCTCCAAATATTTATCAAAATCTGGAGGTTCATCATGTCCAAATTCTGTTCGCATTTCGAGGATTATAACCTCGGACTGTGTCTCCAACAGAAACTTCTTAACATCCTCAATCACGACATCAACACTGTAGGCGAGGAGGACGCCATGACAGACCCGACGATCCTCCTGAACCCGGATATCGAGTACCCGGGTTCCCGTTACAAGCTGTTGATAGATTGACAGGGATTGGCATTGCGCAAAAGGGCGAGTTACAAACGGGAATCCAATCTTGTTTGTTGCAGAGTCATGTGTACCAGGCCACACAATCTGGTTGATTTGAACTTTGTCGGGATTCAGGCTCAGCATCCAGTTCTTCCTGTCCGAGGGATGATAGTCTGAACCAGGGAATTCGGATCCATTGCTTTGTTTCATTTCGAACAGAACTTTCTTCTCAGCTCGAATTGAGTTTCTTCGTTCAACCTGTTTCGAAACCTGGGAACCCATTGTCTGAACACACGAAGAAGAAGATGATTTTAAGAATTATTGTTTCTTCCTCTTCTCTTCAGGTTCCTTTGTTGTTTTGTATCTCCACCTTATCTTTGGTTGTTATTGTACAGGAAAAATGATCCGTTAATGCAATTTAATAGTGGGTTTTAACATCATCAGTTGGAAAGAATCAATTATAATAAGTTTTTTTAAAAAAAAAGTTACGATGTTTTATGGAAAAATTAGGACTGCAACCCCTAAATTTTCACAAATTGTGATTATAGACAATCAACCTTAAAAAATGAGTTCTAGATTCTCAACTCATTTAAATATATGAATTTGGATTTGCACGTAACCAAAATAGTTAAAATGGATGATGAAATCGAATGTGTTTTTCATCCGAATTGAAGTCAGAGGGTTAACCACTTAACATTTCTTTCAAACTCAACTGAAAGTTGAGTGCAATTTTAATATCTATATGGATAGTTTCAGTGAGTGGAGTCCAAATTCACGTATTTAAGTAGGTTAGGGACCTAGAATATCGCTCCTGAAGATTAGGGATCTGTAACCATACCGCACAAAAGGTTAAGGAATTCAGTCCTAATTTTTCAACCTTTTTTACTGTAAAGATTTGTTTCTCAAATATTGCAACAATCAGACGTGGAGCAGCTGGTTTCAATTATTGAAGGGTAGTTGTAGTTATCGATTATCTTTCCTTGGTTAGTCCACTATTAGGAATATCCGATGCGTTTTTGCTGGTTGATTTTGATTTTAATATCATAATATCTTCCATTCATCGCCACATGAACCATAGTAGCTAGCATTTTCATTTATATCTATACGAGTTCGGATAAAGTCACCTTAAATCCATATGTTCCTACGAAGGGTCGAGTATTTTTATGTTTGTATTGTGTCTATACCAGTTATGTTATTTCAATAATGGTTGTTATCAACATTGAATTTAAGTTAATTTCTTAAAATTACAAACGTTATAGCGAAATTTCGTTCAATCGTTTGATTACTAAATAAGTGCATCTAGGGAAACTGCTTTTGAAGATTGGTGCCTAAAAAGTATTTGTTTTTCGCTTGAGTCCAATACTATGATTTTATGTAACTAGATTGTCAATAACTACATTCTTTGTGCTACTAAGAACTCTCGTATCAATACAATTGATTCAAATTAATGCCAAGATTCTATTTGATTAAATCCGCGTCGAAATTCATTGTTTAAGGAATCATATCTCGAGGATTCAACGAGTCCCAATGACGAAATAATTTAACGAATGGATTTGATGTTTAACGGAGATGCTTTGCTACAATTCATACGTAAAAATACACGTCTTGATCTCTTCACCTTAACGCACAAGTAATTGCACCTACATCAATTGCGTGATTTCAGTAATTGTTTAGCATTATCATGCCAAAAGTTGGATATTCCATAAATCACAATCATAGAACTAATATAATTCAATTCTAGATCATAAAAGTAGGTGCTGCATCATTTTCAATAAGTCAACCGAAGCTCATATAATTAATTTAAATGAAATAGATAATTATTATTGCCCTTGCGATGATACTCTAAAATCATCACATTATTACTTGTCGATGATCCCGTACGCTTGCAAGAACAGCCACCAATACGAACAAGATTCCAGTTTCTTTTATTTTTCTTCCTTAAAATATCACTTTCAATCCTTCTTACAAAACACGTCACCTAGCACCACTTGACAGCCAATGGATATGATTTGTACACAATCGTGGTTTCTCTAGGACTTAATCAATAACCAAAGACAAATCAATACAAGCCATGGAGTGTCAAAGGGGTGGTTTCTTTATCACATTCTCACTTATCTAACTAACAGAAATCGAAAAAAGGTTTACCTTCCAGCATTACTCTGACGAGTTTGGGTCAGCCAACAGTTCCAAGGCAGAGTATGAATCATCTTTCAAAGGTCGTAAACTATTTGGTACATAATCTAAGTGCAATTTCCGCTCAATCTCGAACAAACTCAAGGCTTGGTTTATTCACGTTCCTCTCATTCATTAGCTTTCTCACTTCCTCTACAGATTCCCACCTACCAAGTGCAGCATATATGTTTGAAAGCAATAGATATATGCTGTAGGGGATTGAGGCTCACATTCTGTAAGATGCTTTGACGCAATTTTACCCAACTCTATGTTACCATGAATCCTACAGACACCTAGCAATGCATTCCAAATACTGTCATCAGCTTGACACGGCATCTTCTTCAGTTGATTCATCACCTCATCGAACATTCCTGTCTGACCCAGTAGATCAATTAAGCATGCATAATGCTCTTGATCGGGAACAGTATCATAGCAAGATGCCAACTGAATCCCTCCTGCACTAGCCCGGAATGACTACATGCATTGAGAAGGACAGAAAGGTGACTGTCTCTGGTTTCAAGCCCAGTTTCACCATATCAGCAAACATCTTTATCACTTTTTCACTACATCCATGTTATGTTAATGCAGTTATCATCGTGTTCCACAGCACAAAATTTTGCCTGTTTTCCATATTATCAAAAATTTTCTTTCCTACTTCTAGACTTCCACATTTTGAGTACATGTCGATGAGGGCGCTCAAAACTACTATATTAGGTCTAATACTTACGTTGTCAAATGAGAACGAATTTGTCTACCATGCTCAAGCGAAATTAAGCTAGCACAAGCAATCAGGCAACTGCTAAAATTAAATTGATCAGGTTTGACGCAAAGCATAATCAACTTCGTTAATAACTCAAGTGCTTCATGTTCCTAAGATTTATCCAAGCTAATCACGAATTGCCACGCCATAGTAGTCCAGTCAATAGGCTGAAACTAATTAAAATTGTTTCAATTCAGACCCCGACCTGATTCACCTAGTATTATTTTGATATTATAAACATATACAGTAGTCGGGTTTCAAACGCAAATGAACTGGACAATTGAGTTCTACTTTTGAATTAATATTGAGGCTCATTTACTCATCTTTTTCAAAGAGAAAGTTCCGTAGTTGCCAAATTGATCGAATTTAGCATTTTTAAAGTAGCAATCTCTAAAGTGAAAAATTTACCAAAAAAAAGAGAAAAAAAAAACTTTTATATTACTATCCTTGTAAAAGGGTGTCTGCTTCACTTATTGAGTAGCTACCAAAATTCAAAGTGTGTGAGTACATGGCAAAGGGGAGGATCCAAAACTTGTTCCCTGTCAAAAGTACAAAGGACTCTCTTTCACTAAATGGACAATTGAATAAGATTGGCTGGGGTAAGGTTCTTGAATGGACCCTAGTTTTTGTTCTTACATTAAGGGTGCAGCACTTTTTGCTACCTTACTCTTATCCTCTTCATTTCTTCCGAATATTGAGTCAAGATATTAAGAGTGTGTTTGAGACATATTCTTTTGAAAGAATATATTATTGAATAGTAGATTGATGGAGAATGTGTGGTTAAAAATGAAGGAAAAGTTATTAATGTGACGAAAAATATTATTTTATTGAAAAATGTGTGATTGAAAATGAGTAGAACAACGAGAATGAAAAAAATAATGTGTACCAAACAGAGCCTAAACGTACAATCAATCTAGACATGATTAATCGATTGGAGTACAAATTATTCGATTCTCTCGAACTAACTAAACACACCACAAACCATAAACATGGCAGACAACTTAACTTTTGCATTTGGCCGTATAAATCATTGCTTGAACTTATACAAACTCTTTATTTAATATTTACACACACACACTCTCTCTCTCGTATTACTATTGATCTTACAATTTTAGCATTAATTGTTCTTCTTTAAAGTAAATTAATTGCAGTTTACAGTAATTTGCTAAGTCAGGTTTTCTTTTATTTGAGCATCAAAGGGTGCAAATTAACCCAAATTAATCACAGTAAGTAGCAATCCTGTTGGCTCCACGTGTTCCATGAACCACCTAATCCTTTCTCCACTATTAGGTAGAAAATTTTCACTAATAACCTATACATAATTCTTAACCGTTAGATCCCAAAACTTTAAACTCATCTCCACCGTCGATTAACTCTTATCCTCAATTTCACCAATTTTATACTTCAGCTTTAGCTGTTTACAAAGACGATCCTCTATCTACTGCAACACGACAGAGCCACTACCGATCCCCTAAAACCCTAAACCTATACATCAAGCGTATTGCCTGGTAATTTTTATTTTTATTTTTTCACTTAGAATCTATCTTTTGTTTTTTGTTTTCGCCGGCTCTTAAATAATTAATGCAAAACCCTAATTTATGTATACTGCAGATTTGATTTTCATGCTCGTATACATCTATTTGTACAGGTTAAGTGTTAGAGAAATTATTAGTATGCGAAATTATTATTGTTTTGTTTTATGCGTTCGAAATCAATAATGTATGTGTTTCGTGTGCTATGGGTTTTGTTTTTATTAAGGAGATTTCTTTAATGTGTATTGATATCTTGGAAATTACGCTTTCGAGTTGTTCTATTTGGTTATTTAGTGAAGGTTGTTGGTGAGTTTGCACAAAACTGCAATATCACGTTGTAGATACCAGTGAATAAATAAATTCTGCCTGCCCTCTAACAGTTTAGGCACTTGGATGAAGTGGTTTGACATTCTATGAATTTATAGAAAGTCAATATGCATAATGCTCTTTCGTTTTGTTTAAAATAATTTGTTTTTGTATTTGGGTATATTTTAGAGTTGAGTTATGATTGTTCACTCATTGTTTGTGCTGTTAATATCTGTTACTGAGGTATTTTGGTGTTTTGTTTTATTTTCTATTAATTTTTTTTTTCTGTTTCAGTGAAATTTTTGAGTGTTTAAGATTGTTTTGTGATGGATAGAGGCATTACCATCGCTGATGGGTCTAAATTAGGGGAGAAAAATGGTGTAAACAATGACATTTCGGAGTCAAGAGCAGAGGAAAATGCTGATTCAGGTTTGGATGGATCAAAGGACTCAGATGGAGATGAAGTATTTGAGGAGGCGGTGGAAGAGACTCCGAGGGTCGATTCAGAGAATAGAGACATGAAGAAAGATGAAACTGTTGACACAGTTGCAACTTCAGAGAGTAGTAATGTGAATTCAGATCTAGGCAACGAGGTTGAGATGTTTGAAGAGGCAATTGGGGTTTCCGGTGCAATTCAGCATGCAGATAAGGAGTCCGAGGCAAAAGCTGATTTTTTGATGAATGAGTCTTCTGACGATGATCAAATTGCTACAGAGAAACTTGTGATGGATGAAAGGAATAGGTTGATGGATGGCACTGCTGTTGAGAATGGAGTAGGTGACACCGATTCTGTTGCTTCTGGAAAAACTGAAAATCTAAATGACACGAATGAGTTCAATGAAAAGTTAGGTAAGTCTCCTGAGAATCCTGAAACAGGTGCATTGAATCCTGCAGAGATGAAGATCGCTGATGCAGTAATAATGGAAGAAAATATTACTGAGATGTCAGAAACTCGAGATATCAGTGAGTTAAAAGGGGTTGGTGTGGGCTCTGAGAAGCCTGACATGAAGGAAGCCCAGATTCATGAGATTTCAGAGATTCGAGATGCCAATGAGGTGAAAGGAGGCGATACTGTTATGGAGAAGCCTGTGAATGGCGTGTCAGATCATATGAATTTGGCTGAAACTTTGACTCATGAAGACCCAATCCTTTCAGATACTGATGCATTGAAAGAACAGAGTCATAAGACTTCATCAGAAACCCAAGATGCTAAGTCAGATCATATGAATTTGGCTGAAACTTTGACTCATGAAGGCCCAATCCTTTCAGATACTGATGCATTGAAAGAACAGAGTCATAAGACTTCATCAGAAACCCAAGATGCTAATGTGATCAAAGGAATTGAAACTGAACCTTTGCCAGAGTCCGAGTCCAGTGAGAGTGTTTTGCATCACGATGAACTGAATGTTGTGGTCATCGTCAGAGATCAAGTTGAAAATTCACTCATTTCTGGTGCCCTACTCAATGATGGTGAGAATATAGAACTGAAGAAACTAGAGTCACACAGTGAGGAAGCTGACAATCAGGATATAGTTGGGGAAGAGCATGGGAGTATACCAGCCTCAGATGCTTCTGTGGCTGTTCAAGTGAACGAAAGTTCTGGATTCGATAATAATTTTCTTGCTGTAGTGGAGGAAAGCACAAAAAACCTAGAGGTTGTGAGTTCACCTTTGGTAAAAGATTCCGTGGCTGAAAGTGTTGAGAAGACCCATTTTAGCTCGTCTGAATTGGTAGCAGAAAATTCTGGGGCTTCTCAACCTCAGCTTGTCAATGCAAGTGATGAAGTCTCTGAAGTTGTTGTCGATGAGCCAGAGAAGGAAGGACGGAAGGACAAGAAAGAGGAGCAGGTTGCTTCAGAGTTAATCAAACCTGCTGCTGCTAACTCTTTATCTCCAGCACATCCTGCTAGCCGTGAGCATGCGTCCCCGCAGCCTGTAGCTGATAATCTTCCATCCATTGTTAACTCTGCAACTCCTGCTCGTCCTGCTGGCCTTGGGCGTGCTGCCCCTCTATTGGAACCTACTTCTCGGGTGGTACAGCAGCCTCGAGTGAATGGAGCTGTTTCTCGAGTGCAGGACCAACTCATTGAAGATCCGACAAATGGGGAGGCCGAGGAGTATGATGAGACCCGTGAAAAGCTCCAGATGATCCGGGTCAAATTTCTGCGACTTGCTCATAGGCTTGGGCAGACTCCCCATAATGTTGTTGTGGCTCAGGTCTTGTACAGATTAGGGTTAGCTGAACAGCTACGGGGGAGAAGTGGGGGTCGTGTTGCTGCCTTTAGCTTTGATCGTGCCAGTGCAATGGCCGAGCAACTTGAGGCAGGTGGACAAGAACCCTTGGATTTCACCTGCACAATCATGGTTCTTGGTAAAACAGGGGTTGGTAAAAGTGCAACCATAAATTCCATATTTGACGAAGTTAAGTTTGGTACTGATGCTTTTCAGTTGGGCACCAAGAAAGTTCAGGATATTGTTGGGACCGTGCAGGGAATCAAGGTGCGCGTAATTGACACCCCCGGGCTTTTGCCGTCCTGGTCAGACCAACGCCAGAATGAGAAAATCCTCCGTTCTGTCAAACGGTTTATTAACAAAACAACCCCCGACATTGTTTTGTATCTGGATAGATTGGATATGCAGAGCAGAGATTTTGGTGACATGCCATTACTGCGTACAATCACTGAAATTTTTGGGCCGTCTATATGGTTCAATGCAATTGTCGTTCTGACTCATGCTGCATCTGCGCCACCTGAAGGTCCCAATGGCACTGCAACAAGTTATGACATGTTTGTAACCCAGCGTTCCCATGTTGTCCAGCAAGCAATACGTCAGGCTGCTGGAGATATGCGGTTGATGAATCCAGTTTCATTGGTGGAGAACCACTTGGCATGCAGAACAAACAGAGCTGGACAGAGAGTGTTGCCAAACGGTCAGGTTTGGAAACCTCATTTGTTGCTTCTGTCCTTTGCTTCAAAAATTTTGGCTGAAGCGAATACATTACTGAAGTTGCAAGATAGCTCGCCTGGAAAGCCATTTATCTCTCGAGCAAGATCGCCTCCTTTACCTTTCCTTCTTTCATCCCTTCTGCAGTCAAGACCCCAAGTGAAACTGCCATCAGAGCAATTCGGCGATGAGGATGATGCTTTAGATGAGGATCTGGATGAGTGCTCAGACTCAGAAGATGAATCAGAATATGATGAATTACCACCATTCAAACCATTGACCAAAGCACAGCTGGCAAAGCTTACTAGAGCCCAAAGGAAGGCATACTATGATGAACTAGAATATAGGGAAAAGCTTTTCATGAAGAGGCAGCTGAAGGAAGAGAAAAAGCGGCGGAAGATGATGAAGAAAATGCAAGAAGCAGCTAAAGATTTGTCTCCTGACCTCGGTGAAAATGCAGAAGAAGAGACCAATGGTTCTGCGTCTGTGCCAGTTCCTATGCAAGACTTAGCCCTACCTGCTTCCTTTGATTCTGATAATCCAACTCATCGATATCGTTACCTTGACTCCTCTAACCCATGGCTTGTGAGACCTGTCTTAGAACCTAATGGTTGGGATCATGACATTGGTTACGAGGGCATAAATTTAGAAAGATTGTTTGTGGTAAAAGATAAGGTACCGATATCTTTTTCTGGCCACGTTTCAAAAGATAAAAAGGACACCAACCTTCAAATGGAAATTGCAAGTTCAGTGAAACATGGGAATGGGAAAGCAACCTCTGTAGGTTTTGACATGCAATCAGTTGGAAAGGATATTGCTTATACTCTTCGAAGTGAGACAAGATTTAGCAATCACAGAATAAATAAGGCCATTGCTGGTCTTTCAGCTACTCTGTTGGGTGATGTTTTAACTGGTGGAATGAAATTAGAGGACAAATTAATTGTTGGTAAACGAGGTCAGATGGTTGTTTCTGGAGGAGCCATTTTTGGTCGTGGGGATGTTGCTTATGGTGGTAGTCTGGAAGCAACGCTGAGGGACAAAGACCATCCTTTAGGGCGTTTCTTATCAACTTTGGGACTGTCAGTTATGGATTGGCATGGAGATCTTGCTATTGGATGCAATTCGCAGACTCAAATCCCTATTGGACGACATACAAATTTTATTGGCCGTGTCAATATAAATAACAGGGGATCTGGACAAGTTAGTATTCGTATCAACAGCACTGAACAGCTTCAGATAGCCTTGATCAGCTTAATTCCTCTGGCTAAAAAGTTGCTTGGTTATTCTCAGCCAGTGCAGTATGTATAATGATGAAAATTGAGTCATCCATGATGTGGCTTCTGTTGGATCTTCCGAGTTTCTTTTTTGATGGCCATCCTTTGTGGATAAGCAACAAACATAGGTATCAAGTTTCATTCTTGTTTCGTATTATGTTGTCTTGGTAGTGGCAAATGCTGAATTTTTGCACTCCATTATTTTTAGTATGTTATTTAATGTTGTCCGCGAGTCGATCTTGAAGCACTTCTTATCTTGTAGATTGATATTTCTTTTAGACTGATTGATGTGAAGTCCATCTTTTCCTCTTCAATGCTAGCCACTGTAGAATTTATGATGTTTCGACTCTTCTTGAGAGAGCAATTCGAAGGAATCGATCTAATAGTAATGTTAATAACAACATATTATTTTAATCCTTACATTTATGATATGGGACTCACTCCCTCCTCAATGCTGCCTGCTTACGCTTGTAGCCTTGTGTTTTTTATGTCATCAAATCAGTGAAGAAAGTAAGAGAGTTTAGCAAGTATAAATCTGTTACTTATACCTGATTACTCGAACTTTAGATACCTGTATTATTCACATTGATTTCCCAAATTACAAGTCACTGGTTCTGTCCGAACGTTGGATAGTTTAGTCACTCTATTTACATAGTTTATGGTGGGTCAGAAATTGCTATTTTGCTTTTTCTGTTATTCTTGGTCACAGATATCCCTCGTGTCCTTTTCACTGTCAAAACTTTTCTCCGGCTTGTTTTCCCTTTATCTTGATGCTTCCCTATCTATTCTATCTATGCAGATGCTTCCTCTGTCCAATAAGTGGGTAAAAGATAGAAAAATACTGTGTCAATTAGAAGCTTGTCTGAAGAATCACGAGGCATCACGTATTCTCACTTTGAAGAACTTGATTTTATTGCTTTTGTTGATTTACCTTTTTAGCACCTAATTGGTACGTGTATATTATTATATCAAGTAAATTTCTTGTACCAATTTTGGAGTGAATTTTTTAGTGGCACAACTGAACATTTGTTGGTTATATTGTATCTGGATTCTGGCATGAAGAAGCTCTTGTGCTACTCTGGTTTTTGAGGCCGATGGCATACATTTGTATTTGTGTGAAACGAATTTGCTTAAAAGTTCGACTTTTGGTTGCTTGATCAATAAGCTGATATTTCTATGAATAGTTTGTTTTTATCATTGATCGAAAAATAAGGAAGTTGGTCTTAAATTTTTATTATAGTTGAATTATTAGCTTCTGATAACAAATTGTTTCAATTTTAATTGGGCATCACTTGACCTTCACGAAAATATGCCTTGTTTTAAATTCTTAGCTCCATTTAAGCCCTTGTTTGAAGGGTTTTTTTTTTTTTGGGAACTCCTTTTTCTTGGTACTCATTTTCATTCACATTCACACAATAAGATATTTTGCACATAAATTTAATTCTTTTTCTACTTTTTAATCACACAATCTTTAAAAAAATTACTATTCATAACATTGTTTATGCCAAATGAAGGCCACCAAATGGGGGCTAATATTAATGGAACTCATCAGCATTAATTGTTTTGATCGACCTTTGCATGGGGAATAGCTCAATTTGCACGCTAAGGCTGGCATGGCCATGAAACATGAATAGAAGGCTACAAAGATGAAAAAAAAAATACCCTTTTTGTTCCTTTCTTATTCACCCACCATAAAATTGGAGTATTTATTGATAATAAAAGGTAAAATGAAATACAACATATCGTCTGCCTCCAATTAATGAACTTTAAGAAAAATACGTAACCACTAATGAATAAAAGAAAGACACAATTATGGGGAGCGTCAATAGAATAATGATATTTAGCACCAATCTATATGACATGTGTGTGACATTAAGTGACAAGTTTAATTAAACGTATTATGACATTCATTTAATTTGATTTATTATGTGTTACCATCTAAATTGATGCTTAGCACTAGTGGTAGTGTATAACTCACTCGTGTCAATAATGCAAGACCATGACATGGTATTCCACAATGGCGTCGCCGGAAGCACTAAGCCGGTAAGTTTTGGCAGTGGCAATACCCCGTGCAAGGCGGAAGTGGCCGGAGCCACCAAGAATCGGCATCTCCCGGTACTTTTTGAAAATCGGATTGTACCCAAGCACACTAAGACTGCTGCCATTGTACTGGCCATTTGTGAACACAAAATTTAGGGTCATTAAAAAACCAATCTCCTCCATTGAAGCCGAACTATATATTCCTTGAGCTCGACCCACTATCTTTGAACTGGGGTCGGGTCCCTCTGTCAGCGGATCATCCATGATAAACACAGCGCCGAAGACGGTGGGTGATTTGGCAGTGGCTTTGGATTCTGCCACCCGGACCACCGTCTCATTTTTGCCACTCACAACGTCGTGAAAGAAGAAGTGAAGTTTGGTCAACTTTTCCTTTGCATGAGGGAGCTTTTCGAACCACCTTTCTACTGCCACCGGCCGTTTGTCAATCGCCGGAGCGACAGGAGTTGCAAAGCCGGCGATCAGGAATGCACAAAGCATGGAAATGATGCATTTCCTCCCCATCTTTCTTTGGATACAAGATGAAGATGAAATGGCCTTAAAATTATATATACACACAAGAGTTGTATCGTTTATGTGAAGTTGTATAAAATGGTAAAACGTGTTTGCCTAATTTTCAATAGTATAAGCCCGCAAAAAAAGGAAATACGTCCCATGTGAAGGAGAAATAATTAAACGAAACAAAATGTTGTCTTTTTATTATGGCCAATGCTTCCTTACAAAAAAAAGTCAATGAATTATATTGTAATTGTGTGGACAATAAAATGCAATGTTTAGAAAATTGGACTAGACTAGTTGATTTCGCCAGAAAAAAAAAATGGAAAATCGTCCCATTCAGAAATAAAGAGAAAACCACCCAACAAGTCATTCCAAGCTCGAACTACTTGACCCACGATCGATTTTGACAGTTCAATATCTTTTTAACTCTTAAGTTCTTTTTTTTTGTCGAGTCAATTTTCACAAGATAGATGTGTCAAAGTTGATGTACTTATGGAAGTTCATATCTATAATTATTTATTGATACACATGTTATGGAAATAAAAGAATTAATTGACATGCGTGCACAATATTTTAAATTGCTTGACACGTAAGCGATGATGTTAGTGCGTGCACGTGTACGAATTTATAGCAGCTAATCAAGGTGGAAGCACTAGTTTGGGCATTTCCATCTTACAAAAATTCATTATTTTTTTTGTAATATTCCCCCCAAAATTAATTCATTCATTAAATCACTTATTACCCCCACGTTTCACGATTATAATCTCCTCATAATACAAAGAAATGATGTTATAACGTGTCTTAATGAATACCGTGTATCTATTTTGTTCATACATTGAAGTCATAAATAGATGGGTTTAAAGAAGCAATCAACGAAACTCATTACACATTTTTCAGATAAATTCTTTCCAGTAACGCGATATATTTTCGATAAAATGATTAAAATCTACAAATCCGACGACGTAAATTTTAGAATGCATATTCTTTTGCATTGTGTAGCCACTTAAAGTTTGAAATTATGTAGGTCAAAACTTATTTATTTCATATAGATTAAATGGTAAAATTCAATTTCTAAGGTATAACATAATTCTACAAAATTATTTAATACCACCCATGCATGTGACACGTGATACCATACCTGCCTTGCACTGCTCATACAGGAATTTATGGACGTGAAGATAACCTTTGCACGTGTCTTGGAACGATGAAACCTAGGAAAAATTAATATTGATTTTTAAAAAACACAAGTTACGAAAGTAATTTTAAAGTAAGAAAATAAGAATTAAACAAGAGAATTATTCATTCTTTAATTAATAAAGAATGGATCAATAATGCAACACCATGACATGGTACTCAACAAGAGCATCACCGGAGGTACTATTATACCAAACATTTTCTAAGGTGGCGACACCGCGTGCCAGCCTGAAAACACCGGAGCCGCCAACTATCGGCAGTTCCCGATAACGATTATTAAAAGGATTGTACCCATTTACAGCTAGCGTACTACCATTATAATTTCCTTCTATGAACACAATATTGAACGTCATGTGTAACCCTACTTCTCGCAGTGAAGACAACCCGAAGAGCCCACTGGCTCGACCCACAACCTTGGAATCGGGTTCAGGTCCTTCTGTTATTAAGTCATCCATGACGGCGATTAGGCCGAAATATGTGGGTGATTTGGTGGTGGCGTTGGCCATAGCCATTGGAATATTAGTCGGATTCCGGCCACTTACGACGTCATGCAGGTAGAAATGAAACTCTGTGAGCTTCTCTGTTGCATTAGAAAGCTCCTTGAACCATTTTTTTACTGCTTCGGGGCCTTGAGAGACTCCATCGCCATTAGCAATTACTAATATTGAACAAAGGATTAAAATTATGCAATGTTTCTCCATCTCTCTTTAGAAATTATTGGTGATTATCAATTACCATATAAATAGTTGTGTATATGGGGGAAGTCCATAATTATCTCCCGTTTCTTCGATTTCTTTCTTTCGACTATCCTTACAATAAAATATTGACGGATTAAAATTAGAGTGACGTGTCAAAATTTTATTGAAAGAAACCGTTAGAGATAGCAAAAATGGAACACAACCCTAAATCATTGCAGACATAAAGATTACATATAAATTTAGTTTTTATTTTTTATTTAGATATTTAATTGTTTTTTCTTTTTAATTTATAATTCTAACGTCAGCGTGTTCTAATCACATTAAGGATTTGGTAAATAATTTTGTGCTGAAATTAGTTTGAAGCTACCTACCGACTCCTTTTGAACTAAAAGATTTTTAAATTTTAAGTCGGTCCATGAAGTTGATATTTTGGACATGAGGATCAATTATTTTAATAATATTACTTTAGCTTAAATTAAAAAAAAAAACATTTTTATATTTTGGTCCAGTCATCAGATCGGCAATCGAATAAAGTTTTAGCTTTAAATACGGTCCTCCTTGTTATAAATAATGATCCAGAAGTTGAATTACTTGGTGAGTCATTAGGAAAATTTGATTACTATGTCAAATACACGGCACCACCCAGAAATGATGATCCTATAATTCCTACTGATTGGGATGACGATGATGATGATGATGATTGTAGCAGATATTATAACAAATGGGATTGGGATGATTACGGATTGCGGGTTCATCCCTCAAACTCCGTAAAAGTATTTTTTTTTTAATGAAAAACTATTATAAACTAACTTAAAAAGACAACTTTATCATTACGTTGAATGTGGTGTAATTGCCAAAAAAAAATATTGTCTGAATATTATTATCCAAGAGGCTGATAAAAGGTCTGGGCTGATTGACAAGCTCACAAGCCCACTAAACTTAGCTAACTTGAACCAAGTAAAAGTCCAAGAACTTGTGATGACAAGCCAAGAGTGTATTTAAACCATATTATTTTGGAATAATGTATTTTGAAATGTATAATGCTACTCAGACAGGGCAAAAAAAGGCCGAAAAACAAGGGGCTGAGATGCCAGTTCCCCACCCTGTTTGAGTAGCAGGGTTCATTTTGGAATGGTAGATTGATGGAGAATGTGTGGTTGAAAATGAAGAAAAAGTTATTAATGTGATGGAAAATATTATTTTATTGAAAAATGTGTGGTTGAAAATGAGTAGAAAAATGAGAATGCAAATTTTAATGTGACTCGGCTAACTAAGAAATCTTCAAGCCCTACAATGTAAAGGCTTCAAATGTCGACCTCAATCGAGAGTTTCATTGGTCAATAAGGCTATCTTGAAATAAATCGCAGGGCTAACACAGCCAGCAGCGGGATCACAAATATACTAAAAGTACAAGAAAATCCATTATTACTCGAAACTGAATCCAATATACATGTTTTATTTACTAGCAAGCAACATCAGTTTACCACATTATTCTCAATGCATACCATCATCAGATTCCTTAACATAAGTGACATAAATTGTATATTCCAAAATACCATAATCCGCAACAGGATCGTACGAATAAGTATTCGAAATAGAATATCCCTGTGCCATTCGGAAAACACCTGAACCACCAACAATCGGCAGCTCACGATCCCTGTCCAATATCGGATTTCTCCCCAAAAGGCAAAGTGTACTACCATTATACTTCCCCGACGTGAATACAAAATTCATGCTCATTGCCAAGGCCGATTCTTTCAAGTCAGCAAAAGTAATGAGCCCTTGTGCTCTACCCAATTCCGTCGAATTTCGGTCAGGACCAGCTGTCATTAAGTTATCTAAAACACGAACCTGACCGAAAGATGTTGGAGATATCGAAGTAATGTTTGATCGGGATACTTCATAAACAGTTTTATTGGGACCGGACAGTTCGTCCTGTACATAAAAATGCAACTTGGTTACCTTTTTCTTACCTCGGCAGAGGTTTCGAAACCATGCTTTTTCTTGTTTGGACATCTGGGATTTAGCATGGACACTTGACATGGCTATGATCAATGAGAAAATCATCAAAATTACACCAATATTTCCCATTTCTGTTTCTTTCTCTCTTCTTTTCTCTGTAGAATGAGTGTATATTTCAATGATGAAATCCTAGGGGGTACAAGTTTAGGGTTTTATAGGAAAATTGTCATTTAGAGTACGTTAAGACTTTACTTGTACTACAAGGAAAAAGAACGTCTTAAATTTCAACTGAGATTAATTCTTCGTTTCATTTTCCACGTGGAGTTTATTCTCATTTCCTTGTTTGACTGATATTAAGGGTATTGGGGGTGGCGGCGACAGCCTGGAAATGAACATCACTTGACCAATATACAACTTACATTTGGTTTCTGAAGAAATTAACGATGGAATTAGGTGAATTATTTTCCATATTGGTGCATTATAATTTTTCATGGCAAGTGGTATTGTCCAATGCAGTGGTTTGGTTACAACTTTTATTGATTTGACCGAAACGTTTTACTTAGGCATCTATGAATTTAGTTGTTAATTAATAGAATTTCATTCCTTCAAAGAAAAAAAAGAAAAGAAAAAGACAACTACCACCTTATAGCTTTGATTTAGCCTTTTCGAATTGGACTTTTTCAAAGTTTTTCGTCAGAGATTATTGCAGTAAAGAATAATACTAATTTTTTTTATTAATACTTAGTTAGTTAGTATTGTTATAAAAAATAATTATTTATAATCATAAATATCTGATTACTCAACGTTATTTTCAGTGAAAAATTTAATTAAATGATACTCCTCTTTGTTGCTGTGTGTACAGAACACAAACATACAGAAAGCGCACACAGGTGTGGACCCATTTTTGTTTTTATTTTTTTGCAATATTTTACTCACATGAAACCCACCTCCACGTGAGTGTTCTGGCAATTTCATTTCTGTACAAATGAAAAATTTGTTTCACATTAGGTAGGTTGGCTGAGTACAAAAAGTTGTTATATTTTATTTTTAAAGAATTATACGTGTGACATCAACCATGATCTAGAAGACGGAAATGATAGCACTTGGAGTGTGTTTGGTAGGGATTTTTGAGGGAAAAATTGATTTTTGAATAGTGATATGATGAGAAATGTGTGGTTGAAAAAGAAGAAAAATGTATTGATGTGATTGAAAATATTATTTTATTGAAGAATGTGTGGTTGAAAATGAGAATTGATTTACTGTAGAAAATGAGAAGTTTTGCCAAACAGGCTCTTGGTCTTGTTTTGACCGGTATTAATTATTATTAAAATCTTGATAATATGCCGACCGTACAAACTTCTTAGAAGTTTGATTGTATAATTTTTTATACGTATATTAGAAACAATTATAATCATTGAGTCCACAGATACACTATTAATTCACGAGTATTTTATTTGTTTCTATCAAGTCAAATCTTCCTAACTCACTTGGGAATACAATCATTCCGATGATGTAAACATATAACAAGAGAACCAAACCTTTTAGATGACATATTGAAGTTGGAATTTATAAGTGGTTTATGTGGAACGAGGAGGCAAGCTCCCCCATGCTTCGGTCTTACATTTTGTCTCTGTGGACCGATAAAAAAAGGGTTCGACGTGTACATGAAAGAAGCAATGAGGTCAAATGTGTTCATGCAATGATTTGCATAGTGCACAACTGATGAAGGCAAAATAATAACTCAATTTAATTTCGGGTTTGTTCGTTTTTGACGAATTGCTAGTCTAATTTGAATGGAAACGGGCCAATGATCACAACTCAGGGCTTTTGGCCCTGAAGCACGTCAAATTTTGGGTAAATTCCATCGTTTAGGCCTTCAATTATGCGTTTTTGCCGTTTATGGTAATTTTTGTTTTGGCAATATCTTAGTCAAATAAACTCGGATTTAATTTCCGTTTGTTGGGGGATGATCCTGATGATTAGGAGAATCAAGATCCGTGATTATCTCAATTTTTTCCATTTTTGGAAAAAATAGTATTTTTTATTATTATGTAATTTCTTTCCGAATTTTATTAGGGTTTCGCTATTTAAACGTTGTAAGCCTTTTGAGGCAGCTCAGTTTTGAATGAAATAAAGTTTTTTCTTGAATTTCTCTTGATTGAAATTCTTTTTGTGAGATTTTGTCTTTCCTATAAGCTTCCCCTGCATCAGTTGGTATCAGAGCCGAAGTCGTTCCTTCATCATGCCTTCAAGGAGACGTCAAGAAGCCCGTGAAGTCCTAGTAGAGGAAATACATAGACGTGATAAAATCGCACAGCTGCGTCAACAAGTGGAGTTGCTGACACATCAAATTGCTGCACTTATGCCGCAGCAACATGCACCTAGGGGTCGTGGTCGTCGTGGGCAGGTTCCGATTGAGGAAGTCCAACACCGTGATCATAATATTCAGAATGTCACGATTGAAGACATTGAAGAAGCAACAGAGGAGGAAGAGTTTGATTATGAAGATCCGCCTGTATTTGACAATGAAGACATTGAAGAAGCAATAGACGATGAAGAGTTTGATTATGTATGTCCGCCTGTATTTGACAATGAAGACACTGAAGAATCAACAGAAGATGAAGAGTTTGATTATGAATGTCCGCCTGTATTTGACAATGAAGATACTGAAGAAGCAACAGAGGAGGGAGAGTTTGATTATTACGGTCCGCCTATATTTGACAGTGAAGGTGTAGAAGAAGCAGCAGGGAAAGAGGAGTTTGTGGTTGGTGATGTGGGTCAATCATTGGTGGTGAGACGGAGTTTTCTGACTTCCCTGAAAAATAACACTGACTGGTTGCGTACTAATCTCTTCCAGTCGACGTGTACTATTGGGGAAAAGAAAAGTGTGTTGCTTCCAGATAAGGGCTCAGTAAAAGTAGTTGGGGATGACGGCAATTTACTGACCAGAGTGAAGTTCGAGACAAATATGGAAGGATATGGGATAGTGTATGTGCTGGTGGAAAAGTCAGTTGACAGTGAGCAGGAGGTCACTCGCCTAGAGGAATTTCATGAGGACTTCCCGGAAGAGCTTCCAGATGGATTACCGCCAGAGCAGTCATTTCGAGGTGATAATTCTGATGATGATGAGGTTTCTACCCCATCAAATTCGAGGGCGAATTTTTCTCAACCCGTGGAGAATGATGAAAGCAAAATAATAACTCAATTTAATTTCGGGTTTGTTCGTTTTTGACGAATTGCTAGTCTAATTTAAATGGAAACGGGCCAATGATCACAACTCAGGGCCTTTGGCCCTGAAGCACGTCAAATTTTGGGCAAATTCCATCGTTTAGGCCTTCAATTATGCGTTTTTGCCGTTTAAGGTAATTTTTGTTTTGGCAATATCTTAGTCAAATAAACTCGGATTTGATTTCCGTTTGTTGGGGGATGATCCTGATGATTAGGAGAATCAAGATCCGTGATTATCTCAATTTTTTCCATTTTTGGAAAAAATAATATTTTTTATTATTATGTAATTTCTTTCCGAATTTTATTAGGGCTCAGTTTTGAATGAAATAAAGTTTTTTCTTGAATTTCTCTTGATTGAAATTCTTTTTGTGAGATTTTGTCTTTCCTATAAGCTTCCCCTGCATCAACAACTTAACAATTTGTTTAGTCTAAAAACTTTTTCTGTGATCCCAAGTTAATCATTGAAGACGCTTACATAATTGTATGTTATTACAGTAAACAAAGGCAAAAAAAAAAAAATTAGTATTAGTTTTAGTTCTTGACTTTGTCTCCGTTTTGTTTGCACTCAGTTCTCCCCCATATAAATAGAGAGGTAATCTCTAAATTTGAAATAAAATAAAATAAAAATGGAAAATTTCATAATGAGTCCAAATCTATCGATTGAGTTGCAACTTCCCTCGAAATCCATCTTTTACGAAAGAGAGAAGGAAAAAAAGGGCGTAAAAACTCCGTGCATGCCTCAACCTGCCTCAGTACCCATTTTACGTCAAAAGATACATAAATTCATAAATTTATAGCGTGATAAAAAATTTTCCAATAACATCTTCACTTACAAAAGATGTAAATTCAAAATAATAATAACAACAACAACATGACGACGACAACGATAATCATTTGCCATAAAATACTCGGTAAAAAAGGAACTGTTGCATGGTTGAGTAATCTAATGGTCACATGCTCACTGATCTGCACTCAATCCCTCCAAATAAGCAACATGAATATTGTACTCCAAAACACCATAACTTGTTTTAACATCATACTAGTAAACGTTGGTAATGGCATATCCACGGGCCATTCGAAAAACCCCGGTGCTTCCAACAATGGCCAACTCTCTATATTTCTTTCCCATTGGATTCCTTCCCAGCATGCATAGTGTACTTCCATTGTACGGTCCTGATGTAAACACAAAATTGAGGTTCATTGTCAAGGCAGATTCTTGCAAGTCAGTAAATGTAATAAGCCCCTGAGCCCGGCCCACTTTTTCCGAGTTGCGATCAGTTCCTGCTGTTACAGGTCATCCAAGACTCTGACTTGGCCAAAAGACGTTGTTGAAGTAGATGTAATGTTGCTTCGCGCCACCTCCAAGACAGTTGGGTTCTCACCGCCGAGCTGGTCCTGTACGTAAATATGAAGGGTGGTTGTCTTTTCCTTTCCAAGGTACAGATTTTTGAACCGTGTCGATTCTTGATCGGTTTCATTGGCCCGTGGCCGCATAGCCATGCATCCCATAAATAATGACAAGAACTTAGACATTATAAAAAATGGCAATGGAAATGAATGTACATGGTGTTAATGTAATAAATAGATTAGGTTAAGGGTAGTTTTGTCATTCTATTTGTTTACTTGTGAGACTATTTAAAGTCTCCATTTCTTTGTATTTTCAATTAATTCACACAATGTAGAAACCCTAGCCCCCCTTCGTTTTCCTCACTCTCTGCCTTTTGCATTATTAGTTTTCACATGGTATCAGAGCCAACACAAACCGTACTAGATTGTTACCGTGATTGAGAGATTGTGCGGATGGCATCAGTGGTCTTTTTGGACTGATTTGGAGGGAGAGGTTCCTGGTAATAGTTGTTTTGTTGGAGAGGCGGATGGCGGTTATGGGTATTGGCCGGTGGTTTATGTCTGTTGATTTGATGAGAAAGTAATAGAATGTGCAGCAAACTCTTCCCTCCGAAAATAGTTTCTGGCAGATTGGGTGATTTGGAGTATTAAACATTGCAATTAATATATTAGGTGGCAATTATTTGGAGATTATCAACAACAAAAAATAGTTGGGTGGCAGATGCTCTTTTTTTTTGTCCATTTGCTAGACCAAAAAGTGGTATTAATTGCTCTCTTTTTCCGGTTAGCAAAACCTTATGATAAATATTTATTTGCCAATTGCAACCTTTAGAGTTGATGTTTAATTGGTTTGCTTACTACTAATTGGGTTGGAATTATTTGTGAGAATGAAGTGCTTGGAGATTCTGTCGGCAGTTTCTTGGCAAGTTAATTGGGTTGTTTTGTTAATTTGTGCGAATATTTGGATTCCAGAAATCATATTTCTGGTGGAGAAGATGGAGTTGTTGGGTTTGGATCTTTTGGACTAAATTTGTGAAGAAATGTATTAGGCTAATGTTTATGGTTTGGGTTGATTAATGTGGTTGGGCCTGGATTAATGGGATGGATATTTAGTTTATTGGGCATTGTTATAATAGGTTTGCTATTTGTGTGGGCTGCTTTTGAGTGGTAACTTGTTTGGGTTGCAATCTAGCCTCTTTTGTGAGTTGATTGTGTTTATTGGGTTGGTTTACAAAAAAAAAAAAAAAAAGGATTTGGAAATTTGCGTGTGGTAAACGTTTGCTTCTCTCTCTTCCGCTGCTTTGTCTTCTTCTCTATTGTCGGTTTGTTTCTCCTTCTTTCTCTTTGTACTTCTTTTGGTAAAAGATATGATTCAAGTTGTTGATGGCATTTGTTGGAAATTTGGTTTGTTGCTCAGTTCATGGGATTGGAAATTTAGTTTAGTATTTCCCCAATTCATGGACTTGGAAATTTGGTTTAGTATTTGCCCAGTTCATGGGATTGGAAATTTGGTTTAGTATTTGCCCAATTGATGGGATTGGAAATTTGGTTTGTTGCCCAGTTCATGGGATTGGAAGTTTGGTTTGTTGCCCAGTTCATGGGATTGGAAATTTAGTTTGGTATATGTCCAGTTTATCTGGAATTTGATTTGGTGTTGATTCGGTGTATCCGGAATTTGAAATTTGCATCCGTTTGGTTAGATTGGTGGATGATCATCAACTTTGAGTTCTTTGTTCGGCTTGGTTGACATACAAGCAGTTTTGAAGATTTGATTTCTGCAGACCGGCACTACTTCCCTACCTTTTGTCTCTTCATCGTTGCAGCTTGCTAACTTCTTCACGAAGTCACATCCGGTTCATCGTTTTTGTTTCTTGCTTGACAAACTCTCGTTGCTTCTTGTTGTAGCATCGTGAGTTTGAGAGGGGATGTTAATGTAATAAATAGATTAGGTTAAGGGTAGTTTTGTCATTCTATTTGTTTACTTGTGAGACTATTTAAAGTCTCCATTTCTTTGTATTTTCAATTAATTCACACAATGTAGAAACCCTAGCCCCCCTTCGTTTTCCTCACTCTCTGCCTTTTGTATTGTTAGTTTTCACACATGGAACTATTAGAATGGTGTGCTGTATATATAGGTGCATATATCGGTGTAAAAAGGAAACTGAGGACAAAAAAAAGTATAAGTTGAAATGGATTAATTAACTTATTTTCGAACAAGTGGGATTGGGTGAGACATTGTTAATTATGCTTTTAAGATTATACAATTAAAAGTTTCTTCATCTAACAACCATAGTTTCACATGTACATTAACGGGCATATCTTCGCCTATAGCCGCCGGGGCTGAGCCGGGGTGGAGTTGTTATCCTACGTGAAAACAAATTGACAATAAATTAATTCAAACTCACCTAATCAGTGCATTTGCGACCATTCATATAGTAAAGTTTACACCTACCATATTTAAATTATTATACTTGCAAAGGACATTAGCATGAGTACGATCATTCTCCATTGTTTTGGAATTCAGGGTTTTTCTTTAACACTTCTTTTTTTCCTGGTCAAATTTATTTGAGTAAATAAAGATAACAAATATTGACATCTCCATTTTAAATTGATTCGTGTGATATTTGTTCACTAAAATATATAGAATTAAAATCACCGCAAGTGTACGGTTCGTTACAAGTAATAAAGTTGACTTTTTGAGTCCAAATATCTTCCCACAAGGATATTAGTTCTAATTCATATTATCGTGATCACCTTAGCCGAAACAATAACAATGAGTTGTTTATTATGATGAACTTCTAACTAAAATAGTAATGCGGATGCAATTACGACTCATGAATTAAACTTAATGAATTTGACGTCGAATGCAAAGTGAAGTTTTTCTAATGTATGATGAATGTACTAGGATCACGAATCCCTATATAATATTTTTCTCTAAACCTAGTTCTTCACCTTGACACATGATTGTAATATTAAAGAATCAATGCTCCTAACTTATTTAACAGTCTCTCTCGAGTAAAATTAAACATATTCCAATATGTGACCCGACTATATCTCTATGACGGATACGAACATATAAGAATGCATAAATTTTTGTGAATAATTAAAGATTCACATAGGGTATAGTGGTATATTTCTATCCCCTATCAGACCCTATGATGATTTAGATCACGTCGAACATATTCCCCTTCTTTCGAATACATGAAACAAGCCACCAAACTCACACAATTACGTATACAATAATTATGGAGAAAAAAATTCATCTAAATCATTTAAATATCCAAAACTTGCTTTTGGTGTCAAGAATTGTAAAACTAAAGTTTAAGAATCATATTACATAGTTCATCTAATCCTACTACAGAATTAATCTAGCCTAACATGGTAGAACAAAGAAAATCAGAAAAATCAGGGTGTGTTTGAGCCACGTTATTTTGAAATAATGTATTTTGGAATAGTAGATTGATGGTGAATGTGTGGTTGAAAAAGTTAGAAAATTTATTGATGTGATGAAAAATATTATTTTATTGAAAAATGTATGGTTAAAATAAGTAGAAAAATAAGAATGAGTTTTTTAATGTGACTCAAATATGAGCTCAATGAATAACGACATCACCAATTCAAGTATTGAGATCAATCTTTGAATCGTGGTGTTATTCTTCGTGTTTTTGTCTCTTTTTTTCTTTTAAAAACCTTATGAATATCCTCCTCCGCGTTCTGGACGCTCTATATTGTTTTCATAAGTGTTTTAATCATACAAGGAAACAAAGAGTGTGTTTGGTAGGGATTTTTGGGGGAATAATTGATTTTTGAATAGTGATATGATGGGAAATATGTGATTGAAAAAGAAGAAAAAAGTATTGATGTGATGGAAAATATTATTTTATTGATGAATGTGTGGTTGAAAATGAGAATTGATTTACTGTAGAAAATGAGAATCTGTACCAAACAGGCCCTAAAAAATTCGTCCAATTTTTATACTATGCGACCACATAGTATACTTCTATGCTATCGCATAGAAGAAGTGAAAGACCACTTTATTTTTGTTGAAAGGGTCTATGAGACCACATAGAAGTGTTAATCTATAGGTTTTTGCATTTTGGTCCTCGAATTTCGTCTCGCCAATCTCAACATTTTTTCCCACGTCTTCTTCCTCCAATGTGTCATCCCAATGCCCGATTAGATCTTTCCATCTTCACATCTTCGATCTCTTCACCGGGTCATCTTTCGATTATTTGCACATTGGTCCCTAAACTTCAATTTTCTTTCGTTTTAGTCATTTTTCCATTTTTCTCCTAATTTTTGTCATATTCATCATCGTTGTCCTGCAAACACAAATTTCATCAAATTAAGGTATATTCTACATATTTTTTAATAATTATCAATGTTTGTGTCCCAAAATAAGTGTGTAAAATACACTTATCAATATGATCCAAGTTATATACTCTAAAGTATAGATCTTATCCATACAAATGTCTAAGAACCAACTCTCCATTAATATTTATCATATTTAAAGAAGGAACAATGAATATCGAATCTATATATTAATAGCACTGAACTCTATTCCACGTTTTGACAATTGCTATTACAATTTTGTACAGTCTTTCTTAATTTTTAAAGGGAAAAACCATATGTACCGAATGGGGGGTACCGAATGGTGTACCCCCCTCACAATGTGTGCGGGGCCGTGTGTGTTTAAAAATGGCGGCTCGTGGTCCCCACCTCCTAATGTGAGTGGGGTGTAAAAGATTATGTAAAAAAATTATGTACATGTAGCATAACCCATTTTTAAATATGTTACATGTTTGAAGTTTATACACTCAATCTCCAATATTATTGACTACCAAAGATTTCTTCTTTAAAAAAACACGTTATTATTATTATTATTATTATTATTATTATTATTATTATTATTATTATTATTATTATTATTATTATTATTGTTGTTGTTATATATTTTGTAAGTTAGCTTCTGCCTTGACAAGTCCAAGAATATTGCTAATGCCAGGATAAAATCATTTTGACTTAGAAATAAATAATTTTATTCATAGTAAAATACTTGAAAACAAGTACATTAATTTAAGGATTACATGTTCACTGATCCACTCTAGATGCATCAACATAAGCAACATAAATATTGTACTCCAAAAGACCATAACTCGTTTCAACATCATAGGAGTAAGTGTTGGTAATGTTATATCCACGGGCCATTCAAAAAACTCCGGTGCCTCCAACAATGGCCAACTCTCTATATCGGTTCCCCAATGGATTCCTCCCCAGCATGCACAGGGTACTTCCATTGTACTGCCCTGATGTAAATACAAAATTGAGGTTCATTGTCAGGGTTGATTCTTGCAAGTCAGCAAATGCAATAAGTCCCTGAGCTCGGCCCACTCTCTGAGAGTTTCGATCGGGCCCGACTGTTAATAGGTTATCCAAGACTCTGACTTGGCCAAAGGATGTTGGCGAAGTAGAGGTAATGTTGCTTCGTGCCACTTCCCAGACAGTTGGGTTCGCATCACCCACTTCGTCCTGTATGAAAATGTGCATGTCATTGTAAAAATGAGGACAAAAACGTGTAAGTTGAAATGGATTAATCAACTTATTTTGGAGCAAGTGGGATTAGGTAAGACATTGTCATTTATGCTTACTAATAAACCGCCTAGCCTTTTCAAGGAATTAGTCTACAAACTTTATCTTATAAAAGAAAAAGTAGATTAGCATCTAATTCTTTCAAGAATTAATAAACACCAACTACGAAATTACTAATCTTCACTATAATTTCGTTATATATTTTATTTTGAAGGGTTTGTTAAATAGAAGAAAAAATTATCATATTTCTAACATTTTAAAGACTTGTTATTTATCTACTCGTTGAAATAAAAAAGTCATGTTCTCCCGAGAATTACACGTGTCAAACCTCGAGCAACATTTTAGTCTTGATAATCCAACTGCAATGTATGAAGTAGATGATGTTACTCGCTTAGCTCAAGATATCAGCTCAATGTTAAATTGATTCCTATGATAAGATCCAACTTATATATTCTATATTATAGGTCTTAACCATACAAGTATCGAATAACCAATTTTCGATTAATATTTATCATATATAAATGAAGGTCTAGGAATGTCGAATATATATGTGTGCGCGCGCGCGCGCGTGTAGAACTCTATTCTATGTTTTGGCAATTGCTATTACAATTTTGTAGTCTTTCTTAATTTCTAAGCTATGTAACTTGTTTGAAGTTGATGCAATCTATCTTCCTTGAATAATCTTATCAAGCACCAGTTATGATAAAATATCAATCTATGTGACCACACTTGATAAGTTCAATTAAATAAATCACATAACATTGCATTTAAGTGAATTTACCATTTAATATTATGCAATTGTCACCTAAATTGTTGCTTAACATCAGTTGTGTTAGATAGCATTACTCATCCCTATTATTGACAACCAAAGACTTCTTCTTTAAACAAATACTTTTTTTTTTTTATGCGAATACTTCTAATGACAAAGTTGACTCCCACCTTGACAAGTCCAACAATATTGAGAATGCAAGGTAAAATCATTTTGACTTAGAAATAAATAATTTTCATGGTAAAATACTTGAAAATGAAGACATTTAATTTAAGGATTGCATGTTCTCGTTGGATGCATCAACATAAGCAACATAAATATTGTACTCCAAAACACCATAACTCGTTTCAGCATCATACGAGTAAGTGCTGGTAATGGCATATCCACGAGCCATTCGAAAAACTCCGGTGCCTCCAACAATGGCCAACTCTCTATATTGGTTCTCTAATGGATTCCTCCCCAGTATGCACAGGGTACTTCCATTGTACTGTCCTGATGTAAATACAAAGTTGAGGTTCATTGCGATGGCTGATTCTTGTAAGTCAGCAAATGTAATAAGCCCCTGAGCTCGGCCCACTCTTTTTGAGTTGCGATCAGGTCCGTCTGTCAATAGATCATCCACGACTCTAACTTGACCAAAGGATGTTGGCGAAGTAGATGTAATGTTGCTACGTGCCACGTCCCAGACAGTTGGGTTCTCACCTCCCAATTCATCCTGCACAAAAACTTGAAGGCGAGTTGTCTTCTCATTTCCTAGGCAGAGATTTTGAAACCCGACCTGTTCTTGTGCGTTGGCATAGCCCCAAAGTATAGCCATCTCTATAACCAATGTGCAAAACATAAACGTTACCTTTCCCATCACTCCCTCTTAATTTTGTAACTTCCAATGGGTATATGAAAATTGAATGTGCATACAACTATTAGATTGGTATGCTGTATATATAGGTGCACACGTCATTTTAAGAACGAGGACAAAAATATGTAAGTTGAAATAGATTAATCAACTTATTTTCAAGCAAGTATGATTAATTAATTTAATTTCTAACAAGTGGAATTCGGTGTGACATTGTTATATATCCTTTTCAATTTAATTAAAAGTTTCACATGTGCATGAACCTATCTTCTACAAACTTCATTTTGTGAAAGAAAAAGTAGACGAGCATCTAATTCTTGCAAGAATTAGTAAACACCAACTACCTTTACATTATTATCTCTTCATTAATGCTAAATATACTCATTCTTGTTGGTATTGCCTTTATTTTTTGAAAATTGTGGACGGAAAAATTGTTTTTGTTTTTAAACTATTCAATGATATTTTGTCATGTGACACAATATTAAAGAAAATGTACATTTGGCATGATTGTAATCTTTTTACAATTTGAAGTCAAAGTCAAAATTTAGGTCATGTGTGGTTGCATTAAAAAATATATTAAAATCCAATTTTAAAGTCAATACTTAATTTAAACCAAACCTTTCATGATATCCACAAATTTCAATGATATATTTTATTAACTTTTATCAAAAAAAATTTTAAAAAGAAATGCTTAATTATGTCCATACATTTACAACTATTAACCAATTATTATCCACACATTACTTCTCTTCAATATAATCTCATTATAATTTTTTCCCAAACAATTCTTAAATCTATAGGGAAATTATAGAATACACAATCTGTATAGCGTATATTTACATTTATTTTTTAGATTTACACTTTACATGCTAGATTTTACAAATGGTAAAATAAAACAACTTTTCTTAAAAAAATTATAAATTTGTCATTATAAATAGTTAAACAGGCCAAAATGCCCATAATAATAAAAAACAACAAATTTCCATTATCTTTTTATTTAAATATTAGATGATACTCTTATTTCACATACATTACTTGTAAAATATAATGCAGTGTAATCTCATCTTATACGCTATGATTTTTTTTATTTTTTATTTTTGCTTTTTAAAAGAATTCCATGCTTCAAAAGTCGTTAAAATTGTTTTCCCCTACCTTTCTTCACCTTGCTAGCATATCCTTTAAAAAAATTAGTTCGTGAACCAATGACGTGATATGTGTTTGATATAGAATTGTTTTTTTTTTTAAATTATTTTCGCGATATGTTACTTTGATATTCTTACGTGAATCTTGATGTGTCTTAATGTATGCAAGCTTTAAGTCTTTTAAGTTTTTACATAGTTTTTAAGAAAAATGATTTTAGTTAGACAAAAATAATTGCAAATTGCAATAGGGTGTTACTGGCAAAGCTTGTGATAGTTCGATGGAAAAATTGCTAGTTTTTATCACATGGAGACAAAAGAACATCAAAATTATGAAAGCTAAAGGACCAAAGTCAAATAAAATGATTGAAAACTTATATGCTTTTTATAAAAGTTTATAAATCTCTCCATATTCAAATGACATGCAATCGTGAAAGGACAATTATACTTGCATCACATTTTTTATTATATGCATCACATTTTAATTGTAATGAAGATCTCATTTTGCACGTTCCCAATGTTTTTTGGGTCTCATTCTTATCATTAACCTTCAATTAATTATTATATCCTATTTCTAATAATGATTTCTATCTAAATATTATGCTAAGGTGCATTGAAATGAGAAGAAAATATTTTATTAAACTTTTGAATTTGTGATGTATTTTGCATATTTTAAAATATGTGAGGCAAATAACTCGTGTTATGCCCTCATAGCGATTTTTTTGAATGTAAACCATCATCAGAAACAAGATGTATGAAATAGTAGAAGGTTAACGATAAAAATGCAATGAAAAAAATTAGTGACATAAGTACGAAAATGAGGAAAGTTTATAAATATTTAGTGCATTTAAAATAGAGGAAATTACACCGTGACGGTCTTTTAAGATAGCATTTTCATAAATCCAGAATCAATTTTAATAATACATAAATCAGGTTTCTTTGAATTATTTAAATCAATTTTTAATTATACTAACCACTACCACCATTTACGTTAAAAATGGAGAGAGATGGCGGTTTAAATAAGTAAAGAATATCTCTAATAACCGCTTAATCTCCAAACCTCGCCTCAATTCAAAAAATAAAAAAAAAAAACCCGCTTATAATCAACCGTCCCTCAATCCAAAAAGCCCAAATTGATTCTTGACTAAATACCTACATTGTTCAAGGAAGAGGTAATGGCGGTGCTAAGGAAAAGTGGGTGCAAGAAAAAGGGTGTGCAAGAAGAAGGTGGTGACGGAGGCTTGTGACTGGAAAATAGAGGAGATGACGTTAACAAGAAGTTGTGACCAGAAGGCACAATCCGGAGCCGAGGACGCACACGGAACTGCACAAGGAAAGGGAAGAAGGTCGCTTGTGTCAAAAGGAGTTTGTAAAGAAATCCCCAAAACGCCGGCTGAATCGTGGCCGAAAGTAAAAAAGGGATTCTGTGAAGAAATGCCCAGAAAATCGAAATCGAAGAATGTAAGTTAATTTGAGGTACTCTATTATTATTGGATGTTCATTTGTGACCTACCATTTTCAACTTGTGACCTAATTCTTCTATTTGAATATAACAGTATCAGTCGGGTCACAGTTATTTGTTCCATTTGTAGCATAAAGGTTTGATTGCGAAATAATGTGTTTGTATCATAAGATTGGGTTTTTCATTTCTTTGTATTCTGGTTGGTGTTTGTGAATAACATGTATTGAATAGAATCTGTGAATGGTTGATTTCGACCAAGATTCTGAGTTTTGGTGTGCGTGTGAAATGTCTGTGTAATGGTTTCATAGAGTGGTCATAATTTATCTAATGTGTTGCAGGATTGGAAGTACATTATACCCGAAGATCTATGGTTTTCTGGGGAAAATTACCACCAATGTTGCCAAAAATGTTCTGACAAATTTCACATCGAAATTCGATGAGGAACAAAGGGCTATCCTGGCCAAAACATGTTTCTCTTTCTTTATGGAATGCAATAAGATTGTACTGCAGCCCCAACTAATACATTACTTTTTGATCAGAAAAGTGAAGCAGCCGAATCCCAATGAGATGTGGTTCAAGGTTGCGAATAGATTTATGAGATTTTCGTTGTATGAGTTTTGTTTAGTGACATGTCTTAGATACAATGTTGATGATGTTAGGAAAGTGATTGACAATGTTCAATCTAGGATCAATGGAATATACTTTGGGGATTTGAAGTTTGTTACAAATGAAGATGTTAGAGATGTCTTTGTGAATGTGTCAAACATAGATGATCATGATGTTGTGAGGTTTGGGATTCTATATTTGATTACTTCGTACCTGTTTTCCACATCATACAAGAATGTGGTTGAAAACTATTTGTTTGCTTTAGTAGAAAATTTTGATTTAATGGAGATGTTTCCTTGGGATAAAGATTTGTTTGAAATGTCTATAAAATCTTTGAAAGAGGGTTTAGGTCACAGGAATCCACATTATAGACTGGAGGGGTTTTTGGTTGCATTTCAAGTTTGGATATACGAGTCCATTTCAAGACTCAATGGACCGTGACCAATAAAATGAGGAACAGTTTCCCATGCATTGTGAATTGGATATCGGATAAACACCTTCTGCAGTGAAATTGGATGAAGATGTATTCTCCTAATGTGATGTCAGTATTTAAATATGTTTTGTTTGCACCTGTCACCAGGTCACATATTTGCGTGCATAAGTCACAATTCACATATTTGTGTGTATATGTTACAATTCCTCCGATATGCATTCACAGACCACAGTCATTATCTCACAACATTAACCAGTTTGAATAAATTCAGGTCACAAATAATGATACTCCATGTATGATTACATGACAAAAAATTGTTTCATTTGTATTATTGTTACAGGTTGAAATATATGATGTTGTCCCACCTGACTTGGAGATGGAGTCTTCATATATGAGTGGTGTTCCATACACCAAACTAGTGCAACCAGTATACCTGGAGATGGACACGTCAAGGATGTAGGCCATGCGACACGAGTGGAACACGGTTGCTAATGATCACAAATGGACGAAAAGGTCATTCTAGTGATGTTGACGACGATGGTGATGATTTTGTTGATACACCACCAAAAAGGCAAAGACCTCATCTTATTTCACCCCCTCAAATGAACGGCAAACAACGAATGAAAATTATTCGGCAAAACCACAGGCAAGTGACATTCATACACCAAGTGAGCCGCAAGCAACACATAAAAATTATCATATGGAGCCACAGAGAAGTGACATTCATACCCGAAGGAGCCGATGGCAACACATGTATATAGTGGACCACAATCAGATGTAAGTTGATTCATATTTACTTTTTACAAGTCACAAAAGCATTTGTCACATATTAAATACCATATGTCACATACATAAGTCCATTAAGTGTTTGTATAAGGTCCAATCACAGGTGCTTGACCAGTTGAAGGATTTGAGTGGGCAAATAACTGAAATCCAGTTGAAGAATGCAAAACTAACGGCGCAGCTCAAAGATGTCAAGTCACAGTTCATATCATTGTAGGTGGATAGGAATAATAAAATCAATCAAATTATCCGCATACAATGTGAGATTAAATCTGACGTAGTGGACATAAGGTCTAACATGACTTTCTTGTCCGATTCTGTGTCTGTTTTGATATCAAGTACGATGGATGCAATATTAGAAAAATAAATAACAAGAATGATGGGCAAATTGCTGGAGTTGCAGAGCAACCAGAGAAAGTAAGTAGAATTGTAAACGTCAAAATGTTTCATGGTCCTTATTTCAGTTTTGATAATTAAATTTTGTGTTCCATTCAGGTCACAAGCAGAGAACAATTAATAGACGGGAAAGGTAAAAGTAAGATGCATCCTGCCGATGTAATCAAATACCCGTACTTTCCTCTGACCCCATCATTTGATTTGGGGATATCATCAACTCCAATCACATCTAGCGCTGTGAACCTCACTGACATATTCAAATCTAAAGAAGTACAAAAGCATGTTGATGTTGTTATAACTGACGTGGTGAAACAGACTGAAGGTGATGCTAAAGATGTCGAGATGACAAATGCCAGAAATGATCAGGATGCGATATGTACAATTTTTTCTCATTTTATTATTCATTTTTCTTCCATATCTCTCTCTCTTTTCCCACACCCTCCCTCCCTGAACAAGTCACGGGTCACAAATCTGTTTGCACTTCACAGGTCACGAGGTCACATATGTAGGTGCACAGGTCACACTTTGCAAATCACATGTCATATATATGCGTGCACGTAATGCAATTTGAGAGCACACTAACGATGATGTGTCTTATGCAGGGATCATCCTTTCTGCACCGTTGTCTGGATTGCCTATTAAGAGAGCTCCCAAACCCACAAGGGTAATACAATCCCCATACTTCACAGGTGCAGACAAATAAAGTAAGCATTCGGACGCTATTGTCATTTTTCAAAACTGATAAGCTAGCGGATGAGGTTGATGTTGTTGCATTTAATAACTGGTTCAAAAGAGGTTACAAACCAAAAAACAAACAAACAAAGTCCAATTTATGTGATACGTGATTGTGAACTAATGTACAAACAAATTCCTTCGAATTTTGTCTTGAACATCTTTTATTTTAAGGAAAAAATTTAACAACTTTGATGATATCATTTGTCCTCCATTTGTCATTGGTTCGTTAACCGTAGGTTCCAAAACATGGTGCACGAGTTTGTATGCTCAGAATCGTTTCTTAGCAGCATGGTATATTTCATTCACATGACACAAATTATATGTACGGGTCACATATCATACACGTATACGCATATCGCAGGTTACAAAGTTGTATGACTAGATCACAAGTCACAGAGGATGTACTGTTCACAAAATATGAAGGCGTTCACATGTCACATGTCACATATACATCCACAAGTCACAGGTCACAGAATTATATACATAGGTCACATGTCACATATTCCTATGCTCAGGTCACAAATTAGTGTGCTCAAGTCACAGATCACATAATCCTATGTTCAGGTCACAGAGATATATGCACAGGTCACATCTAACGTATTCCTGATATTTTTTTGTCAGCACATAGACGTGTATTTCTATTATCTACGACAATTTGTGACAAAAAGTACGCTTGCCAAATTGAGTGCTACCACGACCGACTCATTGTTCCAGGCGAAGATAAAAAACTTGCTTCCCCAATACATGAAGGACCCAAATGTGATGATGACAGATTCGTATATTGTTGAAGTTGCCACAGGTGGCCAGTTAGAATTTAATCGTCCTTGGGCAGAAGTTGACTATGTGCTGCTGCCAATTCTGCCCACAAATAGTGCCCATTGTATGTTTGTTTGTCTGGACATAAGAAAGCATATACTTTATCTGTTCCATTCCAGCTACAAGACGTATCGAGAGAAAATGGTGAATGTTGGGATTGAACCATTTACAAGAATTATTCTCCATTTGTTGATGGGTTTGGTCATCTGGAAAAGAACATCTGATAATGATGCTAATGATCCAATGAGGATGACAATATTGGTTGCTGATAACATTTCTTATCAACATAATGGATATACTTGTGACTTATTTTTCTTAATTACAAACATACTATTATATTTACATTCTAATATGTGATATATTACTATTTGAATTGTTTTCAAACACGACTGTGAAATCTTTGTTATTAAGTATGCAGAATACATGCTTCATAACGACATGAAGTCCATGCCGATGACGTTTGATGCTAGTCGTGCTAGGTTGGACATTACTACATTACTCTTCAAACATAAGGAGATCAAGCATCACACAAAGCTAGTGAAGCAAAAAAGAGAGAGCGTCGAAGTATAGTGATAGTACAATGTTGATTTAGTGGCTAGTAGATGTTAAATGTTTTTGAATTTCAGAAATAATGTAGTTCATGGATATTTCGGGTCATTTATTGTCATTGTAATAGACATGTTTTTCACATTTGTCAAAATTTATTTTAGATGTTACATTCCATGTTAACCCGGTTACAGCAACAATTTTTTTGTAAAGATGCGAACAGGTCAAAAATATCAGAAATTTCGTGATATATTTCGACAGGTGACAAATATCACTGATATGAATTTTTTCAAATCATGCTTTCTGAATTCATAGGTCATATATACCATGACTCAGAGATGCACAAGTCACAAACTATTTTTTCCACATCTCAAATCACATGTCGCAGGTTACAGGTCACAAATATCATTGACATGAATTTTTTCAAGTCATGCTATCTGCATTCATATGTCACATATACCATGCACTCAGAGATGCATAGGTCACAAACTATTTTTTCAACATCTCAGGTCACAGGTTGCAGGCCACAAATATCACTTATATAAATTTTTTCAAGCCATGTTGCCTGAATTCATAAGTCACACATACCATTTACTCAGAGATGCACATGTCACAATTTTTTTTAAAACATCTCATGTCATAGGTCACAACATAGGTTACAAATCACAAAATATTTTTGTGTGAATTGATCGGATTCAGCATTTATTGATAACTATTTTTGGTCACAAATACAATGACAAATTAATTTAAATTAGGTCACAACTGTTTAAGCAGGTCACAGATAAAATGAAAAATTCATTTAAATCAGGTCATAAATGTTTCAAATAGGGTTACAAATGAAATGAAAGAATTATTTGCAGGTCATTATCATTTTCCAGAGTCACAATTTTCAAATGTAGATGAGATAGAATATGAGTAATTAATGAACTAATGGGAATTACATCGCGACTAGTTGTAGCAATAAACTTCATTTTGCTATGTTTTGGCTTAACGAAATCAGGTTGGTGCACGTCCTCCGATTGTACCACTTTCTTGGCAACGTCCACATTTCATTGTTTGTTTCCTCTCACAAGACGATATTTTCTTCTTTTATGCCGACCTTCAAGAACTCCACTTTTGGTTGGATGGTAATATGACTATGCTTTTTATTTCTTGAGTCATAGTCCATTCATTTCGATTTCCGACTAGGTATACAGAATCTTGGTATGCATTCGTGTACGCCTCTCATGTGTAAAAATACGAACAATAATCGTACGGATCTCCCTTCGTAGTCGCTATCACTGCTAAATTGTGTGGACACGGTATCTGATCAACTTGGAGCATCCTACATGTGCACGTAAGATGCTCTATGTTGACAACAAATGTTGAGCCCTCATTCGCAACGAAAAATATTGTCGGTTGGCAGGAGAAACTTGCTCAGAGAAAAAACATCATGTCATGTCAGAGATAAAACGTTCAGGTTCATTATTAGGTCACATATATTGCATTTCATGTAATATATACCATAATTACCCGCACGTTCTTCAACTCTGTGCTCATTTCCCTAATTAATTTTTCATATTTAGTAGACAACTTCGTGAAAGTGATATTTGCAAGATCCATATACTTACAACACCAAAATTGTACAGTTTCTCGCAATGACTCCAACAAAACCACAATAGGATAATTCTTTGCTGCTTTTGTGACCGTATTCACCGATTTCACTATATTAGATGTCATAGTGGAGTATCTGTTTGCCTACATGTAGAATCGATATGTGTTTTTACCTTAATTTCAAATTTTACCTTACCTCTTTCCTTTTCGTCAGTATGTGTTTTAATATTCAGTTGCATCTGCATGGAATTTAAATTCGTAGAAATGGGTTGATTTCGAATTGAATTTTTGGTTTGGAATCTTGCTCTTTTAGAAGTGACAGGAATTGGGGAAATTTAGATTTTAATCGTTTGTTCATCTATTCAATCAATCTCGAGATCTAGGTTTTATTTTATATCCCGTGTATACATTATTTATATTGAGTGGATTTGTTGAAAAATTATGTTATGTAAGACATTTTGTTGCATCCTTTACCATCTATTTGATCTGAATTGTATGAAATTTGATATTTGTTTTAGATTAGCATTTGAAATTTAGGTTTGGTGAGGTTGTGGTTGGTTTGGTCGGTGGATGTGATATTGGGGCTCGCCTAGCTGATATTTTTGTCCGTGGACTTCAAGCTCTTGGTGCTGTAGTTGAAGTGAGGTTAGTAAATCTCACTGAATATTGTGGCATATTATATTTTCTTCCTTTATTTGATTAGTTTATCTTAATGCATACTTTGTTTTCTCCCTGCAATAAATTACTGTGTTTGAATGAAGACAATCTAGCTGTTAATTGGAAAATTATAATATTTGCTTGACAGAAATTATTCTAGCATACTGTCATGGTGCTTGTATCGGTTAAGGAATCTTTTACATATAGTAATAGGTTAATCTTTTCTTTAAACAGTTGTTAATTTGGAGATTGTGGTGCATTTTTAAATTCTAACTTCTAAAACTGCATTCGAGTCTGCAGCATATTTTCTATAGTTTTGGGATGCATGTTGTAATGATTTCATTTCAAATGGCGTTGATGTGAAGAAAAAGAAACTTGAGGGCTCACTTCTCAATTTTGTTTCTTAAAAGAATGCGTAATGAATCTGTATATATTTTTGCTAGTGCATTTTTTCCTAGTTCCACTCAATTTTATATCCGTTCCTGGATTCGTCCGTTCAAGCATGTAAATGTAGCTCGGTAGCTGTTAGAATGACTCTTTATGATCACACTTGATCATTTTCAAGGTCTTCTCACTAGATCTCCAAGCTTTAACATAGTTCAAAGAAACTCCATAAGAATGTAAGATGTCATTACATATATCATTGAGAGTGTATATAGTACGCGACGATATATACTTATACTTGATGAATAAGGACACTACAGACGTTGTGACATGCCTGTGAGATCCTAATACTATGTTTGATGAACATGTGTGACCATCACTAATTTTTCTAATCTTAAAGAGCTATGTTTTCGCCATCCTTGAAGATCTGCATATTCAATTGCACTGATCATGGGAACACTTGATAAGATATTCCCCCTTATCTGATCAAACAACCAGAAATTCAAACATGTTTTGTATGGCATAAAAAGACAAGCTTAGTTTCAAAATCTCCTTATTACGAAACATCTTGCCCTCTTCTACATTTCTCGCATCAGGAGCGAATACAATCGTGACCTCATGTTCATTACTGTGACCTAATGGTCCCACTGTTGCTTCACACATGTCTGCTGCTATTTCCTGTAACGAAAATAGCTTTCCTCCAGATTGTACATTATCCAAAACTGCCTGGACCAATGGAAAACTAAGACACTGATGTCCAACTTCTGAATCTGTGACCTCAATATTTATGGGATATCTGAAAGGATCACGATCCATACATTTGAGAGTCTTGTACGACAAAACATTGCTGTCACTTCTTATTTTGACTGGAAGCAGATCATTTTTCAATTGGTAGTTCATTGTGACCGCCGCCTTAGTAGTATCCAAACCGAATTTTGTCACTACCGTGTCCAGAAGGTTCACATAACATCAATTACGATCGATCAACACCAACAAAAATTGTTCTCCATACATCAAACAGACATGCACGTAACCCATTTATGTTTTAATGCACAAGAAATGTCAGTGACAAATAAAAATAAGGTCACAATTCAATCAGATGAATGTCATAATGTTTCACATTAACACAATAATTTTTACATACATTTTCACTGCTTTCCAGAATGATGGTCACAATGATAATTTTCTGTCAGAAGTGAAATCATGGTCACATAGACACACTAAGATCACATATTCATATCATGGTGGCATGGATAAATTTCAGTTACACAGATTCTCTGAGTTGTACTTCATAAAAATGGCGGGTATCATTACCGTAAATTTAATGTCACACGAACAATTCCGGTCGCAAATCCACACACATCACAAACAAAATAATGTATCTGCAATGTGTGATTGTCATCATTTTATAGTTACGAAGAGCATGTATACATTGCAAGTCATTTGCTATTCGACATCAATGCAACATAAAACCATAATTGTAAGAGGAACACACAATTGTACAGAGAACAATGGCGTCCTGAATTCGAATTATTTTGTGACCTCCTTTCACCAATAATTTTCCAATTGCAGAAAATGATGGTGTCATTCTAGACTATCGGCCGTATCCAGAGGTGACTTCAACTGAAATAATTGTGACCTCCTTGCACCAATAATTCGGATTATTTGCGATCCTATGAATTCGAATTATTTATGACCTCCTTGCACCAAATAATTTCCAATTGCAGAGTACAATGACGTCTTCTGGACGATCGACCGTTTCCAGAGATGAGGTCGAGGTGTTTTAGAGGAATATTGTTTTTCAAATTGTAATGGAATCCATGATTTCAGGGACAATAATCATGCCAAATTTATGTATTTTCTATATAGAATATATATATATATATATATATATATATATATATATATATATATATATATATATATATTCTATTATATATTCGGTTAGAACCTGATTTCTGAAAATTGAAAGTATATATTGTAAAATTGAAATGGTGTACACTAAAAACTTGGTTTATGTATTGTTTCCTTAAAATATAGTGTAGATAACAAGTTTGATATGTATATAATTACCAAAATACATGGGGCTTGATAAGAGTTTGGCTGATCACTAATCCCACTAAACGTAGCTCAAAGACCTAATTTTTAAAGTCCAATAACTTTAGATAACAAGATAACTAAGAAATCTTTGGGCCCAAAAATGTAAAAACACTTCAAATGCCTACTTTAATCAAAGAGGAAATTATACCAAACCAGGTATTAAGTTTAGCCTTTTTAAAAATCAGGTTTTGATTTTATTTAATCAAAAATCAAGTTTTAATTTTACAAATATTAATAATAATATTTTAAATTAAATTAATCTATATACCCACCCTACTACCTATCCCACCAAATTTATTTTAACTATAAAACCATGTCTAAACCCTAATCTATTTCATTTCTCTCCCCTCTCACCCGACGCCTCCATCGCCACTGCCCGTCGCCTCTTCCCCTTCCCCCTCCCCTGATCTCTCTCTCTCCCTCATCTCCTCACTTCTCCTCCCTCCCGTCTCCACCCTGTCACAGCAATCGTGACGCTGCTGTCGGTGTCGCAGTAGGATCGCGACTGCTATGACAGCAGCGTTGCTGCTGTGTCACGTCAGCGTCGACGCTGGTGCGACACAGCAGCGTCGACGTTGCTACAAGGGAGATGGGTGGGTGGACCAAAACGATTTTTGGATGTGGGGGCGTTGATCTGTGGGTTAGGTGGGTGGACGAAAACGACAGCGTCGATCTGTTGCAGGTGGAAGTGGGGATCGCCACAACGAGAAAATCTCTCAGATAGCTCCGGCGTGCGGAGGTGGTGGCTGTCGGGTTTTGATGTGCTTGTGGTTGCGGCGGCGGTCCGTGTGGTGGCACTGTGGTGCAGTCGGCTTTTGTTATTGTTGTGGTGACGGTTGTGTGGTGTTGTGGTAGAGTCGACGGTGGTGGTGGTGGTGTTTTTCTTGGTGTGGTGGTGCGGGCGATGATGTGATGGTTATTTTTTGTTATTATTATGGCGGTGGTTGTGGTGGTGTTGTGACGGGGTGACGATGGTGGTGTTGTTCAGGGGACGACGGTGGTGTTATTGTTGGTGGGTGTTTTAGGGATTGGGGTCGATGGTGAATGAGACAAAGTGTCTGTGACTAACTATTTGACTGTCTGTGACATGTGACCAAGTGTTGGTGGTGTTTGGGATTGGGGGACGAGTGTTTGGGTGTATGTGACCAACTATATCTATTTGTGACAAATTATATAGTTCTATTTAACTGTGACCTTAAAATTTGTTAATCTGTGACTCAAAATATAATAATTTTCTTAATTTGTGACTAATTAAAAATTTATGACCTATAATTTTTTTCAATTGTGACCTTAAAATAATCTGTGATCAATTAATTTGATATCTGTGACCTTGGAATCGGAGTAGTTACCGAAATTAAGCGGCGGCCAACGGTCACCGGAAAATAGTCGCCGGAATTAAGGACAGCTGGAGAACAGTCGCCGATCGGCGGAGTGGTCGCCGGAGTAATCGTCGGTCACCGGAGTGGTAGTCGAAGCAATGGAGGTAGAGGTGGAGGTAGAGGTAGAGGTAGAGGTGGGGTGGAGTGGGTCAGTGGGGTGGGTCAATTATATAAATATTATATTACATTTAAATATTTAATTTAATAGATTAATTGTAAAATATAATTACTTAATTCATGAAAAAAACTTGACTTTTGTAAATTTAAACTTTGGGGCCTGATTTTTGATTTTGTGAAAGATAATCACTGAACTATGAATTTTTCCCTTAATCAAAAGCTTCATTGGCCCAATAAGGCAATTCAGAGCCACACAAATGATAGTGGAAATTACACTAAACCAGTTATTTAGTTTTGACTTTTAAAAAATCAAGTTTTTACTTTATTTAATCAAAAATCAGGTTTTAATTTCACAAATAATATTAATAATAATATTTTTAAATTAAATTAAATATATACCCACCCTACTACCTACCCCACCAATTTATTTAAATATAAAACCCAACCAAAACCTAATTCATTCCATTTCATATCTCCCATTTCTTTCGACGTCGTCGCCTCCGCCTCCGCCTCCACCGCCAGCTCCGGCCACCGTCCGCCGCCGCTCCCCCTCCCCCTCTTTTCCTCCCTCCCGTCCGTTTCCTCCCCTCCCCCGCCGTTTCTCCCTGCCTCCCCCCTGCATCGCTGCTGCAAATCGCAGCAGCATACACACGCTGCGATTTTTAAACGACCGTGAATGCTCCGTCAAATCAACGGCCCAAAGCGGATAAATCGGCTCGGATCCCGAAGATGACGGGATTTTCCGGCGGTACCTTCACCGTCACTCGGTGGCCATATCGCCTGAGATCCGGTCCTTGCCCACCGAAGAAAAGCTGCTTGAAAAACTCTGGGGCATGGACATTACCCGGGACAGGATCAGGCTTGGCGAGTTGATGCCGCCAGGAGGAGAGGCGGCGGTGGCACCGAATGAGAAGCTGACGGTGAAGGATGTCAAAAAGACTCTGAGATTGTTCCAGCTTGAATTGGTGAAGGAGAGGCTTAAGCAAATAGAAAAGGATTATATTTCTTATTCAGATTTTTTACAGATTTGTGTTAAAAATTGCTCGAGTGTTGATCAAGGAATGGAGTTCGCGAAAATGCTTGATGAATCTGGCACTGTTATTGTACTAGGTGATTTCGTCCTCCTCCGGCCAGAACAGGTTGGTTCTTTTACTTCCATGACTTTTTTTTAATTTAATTATCTTCAATTTAATTAATTTAATTGGTTGGGATGAACATCCATCAATAGGAACACATAAAATTTTCTTCCTTTTAGAAAATTTTCAAGACTACCGAGAACTGATAGTTTCTTCATTGTGTGTGTGTTCCATGTCTTCTTCCACAGGAAAAGTGAAACAATGTTTCGCACTCAGATCTTCTAAAACGAGATGGGTGGATCACTCATCAAAAGCAGATTATTTTCAGAGACCAAAAAACACCGAATCAATTTTTTTTGATCAAATGGGGTAGTTGAGAAATTTTGAAAAGGGACAACCTTTTTATGACTTCTACATGGAGAAAAAAGGATAGGGGTGAAAATGACATCCAACTATTGTGTCTGTGACCTAGGAATTATGTCTGTGACTCGTTGAAATAAAGTTTAGGGGACTGTGACCTAGCTATTGTGGTTCTTTTTGGTTTCTGTGACCTTACTATTGACCTGTGACTTTGAAATTGATAATTTGTAACTTAAAAAGGGAATCTGTGACCTTAATTTTTTTCATCTGTGACCTCGAAATAACCTGCGATCTACAAATTTTTTTATCTGTGACCTTGAAATTACCCGTGACCTACAAATTTCTTGATCTGTGACCTCGAAAAAGTCGCCGGATCGGAGCAGTCGCCGATCGCCAAATCGGAGCAGTCACCGGTCGCCGGAGTAGTAGCCGGAGCAATGGTGGTGGTGTAGGTGGGGTGAGGTGAGGTGGGGTGGGGTGAGGTGGGGTGATTTTATTATATTACAGTTAAATATTTAATTTAATATAATAATTATGAAATATAATTAATTAATTTAAGAAAAACCTGATTTTTGTAATTTTAAACTGTTGGGCCTGATTTTTAATTTTGGAATAGTAAACACCTGACTCATAAACTTTTCCCCAAATGATAAGCGAGCCAATAAATCACAGGCTTAACATAAAAATGAGGCCCAAAACTTATTGGGGAAACGAATAGCATCTCCAATAATGTTATAAATTAGATTTAAATTATGATTTAAATCTCCAAATTGGGTGATTCACCCTTTCTCATACGCCAAACCAGACATGCCTTTTTTTTTTTTCCCAGAAACCTCTCCAAAAAAGATATGTAAAGGAAATGCAAATTGCATTTTCGACAAAAAATATAAAAAAAGATATAAATTTACCTTTTTTTAGATCCATAAGAGGCAAAAAAATACCAATTCACTTGCACTCAATTTTTTTATCTTTCCATTGGAACGGAGTTTGTATTTAAATCCAATGAAATGGAAGTGAGGTACACCAAATTTTACACTACCATTGAAGATACTCTAACTAAGGTACAACAATAATTATTTTTACATTATTGAAATACAATAATGCTGAGTTTTTGGGAGTCCACGATGTCTTGCCTACATTTTTCCCCAACTACATATTTTGATTTTGTAGGGTGTGTTAAATAGAAGAATAATTAATTTATTAAATTTCTCACATTTTAAAAACTTGTAATGTATCTAGTAGCTAAAATTTATTCTCCCGTGAAGTGCACACGTGTCAAACCTCGCGCAACATGTTCGCCTTGAGAATTCAAGTGTAATGTTGTATTTGTTAAAGTTCATAATATGCAGTAGAGGATGTTAGCCGCTTAGCTCAGGAGATTATTAGTCTACTCATAAGTAAACAAATCTTTTATAAAAAAGAAAGAAAACTCTGTCATAAAATACGTGAATTTTTTAATTGACTAAAATAAAAATAAATAAATAATTTATTTTTGGACAATAACTTAAAAGTTACTAAACGAAAAATTGATATGAATGCTCAAATATATGTCACAATTGTAACATTGTACCCAACAATAACATCACCGGTAGTAGGATCGAACTTATAAGTTTGTACAATGGCATAGCCACGAGCCAATCGAAAAAGCCCCGTGCTACCAACAATCGCCATCTCCCTGACTGATTTTGTCGCTGCCATATTGATACTAAGAAGGCTAAAAGAGCCTCCGTCATATATTTCATCGGTGAATTCATAACTCAGGACCATAATAAGACCCAAGTCAGTCTGGCCTGCGGAATCGTACATTCCCCTTGCCCGGCCCACAATCTTCCACGAAGGATCAGGCTCCACCGTCAATAGATCATCGATCATAATCAATAGGCTGAAAATGGTCCAATAATTGTTGGTTTGTGGAGGTTCTAATTCGTAAATGCATCATTGGCAAATAAAGTCAGTTTAGACCAGCCAATTATGGTCCTCAACGATGTGGTCCAAATGTAGGTGTGATGGTGTGGACCGACCTATCCATTCTGAGAAGGAACATCTTGCTTATGTTTTTTTAAAACCAATTTCACCGCTTACCCTTCTCTACATATATTTTATTTTGAAGGGTTTGTTAAATAGAAGAAAAAAGGCTAATTAGCACAAAACATCCCTACCTTTGGGGTTGATTTCGAAAATCGTCCATACCTTTCATTTCTTGGCATTTATGTCCTTACCTTCAACATTTTGTGCGCTAAACGTCCTTTTGACATGTTTTTGACGATTTTACCCCTCACTCCAATAAAACAAAAAGAAACGAAAAGAAAAACTAAAAATTTAATTGCAACTATAACCCCAAATTTTTAAAACCTACTTTTCCATCACTATCTCTCCCTTCTCCTTCACCTCCCTCCGCCTCCTCCACCCCGCCACCGCCGCCAATTGAACCTCAGGAAAATTAGAAAATATTTCGACCACTCAATGCTTGAAGCTCTGGGCACGGAGGATAAGGTTTAACCTAAAGTTGTTAAGGATTAAAAGCCATTTATTTATTAGGTAAAAAAAAGAGATAAAAATGAGATTTCTTACCATTTCCTTCCAATTCCATTTCCCCAGCTTCATCTCTCTTCTCCCAACTCCCCTCCATCCTAAATAGTTCATCCTCCACCGACGGCATATCATCCTCAATACATCCGACTCAAACAATTATTCAAACAGCTACAATTTCATATCAAAATTAGCTTCCAATCCATGAAAAACCGCACGGGTTATTTATCAAATCCAACTAATCCGTTTCTACCCATGGCTGCCCACTATTGCCGGGCATTACACCCCATCTAGACGTACGAAATCATGGTGGAACATCTCAAAAAAAAATGTCCAGAGTAACACCGGTGTGCCTTGGGACTCTTGCTTGCAGCGCACGCGTAATGACGGGAATACGACCAATAATTTTTGCAATGTTTGCATTTGGCCTTTGATCTAAATTTTGTTATTGATAGTCATGAGATTCGATTCATCAAAATCCGGCAGAAATCAGAAAGGAAAATTAGTGTTCTATGCGAAACTTTCTGTCAGATTTTGATGATTTTACTTGATGATTTTGTGCTGGTTTAATGGATGATATGTTGAGTTCTTGGGATGGAAATGTAGAGGGTGTTGAGGAGATTGTGTTCTTGTCAACGTCCGGTGACTTGGGTGGACGGAGGCTGCCGGAATTTGGACGCATTTGGGCTGAAAAAATGGTAAAAATCTCCCTTTTTTGGACTCATATTTAAAATGTTTAGCAACTCGTGACTGAAAAGTGGGTTTTAAAATTTTGGGGTTATAGTTACAATTAATTATTTAGTTTTTCTTTTTGTTTTATTTGAATGAGGGGTAAAATCGTTAAAAACATGTGAAAAGGACGTTCAGCGCACAAAAATGTTGAAGGTAAGGGCATACATGTCAAGAAATGAAAGGTAAGAACGGTTTTCGAAATCAACCCCAAAGGTAAGGACGTTTTGTGCTAATTAACCAAGAAAAAATTATCATATTTCAAAAATTTTAAAGACTTGTTATGTATCTACTCGGTAAAATAAAAAAGCCATGTTCTCCCGAGAAGTACGCGTGTCAGCAACATGTTAGTCTTGATAATCCAACTGCAATGTTGTATTTGTTAAAATTCATGATATGAAGTAGAGGATGTTAGTCGCTTAGCACAAGATATCAGCTCAATTTTAAATTGATTCCTATGATATGATCCAACTTATATATATTCTATAGTATAGGTCTTAACCATAAAAGTATCCAATAACCAATTTTCTATTAATGTTTATCATATATAAATGAAAGTCTAGGAATGTCGAATATATATATATATATATATATATATATATATATATATATATATATATATATATATATATATATTCACTAGGTGCAAGCAACGTGCAATGCACGTTTGCTTAGTTTATATTTAATATTTTTGTTTAATAATTAATTTGTTATTAATAAAGATGTAATTTTTTTTTGTTAATTAAGGGAGTGTCTGGGCGCGCTGCAAGGAGGAAGGAAAATTGATTATGTTACCCTTTTTTTTTCAAACCTACATCCCTACAGTGAGAGAATTTGTCCAAAATTGCGGCTCCCAACGGTTTGATTTCTGCTAAAAAGCAGAAACAGACACCCTATAAATAATTAATGATGTAATGTTTATGTAATTGATAAATAATTTGATGTGTGATTTTGATATTGTGATGTAGGTTGGTGAGATTGAAGAAAATAAACAAAAGTAGACAAATTTGGAGAAAGAGCTAAATTGTAAGGGATCCAAAGTTCGGGGGCTAAAATGTAAATACTTAAAAGTTGTGCCGAATCTCACGATGAAGACTTGAGAGTGCTCGGAGTCAATTGGATAAAGGAAGATGTCAAGGGGATCAAATTTAGTCAAAAGATGATTACAAATCAATTTCCAACCGAAAAGTTATGCTCCGGTGTTTTAGTCTCATATTGAGACCTATTTTTGGCATAGGAAGTGATCGAATTGGAGAATGATGTCTGAATTAAAGTTGTAGTTAGATGAGTTAGCTTTCTAACGCATTTTGCATTGCCTTAATAAGATATCGGAATACAAAGTTATGATAAAAACACTGAAAGAAGGTGCAGCTGCCTGTTTAAAACAAGAAATTTTATTACATAGTCCGTTATATTGATACCTATTTTTGGCTTGTAAAGTGGTCGAATTGGAGAATGATGTCTAAACCAAAGTTGTAACCAAATGAGTTAGATTTCCAATGCATTTTGAATTACCTCAATCAGATATCGGAATACAAAGCTATGATAAAAATACTGAAAGAAGGTGTAGCTGCCTGTTTAAAACAAGAAATTCTGTTACATAGTCTATTATATTGAGACATATTTTTGGCATAGAAATGATCGAATTGGAGAATGATATCTAAATCAAAGTTGTAGCCAGACGAGTTAGCTTTCCAACTCATTTTAAATCTCCTCAATCGAATATCAGAATATAAAGTTATAATAAAAATACTGAAAGAATGTGTAGCTGCCTGTTTAAAACAAGAAATTTCGTTACATAGTCCATTATATTGAGACATATTTTTGGCATATAAAGTGATCTAATTGGAGAATGGTGTCTGAATCAAATTGTAGCCAGATGAGTTAGCTTTCTAATTCATTTTAAATCGCCTCAATCGGATATCAAAATACAAAGTTATGATAAAAATACTGAAAAAAGATGTAGCTGCCTGTTTAAAACAAAAAATTCTGTTACATAGTCCGTTATATTGAGACATATTTTTGGCATAGAAAGTGATCGAATTGGAGAATGATGTCTGAATCAAAGTTGTAGCCAGATGGGTTAGCTTTCCAACTCATTTTGAATTACCTTAATCGAATATCGAAATACAAAGTTATGATAAAAATACTGAAAGAAGGTGCAGCTGCCTGTTTAAAACAAGAAATTCCGTTACATAATCCGTTAAAACAACAAATTCAGTTAGTTTTTCCGTTAAACCAACAAATTCCGTTAAATAGACACTTTTTATATGTAGAAGATATAGAACTCTATTCTATGTTCTATTCTAAGTTTTGACAATTGTTATTACAATTTTGTAGTCTTTCTTAATTTCTAAGCTATGTAACTTGTTTGAAGTTGATGCTCTCTATCTTCATTGAATAATCCTATCTAGCACTAATTATGCTAGAACATCAATTTATGTGACTATACTTGATAGGTTCAATTAAATGAATCACGTAACATTGCATTTAAGTCCAATAATCTACTATTTAATATTATTCAATTGTCATCTAAATTGGTGTTTGACATCAGTTGTGCTGGATAGCATTACCCATCCACATTATTGACAACCAAAGACTTCTTCTTTAAACGAATACTATCTTTTTTGGGCGAATTCTTCTAATCACAAAGTTAACTTCCACCTTCACAAGTCCAAGAATATTGTGAATCCAAGGATAAAATCTTTTTGACTTAGAAATAAATAATTTTATTCATAGTAAAGTACTTGAAAACAAGCACATTTACTTCAAGGATTACATGTTCACTGATCCACGCTGGATGCATCGACATAAGCAACATAAATATTGTACTCCAGAACACCATGACTCGTTTCAACATCATAGGAGTAAGTGTTGGTAATGGCATATCCACGAGCCATTCGAAAAACTCCGGTGCCTCCAACAATGGCCAACTCTCTATATTGGTTATCTAACGGATTCCTCCCCAGCATGCATAGGGTACTTCCATTGTACTGTCCCGATGTAAATACAAAGTTGAGGTTCATTGCGAGGGCTGATACTTGTAAGTCAGCAGATGTAATAAGCCCCTGAAGTCGGCCCACTCTTTCCGAGTTGTAATCAGGCCCGGCTGTCATTAGATCATCCACGACTCTGACTTGGCCAAAGGATGTTGGCGAAGTAGATGTAATGTTGCTACGTGCCACTTCCCAGACAGTTGGGTTCTCACCGCCCAATTCATCCTGCACAAAAACTTGAAGGCGAGTTGTCATCTCGTTTCCTAGGCAGAGATTTTGAAACCTGACCTGTTCTTGTGCGTTGGCATAGCCCCAAGGCACGGCTATCCCTATAACCAATGCGCAAAACATAAACGCTACAATACTAAGCTTTCCCATCACTCCCTCTTAATTTGTAACTTCGAATGGGTATATGAAAATTGAATGTGCATACAACTATTAGATTGGTATGCTGTATATATAGGTGCACATGTCATTTTAAGAACGAGGACAAAAATGTGTAAGTTGAAATAGATTAATCAACTTATTTTCAAGCAATTATGATTAGTTAACTTAATTTCTAACAAGTGGGATTCGGTGAGACATTGTTATTTATGCTTGTCAATAAACTGCCTATCCTTTTCAACATTTATACAAGGGGTAATTGCAACCGAGGTACCAAATCTTTCAATTATTTGCGGACATTGTCCAAACCTTTAATTTGTACCACCCACTGTACCAAACATTTAAAAAAATAGCACCTTCAGTCCTCATTGATGGTGTCAAAAAAAATAGCAAATAGATATTAATCATATTTAAATCATTATTTAATATAAGGGCATATTAGGAAAAAATGGAAGAAAAAGTTAATATTTCCAACTATATTCCTTGTTTGGTAAAGATTGAAAATTAATTTTTAATAGATTTTGATAGAAGTTGATGAAATGTGTGGTTGGAGAGTTGTGGGACCCATAAAATATGTGGTCAAAATTTATTATTGACTTTAACTTAGATTAAAATTTAGATTTTAATTTGTACCAAACAGTGACTAATTAAATTTTTTTTATTCTGTAAAAATAGAAACGAGCATATTCTATGGGACGTGATAGTATTATTTTACTTACAAAGGATAATTCCAACTAATATCCATATGTTAGTAATTAAAATTAAAACAAGTAAATTCTACTATTAAACTTAATACTTGTTTGGGTTTCATTATCATCTCTTCAATAATGCTAAATATGCACTCATTTCTTTACATTCTTGTTGATATTGCCTTTATTTTTTGAAAATTGTGGATGGAAATTTTTTTTTTTCTTAAACAATTCAGTGTCATTTTGTCATGTGACACAATATAAAGAAAAATGAAAAAAATGATGTACATGTGACATAATTGTAATATTTTTACAATTTGAAGTCAAAGTCAAAATTTAGCACGTGTGGTTCCATTAAAAAAATAGATTAAAATCTAATTTTAAAATCAACATTTAATTTTAATCACAAATTTCAGTCATATATTTCATTTAACTTTTATCAAAATTTACCAAAAAAAAAAAAAAAAATTCTATTTTTTATCTAAACCAAACAGTGGCTTAATTATATCCATACATTTACAACCATTAACCAATTATTATCCAAACATTACTTATCTTCAATATAATCTCATTATAATTTTTTTTCCAAACAAGCACTTAGTATTTATTAATCTATAGGGAAATTATACAATACACAATCCGCATAGGGTATATTTACATTTTACCTAATTTATTTTTTAAATTTACACTTTACATGCTAGATTTTACAAATGGTAAAATAAAACGACTTTCTTAAAAAAAATTATAAATTTGTCATTATAAATAGTTAAACAGGCCAAAATGCCCATAATAAAAAAAATAACAAATTTCCATTATCTTTTTATTTAAATATTAAATGGTACTCTTATTTCACATACATTACTTGTAAATTAGAATGCAATGTAATCTCATCGTATACACTATGATTTTTATTTTTAATTTTTTAAAAAAGAATACCATGCTTCAAAAGTTGTTAAAAATTTTCCCCCTGCCTTTCTTCATCTTGCTGTCCTATCCTTTAAAAAAAAATTAGGGTCCGTTTGATTGACAAATGTGAAAATGAATTCCAATTTCATATTAATTAGAAAATCAAAACCCACCAAATCCATAAAAATTCGTTTTCCATGAAAACAAAGAAAATGTATTTTAAAGCGATTGTACTTTGGAATTCTATTTCCATTTCCACATTGTAATCAAACAGCCAAAATAGAATTCATTTTCCTCGGATGTGACATTTTCGATGGAATTCGTTGCAATCATACAGGGTCTTAGTTCGTGAACCAATGACGTGAGATGTGTTTGATATATAATTGTTTTTTATTATTTCCTCTATATGTTACTTTGATATTCTTACGTGAATCTTGGCGTGTCTTAACGTATGCAAGCTTTAAGTCTTTTAATTTTTTACATGCCCATGTTTGACACCCATTTTTTTCTCATTCTATTTCTATTTCTTCATTTCAATAACACATTCTATTAATAAAATAATATTACACTTAAACTCAAAAATTCTCCTTATTTTTTGACCACACAATCTTCCATCAATCACTATTCTAAAAATTATTTTTCAAACAAAATGGGTGTGAAACAGGAGCATAGTTTTTAAGAAAAATGATTTTAGTTAGACAAAAATAATTGCAAATTGCAATAAGGTGTTACTGGCAAAGCTTGTGATAGTTCGATTGAAAAATTGCTAGTTTTTATCTCATTGAGACAAATGTACATCAAAAATGAAAGCTAAAGGACCAAAGGTCAAATAAAATGATTAAAAACTTGAATGCTTTTTATAAAAGTTTATAAATCTCTCTATATTGAAATGACATATGAATATCAAACACAGCCATATGATTTTGATCCAACAGATCCAGATAATCTTGAAAAATTGAAAGAAAGAATTTTTGAAAAAAAAAAATTGATATTAAAACTTGGCCTTGGTGGAAACAACATGGACTCCCTTCCGATTTAGATGATTCACATGTACCTAGACAAGAAGCAAACCTTGGAACACCTTGATGATTCAGCACGTGTAAAAAATTTTATCTAAAGTTTTTGTCGTTTGTAATAATTAACTTTCAAAAATATAGATTTCTTACTTTTTAAAAGATGTTTGTCAAGTTATAAAATTGTTGTAGTTGTGTCAAGATCTTATCTTGCTTTATCGGAAGTCGTGATAAGACTCTTGTCGTCTTGTATAATTATTACTTTTGTGTCATTATTTTATCCTACTTCAATAAAGTAGTCATAAGTCATTTGTCCATTTGTAATAGTATTGTACTAGTGTGATTATTGTACATGAATGGTCCCCTCCTCTATATCATCTCGAACCTAACTCTCTATCCCCGTGAGTTTCTAAAATTTTTCCTTCGTTCTTTCATAATCTTGACGACTGTGATAATATCATGAAAAATATCTTTCATAATCTTGACGACTGTGATAATATCATGAAAAATACTAAGGCCCCGTTCGGGAGGGATTAAAATCCAATTAAAATTGAAAATATGGTCGTTATTGGGTCTCACTCGTCTAATAAAAGTCAACAATAACGGCTATATTTTCAATTTTAATCCCCCCCATACAAGGCCTAAGAGCAAGATTTGAGTAGTATTAAAAGTATGCTTTGCAGTTGCCTCTCTAAGGATCCTCTGCGTCAGAAAATAATGTTACAGACCATAAGATCCGTTATGGACGTTTGATGATCTTTGTAATACCAAAAGTCAGCCCTGTGTTATTGCCCAAGATGGGTTTATATCAGGTTAGAATATCGTGTATTACATAGGTTGTCATACCCTCACTCTATCGGTATCAAAGCCATGTTTCTATCTTGATCTTACTATCTCTATTGAGATTATCCAGTTTAAAAGAAATTAGGAAGAATATTTTGTAAATCATGTCTTCTAAATCTTCTAGTTCCTCCATAAGCACGCCCCACTCTATTGCATCACATTTTAATTGTAATGAAGATCTCATCTTACACATCCCCAATTGTTTTGGTATCATTCTTATCATTAACCTTCAATTAATTAGTATATCTTATTTCTAATAATGATTTCTATCCAAATATTATGCTAATGTGCAATGAAATGAGAAGAAAATATTTGATTAAACTTTTGAATTTGTGATGTATTTTGCATATTTTAAAATATGTGAGGCAAATAACTCGTGTTATGCCCTCATAGTGAATGTTTTGAATGCAAACGATCATCAGAAACAAGATCTTTGAAATAGTAGAAGGTTAATGATAAAAATGTAATGAAAAAATTAGTGACATAAGTGAGAAAATGAGGAAAGTTCAGAAATATTTGGTGCAATTAAAATATAGTATAGATAACATAAAGTGTGATATGGATATAATTACCAAAATACATGGGGCTTGATAAGAGGTCTGGCTGATCATTAAGCCCACTAAAAATAGCTAAATGGACCGAAGAAAAAGTACAATAACTTTCGATAACAAGATAACTAAGAAATCTTTGGGGCCAAAAATGCTAAAAGGCTTCAAATGCCTACTTTAATCAAAAGCTTCATTGGCCTAATAAGGCAATTCGTAGCCACACAATTGATAAGCGATCCATTAAATCGCAGGCTTAACCCTTTCTCATACACCAGACCAGACACTTCCGCTTTTTTTTTTTTTTTTTAAGAAACCTCTCCAAAAAAGATAGGTAAAGGAAATGCAAATTGAATTTTTCGACAAAAAATTGTAAAAGAAGATGTAAATTTACCTTTTTTTAGATCAAGAGGAGGCAAAAAATACAAATTCACTTGCACTCAATTTGTTTTTATCTTTCTATTGGAACGGCGTTTGTATTTAAATCCAACGAAATGAAAGTGAGGTACACCTTATTTTACACTACCGTTGAAGATACGCTAACTAAGGTAGAACAATAATTGTTTTTACATAATTGAAATACAATAATGCCGAGTTTTTGGGCGTCCACCTAAATTTAATGGGCAGTGTTCCACCGTGTCTTGTGATAAGTGCATTTTTTGTGAACTTATTAAGACCATATTACTAAACTTTTGTGTCGTTTTATTATTGCATTTTACTTAACTTATGTTAATTTAATTTTATTTCAGTTTTTAACTCGTTTCTAAGCAATTAGAAAAGAAAGAATGATAAATTAGCCAATTCGTGGAATTTTAGGGACTAATATGCATTTGAGTAAAAGTTGAAGCACTACAATTGAAGTAATTTGATGTGGAGGACCAAGATAGAAGAAAGAATGAAGAAAATGGTTGAAAAGAAAATTTGCGAAAGTTTTATAATTGGGCAGCCACCCAGTTATATTTGTTGGACGGCCGCCCAACCCTCAATTGAATTAACATGTGCCATTTTCTAAATCTGAGCGGCTGCCCCATTTTTTACTAGGTGCCCGTTCGATCAAATCGGGAAAAATTTTCTGATTTCCTAATTTGAATACAACTCTTATGAAAACGAATTTTGGGGGGTCTTTTAAAACCCTAAAGCCGTCCAAAAGTAAGGGGGACGCATTATAACATAATTTGAAGAGTTTTTGGAGTAAAGAAAAAGCCAAGAACACAAGAATTAATTCAATAATTCTATTGGATGATGTCAATTCTTCAATATTCTTTTTGTTTTCTCTTTCATAACATGCTAGGTTAGTTTTCTATATGCTAGGAGAATGATGAACCATGTGATATGAGTTTTAATCTTTAGCTTTATATGTTTGACATTAAAAATACGTTTTTGGATATTAAATAATTTATATGATTTCTTTTTCCCACAATTATTGTGCACATTAGTTGTGTGAATTTGGTAGCCCATTTTATGCATTTGAAAGAAGGAAAATATGTTTGACATATATAAATTGTCATAAGATCCGATAGAGGATAAAAATATATCGCTATGTCTTATATGAATTTTTAAGTGTTCATAAAAATTTACGCACTTTTATATGTTCGCACTCATCATAGAAATATAGTTGGGTGATATATAAACTTAGGTTTAACATTACTCGAGAGAGATTGTTAAATAAACTATGAATATTGATTTGTCAAATTCAATCGTGCTGTCATTGTGTAAAACTAAGAAAATTGGTTATTGCATGAAAATTCGGGATCCTAGTGCATTCGTCATTCATTAAAACACATTAACTCGCTTTCAACATAATTTGCATTTAATTTAGTTAATTCATTCATAATTGCATAAGTAGGTTAAGTTAGATATAGTTCAGTTATAAATACATCATATTATTCTTGTTTTGATTAAGGTCGGGAATATTTAAAATTGAACTAATCAATATCAGTGAGAGGATACTTGGACTCAAAATCCACTTTATTACTTGTTAAGGAACCGTATATTTGCGATGATTTTAATTCGAAATATATTTTTGTGAACATCTTGCCTACGTTTTTCCAAACCAATTTCACTTCTCTACATATTTTGATTTTGTAGGGTGTGTTAAACAGAAGAATAATTAATTTATTAAATTTCTCACATTTTAAAAACTTGTAATGTATCTAGTAGCTAAAATTAAAGACTTATTCTCCCGTGAAGTGCACACGTGTCAAACCTCGCGCAACATGTTCGCCTTGAGAATTCAAGTGTAATGTTGAGTATTTGTTAAAGTTCATAGTATGCAGTAGAGGATGTTGGCCGCTTAGCTCAGGAGCTTGTTAGTTTACTTATAGTAAACAAATCTTTTATAAAAAAGAAAGAAAACTCTGTCATAAAATACATGAATTTTTTAATTGACTAAAATAAAAAATAAATAAATTATTTATTTTGACAATAACTTAAAAAGTTACTAAACGAAAAATTGATATTGAATACTCAAATATATGTCACAATTGTAACATTGTACCCAACAATAACATCACCGGTAGTAAGATCGAACTTATAAGTCTGTAAAATAACATAGCCACGAGCCAACGAAAAAAGCCCCGTGCCACCAACAATCGCCATCTCCCTGACTAGTTTCGTCGCTGCCATATTGATACTAAGAAGGCTAAAAGAGCTTCCGTCATATACTCCATTGGTGAATTCACAATTCATGACCATAATAAGGCCCTACACAAAAAAAATCATTTACAACACATAAAATGCAACATTTGTTGTTAAATGTTGCTAAAATGATCTATCGCAACATTCTAATACTTGAATGTTGCCATTGCTTAACAAATTGAGCTTTGACAACATTTTTTAAGTGAATGTTACTAATATTACCTTTTTACAACGTTTTTCCAGTGTTGCGAACGATTTTTAAACGTTACGAAAAACATCTTTTGCGATTTTTTTTATTTTTTCTGATCATTTCGCAACGTAAACGTTGCAAAAAGTCCCGCCCTTGAAATCAAACCCTAACTTTTTCCCCCTACCTTTTCCACTTCTCGTCTCTGCCTCTCCTCTCTTTCCCCCAATCTCTGTCATTTCCACCGCGAGAGTGGCAAGGAGGAGGAGGATGGCGGAGCTGCCGCCCTCGATTAGGAGTACACAACCCCAGATGGCGGAACTATTGCAGCTTCAGGAGGTGTCTCCTTTGGCTATCAAAGCCAATCCTCATATTGCCGAGAATCTTTTTGATCAGTGGCTTTCGCTTCCTGAAACCAATTCATTGGTGAAGTTGTTGTTCTTTTAATTTCGTACTTTTATGTCATAGTTTGCTGGCGATTGTGTAAAATTAGTAGACGTTAGCTGCTTTTTGGATATTCCTGTACATGGAACACTTTTTGGTCCAATGTTTGCTGTATTAGGTTAATGTTTGAAGAAGTATTTCAATGAAAGATAAATAATATGTTGTATGAACTGCCAATTAGGTGGAAGGCTGAGTATAGAGGAAACTACATGCAACACGAAGACAAAACTTTGGGCTTTCAGGATGTAAAGTGATTTTCTTTTCTTAAAAACCGCCGGTGTTATCCTGTGCGTTTCGAGAATTTATTTTTTAGAAGATATGAAAGAAAGTATGTGACCAATCAGAGTACTACAGGCAAAGATATTTATGAATGGCTGCATTATACGTGCTTGTTGGAATGCCTTAAATAAGAAGAACTAATCTTGATTTCATTTTCTTTTGGCCAAATTACGCATTTGGAACGTTTATCTACATGGTGGATTTTTAAGTTTTGGATAATTGAAGTTCGTAATTAGTCAATCAGACTGTAGTTTGGTTATTTACCTTGGGGCTTTTGGAAATTGCAATACTAATTAATTTTCTGTAAACTTGGAGTTTCTTCTGTAGGATCTCGTAATCCAAAGACTGAACGTTTGAGGTCTTTATAGTAGGAGTAATAATTGATTTAATAGAGCTAAGCTTATAAATTCAATATACAAGTTAATTCTTCTTTTTATTTTTTCACTTGTATTATTTTCTATTTGCAAGCTTGAACATTTAAGTTTTTTTTTTATCTTTGAGAGAGAGCTTATTTGAATTATGTTTCTTGAGGCAATTTTCAGACAAAGTTGGTTTCGAACTAGTGTTAAATACTTTTTCGCCTTATTTATTTAATTTGTACTATGAATGGGAAAATGTTTGAAATTTATTATTCTGAGTGTCATTATTATGTCACCTGAAAATGACCCTTTTTTTTTTTAGTTTACACAAATCTTTGCTGTAGGGATCATGCATTTATTCTTAGCTTACACACAATCATATTCGTAGAAAATATATGGAAGGGGAATTTTAAAAAAAATAAGAATATTGAATTTGTAAGGATAATATTGTTTCTTCTTCTAACATCTTTATCTCCTCTCTGATCTTAATTTACCAAACTCTTTTACCCATCCTGGTTTTTAAACTCTCAAGCTTCTTATGGTTTATCTCAATTAGCATCATTAAATGTTATTCCTAGATGACTTCACCGAAATCATATATCGCAAGATGACCTGATTTTACGTTCGAGCATTGTCACTTTCTGCAGTAATATGACCTATGACATCAAAATTTTACTATACAACAAAGGGGGATGGAAGTCCTTGTACTGAGATTAATGACAAAAGGATTAATCAAGACTGTGTATAACCTTTACTATCAATCCATCCTGTTGACACTACACTATAGCTAGATGACTAAATCATCATTCATGATCTCAGTTTGCAAGAACTCAACCCAATTTGCTAAAGTTTATTTCTCCTTCAAGCACTTGTATTTCTTTCTTCTATGATTATTAATCTCTCCAGTTTGTTAAGCATGCTTTTATATAGCTTCTTTATTTCAGGGTGTTAAAAATCCATGGGAATAGGCTTTTGTGCATCTTCTGGTTTAGATTTATAATTGGCCTTTTAGTTTGTTTCTGAGAGTATGCAGTTCTGGCTTGGTTCAATTTGATTGTGGACACACTGGCTCATCTCATGATTGCTATTGCTATTGCAACTTTGTGTCAATTGAAGTTCAATTTGTTGAAGTTTTATAGTCAATGTATGCTGATTCTTTGCTAAGTAGAGAGGTGAGAAAATTGATTAATATGACATATGTTGGTAGTTTTTTTTTATCATGTAAAAAAAAATCAGTGTAAATAAAGTGCCACATAATATCATGAGATAGCCTGCTTAAAATTGAAGTTTCATTGAAGTAAGAGTGGTGACACTCCATACAGAAGTCCTTATAATCATTATTTGATGTAGGTTCTCTTATATAGTTGCTGAAATTTTCCTTTCCCATCAAAGTCGGTATCGGTGGGGAAGTTTTCTGGTGTTTGTCACATTGCTTGTTCCCTCCTACCAGTTAAGAGGATAAAAAATTCTGCATTTCAATTGGCATTCATTTTCTGTATGTACACTTGGATGGCTATCTTGCATCCAGTACCTTACGCTATTAAGTTAGTTTCTTATCTTTAAACATCCATGTAGATAAATTCCACCATTTATCACAAGGCTCATGTAAGCAAATGGTAGTTTCCATTTTTAAGATAATTAAAAAGTGTGGCCCCCCATTTTACCACAGCGTGTCTACATTGTGATGTTCTTTATATGTGTGCACTTTTGCAATTTAACCAATTTGTTTCTCACATTTTATATTTTCATGTTCATTTCACTTATCCACATTTTTTTCCCATGTCATTTGCATAAAAAATAACAATTCCTTATTTTTAAAATCACAGGGAAGGTGTATCGTGATATAGTTGGTAGTGGAATTAAGGAAAAACTAAAGAAGGCTGAAAACCTGGTGGAAGAATTGAGAGAAACTGTCAAGCGTGAAGCTCAAAAGACACTCAAATGAGATCTCAAAGCACAAGACTGCATTCATCGAGATTGTATCAAACCAGCGACAGCTTGAAGCAGAGATGGGACGGGCTCTTAGGCAAGTTGAAGTAGCAAAAAGACTAAATTTTATCAGTTATGCTCAGGAAATCCAAATGTTGTATTGATTCAATGTTGTATTGTATTGTATTGTATTGTATTGTTGTATTGATTCAAAAATTTGTAATGAAATTATCAATTTTTATGCAATTTCAAAATTTGTTCACAAAGTGCCATTTTCAATTTTGTCGGTCAATTACCATATATAACTGTAAAAAAAAAAAAGGTTTACGGCAACGTTGAAAAAACTCTACAAAATGGTCTACCCCAACATTTTAAAAAACACTGCAAAATGGTTTACTGCAACGATGAATAAACGTTGTCAAAAAGTTTTTCGCAACGGTGAATAAATGATGCAAAAAGTCTTCCCTCAATAACAACACCGACCCTGGCAACACAAGCTAAAATGCTACAAAAGGTCTATCGCAGCGTTTTTTGACCGCTGCAAAAGATGTTTTTTTGGTGTAGTGAGGCCCAAGTCAGTCTGCCCTGCGGAATCGTACTTTTCCCTTGCCCAGCCCACAATCTTCGATGAAGGATCGGGCCACACCGTCAATAGATCATCGATCATAATTAACAGGCCGAAAAGGGTCGAATAATTGTTGGTTTGTGGAGGTTGGGCAATCCTTATTGCACTAGGGTTTCTTTCACTAAAATGTCGTGGAAATAGAATTGTAAGTGTGGTTATTACCTCTTTACCTGATTCAACTCTCTTGGCCCATGTAACATGATCATTAGTTTGAGCTAGAGACCATGGCATTGTTGCTGTTGTAATAAGGAAGATGAAAATTGCAAGTCTAGCCATTTCTCTATTTGCGTCTCTCATTGCAGTAGACAGAAGTACTAGTTTGAGGTTTATATACGAGGAAGTACCAACTCGCTTTGGACCAATTTTGGGACTTGTATAAAATAGACTTTCCTCTTATAAATAAGGGAAGTTAGTGTATGGATAAAAGAAACTCTCTACCAAACACTCTTATAAATAAGGGAAATTTGAAACTCAATTATTTGAGTATGAATATTAATTAGTGGTGTCAAAATGGATCAAGCAGCTTAGTACTAGAATGAGCCACCCGTTAAAAATAAAAGCGACCCGACTTGAATTACAGTTGGTCGGCATATTGAACGGGTCTTTGGCGCATAATTTTGCACCATTTTTTATTTTTTTTTTGGCCACAATACTCATTTTTCTTCCATGTTCTCACATTCTCAACCTTTTTCATATTATGTTGTTTTTACAGTGTGTATAAGAATACATTTTCAAATTTATTTTCACTACATTAATTATTGAGAACAATGCACAAATCCTACATATAAGAATTACTTTTCAAAACTAACAAATTTGTCTAATTATTTCAAAAATCAGATGGTAAATAGATTTATTAAATATTAAATTGTAATATAATATATTTTAATTATTTACACCCCATGACACCTCACCCACCACATCACCCCACTACACCACCTTCCCTCCATCTCCGACGACGACGATGACGACTTCTCTGGCGTTCACTCCGGCGACTGGTCAGGTGGCCGCTCCGACCATTTCGAGATTTCCAGAAAATTAAAAATTGAAAATCACACTTCCAACCTATGGATCCACCTACCACCACCCTACCCCTGCCTCCACTTTCTAAACAAATTGTCAGAAAAATTTCAAATTACTTTATATAATCAAGCCGCTGACATGTCTCATCTGTGACTAATTATGACCAAGTGTGTAGTCCATGTGACTAATTGTGATCAAATTTGTGTTAAGTGTGACTGTCTGTGACCGAATGTGACTTGAATATAATCAAGTCACAATTGGTCACAACCAGTCACAGTACACACATATTTGGTCACAAATGGTCACCACAAACAAATTCGCTTACACCACGGACCAGCACCACAATCCACCAGTCCTATAAAAGGGTTTACAGAATATGTACCCCTGTAATGAAGCCAACCTACAACTAGTTATCTTGGCACCCTGATAAACAAGAATGCTTAGAGAAATCTTGGCAACGATTTATTGGAAATGGGACGTGCTTATACCTTTCTTAAACTGCTTGATTTATGAACTTTAGTTTCTGAAAGCACTTTATCTGCTCTGAAATTCTCCATCATTTAATGAATAATTAATGTCTGAATCATTTTTTTATAAACTAACATTAATATGACTTTTAAAATTAGTCCTTTTTCTTAAGCACAATCAATCGTGTCATACATTTTACTTTTAGAAACTGCTCAGTTGCCCTATTTATATAAACTGTTCACTCAGAGAACCTGGAAAGGCAGCACCAAGAGGAGCCTCACTGCCATGAATTGAAGCGATCAACGACAGAAGCATGCAGGAAAAGTGTAAATCATAGCCATAACCACCAAACAAAAAAAAAGGAAAAAAAAACAACAAATCTGCGTGCTCAGACCATGGATCTGCGCCGGAGAAGGGAGGCGACGGAGAAACCACCATCGCACAGAAAAACCGCAGCCATCGCATAGCAGCGTCGGGCGGTGATGGAGCCCAGACAGAAGAGATGAGAGGGGGAGTGAAGACGAGTGAGGGAGAAGAGAGAAGACCACCGGCAGATATGGTGCAGCCGTTGGTGAGGGAGAAGAGAGGAGTGAGAGACGTAGAGGGAGATAAGTGAGAGACGAGAGAGAGATGAATGAGAGACTGGGATTGAAAATTAGGTTTTAATTAGGATTTTAATTATTAATTTATTTAAAACCTGATTTTTGATTAAATAAACATTACACCTGATTTTTGAATTTGGAAATTTAATTACCTGGTTTTAGGTAATTTTCTCTTAATTATTTTTTGAGAAATTATAAAAAATTAGGGGTTTAAAGTTTAGTTTTTAAAAATCAGGTGCAAAGTTTGTTTAATCAAAAATCAGGTATATATCAAGACACAACCCTAATCCCAAACAAAACCTAAATCATTTATATTATATTCCTCCTCCTCCACATTCACGTCTCCCTCTCTACCCTCTTCCTCACCGCCGCCGCGCCTCCGCCTTCCTCCCTCCCTCAGCTCCCCCCCTAAGCAGAGAATCGATACTGCCCCAGCAGCGATTCACTGCTGAACTCAAGACGAGCCGATTCACGGGACAGCGATTTCGTTGTGTCCCAGCGAATGATTTCACTGCCGGGAAAGAGCTTTCCCGGCAGCGATGTAGCTGCATTTATGTGGTTGGATTTGGCGGTGATGGAGGTGTTACTGTGGGTTGGTTGTTTTGTGATTTTCGGATTGGTTTAGGATTTTTGGATGGTGTTTTTTGAGATGTTGGTGGTGGGGATTTTCAGATCCAGAGTGGTGATGTGCGTTGAAAACCTCATAGACTTTTTGTTGGTGATGTGCGTTGAAAAGGAATATGTGACAGTTTTGTTGGTGGTGGCGGCTTTCATCGGTGGTGGTGGTGTGGCGTTGGTGCTGTTGTGGTGGTGCCGAGGTGCGGATGGTCACAAGCGGTGTTGGTGACGGTGGTGTGGTGTTGTGTGTGACCTCTATTTGGTGTATGTGACCAATTACTTGGTTATGTAACCAAGTATTTGAGGGTATGTGACCAAATATTTGGTAATCTGTGACTGATTACTCAACTGTGACCTAAAAATTTAGTAATATGTGACTCAAAAATAATCTGTGACCAACCAGTTTTTGAAATATGTGACCGTGTGACCTATAAATTTTGATATGTGACCTATAAATCTTGATATGTGACCAACTAAATTTGAAATATGTGACCAAAGAAACAATTGTGACCTACAAAATTTTTGAACTGTGACCGTAAAATAATATGTGACGTATAAAAATTATTATCCGTGACTGAAAAATAATATGTGACTAACTAAATTATAAATCTGTGACCAAAATGTGACCGGTGATTATAATAATACGCGACTCTTTAAAAATCTGTGACCTCGCCGAATGGTCGCCGGAATCGGAGAAGTCGCCGGAATCGGAGCCGGAGAAAAGTGGTGGTTGGAATTGTCGTCGGAATAGTCACCGGAGCAGGGGGGTGGTGCATGTGGGGTGGGTTTATTATATTATATTATATTATATTAGAATTTAAAAAAAAAAAAAACCTGATTTTTGAAGTTTCAAACTATAAACCTTATTTTTGAATTGGTGTAAAGAATACACTTTATTTATGAATTTTTCCCTTATTTTTTACCTTTTAGTTAGCCTACTATTGGCCAAACCACCTGGGCACTAGGCCCAATGTGAGTTGTTTCGAATTATTTAATTGATTAGAACTAATCAGACATTGATTTTTGTTTTTTAACAGTTTGGGGAATGAAAATCGAACTTCCTTTTGGTTCTCCATAAAAACTATCCACTTGAGACTGTCCCTTGGCATATACCTATAATAATTCATATTCATAAAACAAATAAGTGAAAAAAAAAAAAAAAAAGATTTATCTATTACTATTAGTAAATTCTACTATTAAATTTTTTTTTTTTTTTGTTTCACAAACAATTTAAGGTTCTAATTCGTAAATGCATCATTGGCAAATAAAGTCAATTTTTTTAATATTATGGTCCTCGACGGTGTGGTCCAAATGTAGGTGGGCCGACCTATCCATTATGATACCCTAATGAATTTTTAATATTAAAGAAAAAGAGCAAGTCAAATTACTATACATTTCACTGTAAAATTCTATTTGATATGAATAGTCGGTTGGAGGGGAGAAAATAATTGAGAATCAAATACAAAGGAAGAGTGAGCTGGTTGAACAATTCAAGAATATTTCGATTTATTTTGTCAGTTAAATTGAATATTTTGGTATTTCGCCTTTACAAGTGATATAGTTGGCAGCGATGTTCAAAGCTTATAATTAATAAATGTTTATTTATTTTGTTTTGTTTCTTCTTTCCCTTTGTTAATTCTTAGAAAAATGTTGAATGTACAACATTTTTACACATTAAGTTTGACAGTCCTCTCATATGGGCGTGTGGCCCGCGATTGTGGGTCTCACCCCCCATGTGAGAGGGCTGTCAAAATATATGTGTAAAAAGACTGTAAATGTAGCATTTCTCTAATTCTTATTCTAATTTTTAAGCAATCCTCCTTGATAATCACTGTTAGGTGGTTTTTCTTAAATTTCTTGAGTTGGAGAGGTTCTTGATTTCAAATTAAAGTTAACAAACCAACCTAAACTTCCCTCTTCCGCCAACCTCCGCCAGTTCTTGATCCCCCTGTCACCGGATTCCTTGAAAACACACTAAGAGTCTGTTTGATAGACAAATGTGGAAATGAATTCTAATTTCATGTTAGTTGGAAAATAAAAACCTACCAAATCCATAAGAATTCGTTTTCCATCAAAACAAAGAAAATGCAGTTTAAAGTGATTGTACTTTGGAATTCAATTTCCACTTCCACGTTGCAATCAAACGGCTAAAATGAAATTTATTTTCATCGGATGTGACCTTTTTCATGAAATTTGTTGCTGTCAAACGGACCCTAAGAGAACTCCCTTTAAATTTACCACTTGTAAAATCAAGATCAACATAAATAATCAAAATCAAATTCTTGTCTTGGCTAGAAGATAGTGGTTGAATAAAAATAGAGAATGGGAGAAGACAACGAAATAATGGTAGCAAGAACATTGTAATCAAAATAATCGTTGTCCTCAAACTATATATGCCCATTCTAGACTTATATGAATGATTAAAGGGATATAACGGCGAATAGTTTGTAGAATCTAAACAAGCCTTTAAAACTTGTGTTTTCTTCCAAAAAAACTTGAAAAATACTAAGTTTGAATATGTAAATGAACTGGATTAAAGGCACTATAATATTTTTTGATTGATGATTTTATGTGTTTATAATTGAAATCACTCCGCACGAAATGGTGCCAAAGGTTTATGAAAGGATGAATTTTTCCATGAAAAATCACTTAAGGACGTGTTTGATAGGTCACATTTTTCGGGGAAATAGGAAAATATTTTTCATTTTTCACTTTTTTGGCTGTTTGATAGGCGAAATTTTCCACGGAAAATATTTTCCAGATTTTCCCCACACGTTTGCAATTTCCGAATTTTTGATGAAAATGTTTTCCCGCCTTTTTGGTGGGAAAATATTTTCCCGACTGGCTGGAAATTTTTTTTGGCAATGGAAACAAATGTTATAACTAATGGTAAAAAAAAATTTCACTTTAATGGACAATTTTTATGTAAAATAAAATCAAACGAACACTAAACTTTAATTAAAAAATGATTTTTTAAGAAACAATTTTTTTTCCCTTTTTTTTAACTTTTTGGCAATGGAAACAAATTTTATAACCAATTGTGGAAAAAAAATATCAATTTAATGGACAATTTTCATGTAAAACAAAGTCAAACGAATAGAAAATTTAAAAATTTTCCAGGTGGAAAATTATACCAATCAAATATATTTGAAATCATTTTCCCTTCAAAACATTTTTTAGACAAATCTTTTTCCCATAAAACATTTTCTTTCCACCCATTTTCCAACTTGCGATCGAACGCACCCTAAAATCAAACCTGGAAACCAGCCTTAAAATGCTAATGCACCGTTCTTGCTTTTCTTTCAGCCTGCAATGCCATCACAGTATTCATTTCCGTTTCAGCAGGCCCATTAACCTCCGTGCCTTCCGTTAGAGGGTCATAAATGGTGAATGTGGTGCCCAAAGGGGTGGGATCATTCGGTTTTGCGGTTGTATTTTCACGCGCCACCATTACCGCCGTCGGTTTTTCCCCACTATGTCGTGAAGGAAGAAACGGAGTGAGTTTTCTGCAGCTTCACGGGTTCATATGGTGCCTTTGGGAGTAATATTGGCAATGAACTGATGCAGTGGCGGCGCTGAGTACCACAATCCAAGGCAAAAGTATACCTCTCACCATCTCTAATTTGTCCATGTAAATTCTATTGCTTACTGGAATTTATAAGAACAAACAATTAGTGATTATATGGTCATTATTTCTTTATTTGCTACATAATTTTTTTTTTCTAAATTAGCAAATGGAAAACTTTAAATTCACAGAATAATTGTGCATTTACTGATTTCCAGTTTTTAAGAGATAATCTTAATCTTATTTGTCAGAAATCGAAACTAGCATTTCGAATACCAATTCGGTATTAATCAATGTTTTTAAAATGGACTCGATCAATAGGTGAGATATAAACATTCAACTAATATCAATCGAACCATTTTTTTAAATTTTCCCAATTCAATTTTTTTGATTTCGTTTATGTGGGGATTGTTGGGCTCCAATTGCACCAAAAACGCCGAGCTCAGATAAACCAATCAACACCACAACAAAAATCCATCTCCTCCAAACCCGACACCAACCCATACCGGTTGCTCCAGCCAAACAGCCCACATAGGACTCGGTGTGAAGAATAAGGCAGCCTCAAGAAACAGCCACAAAGGCTAGAGAAGAAGGAGAAGACAAGACAAGCACATAGCAACACCCAAGGCCCAAGGTCACGGTTCTCTCCACCAAACTCACGGCTCCTACATTCTCCCACACTTAGGGCAAGACAAAATCGAGCCCTTATAACCCAACCAAATTGGGCTCTTAGGTCAAACATAAGTGGCCCAATAAGTACCAATAAATGGGCTTCCAAACCTAGAGCCGTCCAAGGTAATGGGCCGGGCCATGAGCAATACTAAGCAAAATTAGGCTACTTCAAATGGCCCACTTAGGGTGTCGGGATGGTATGTTCATTGTGGTGTCAACATTCCACTTCAATCATCGGCCGAGGCCTATGAAGACTATTCCAACAAAATGGTTTAACATCATCGCTCGGATTTATTGGGTATCAAAAAACCCAACAAATCTCCACCTTGATCCCAATAAATCTGCAAGCAAACAAAACACACAGTTTATACTTGCACAATCAAGGTAACCAATAAAATTGGTATCACAGACCTTACCTCGTGTCTCCACCTGAAACACATACCATACCTGCTCCATATACTCACCAGGGCTAAGGTCAAAAAACACCCAAGTAGAAGCAAATACTCACAGCAATTAGTCAAGAGCAAATAAACATGCGATGGAGATATCATATAGGATAATATAGATCTTATCACACACGTTCACACAGAACAACAGATTAACACAAAGTCAATCAACAGGCCAACACATACGCAACAAATGCATAAATGACCTCACAAAGATCTCACCACACTTATCCTATCCCATTCTGTGTTGCTCACTCCTCGAGAACACATATCTCACCTCATCGCCCACCATGCTCACTAGACTAATCACTCAACTCATGTCTAACTGGTAAATCTCTATAGATCCTAAGTTCATGGGATAATCCTCTATCAACACACCACTTCTTCTAACCAACGTGGATAATGGGTCTCCACCTAATAGAAGTGATAGAAGTGCCTCACTCGCACTCCACCTGATCAGGGTCTCTTCACAGATAAAGGATTCTAAACATTTGATCACATCTCCACTCGTGATCCAAATGCCACACTCCACATCCCACAGTACAACCAATGTACCCCTAAGCATCTATACTCCACCTTACCAAAAGACATATCACACATTGCAAATGCATCGCAACCCCACTATGGCAAATCAACACCTTTCGACGACCACAAAGGTTAGGGCTCAATTTAAATTGACCCACGCACCAACAAGATTACTCCAAACACCAACGCTCAAAAAATCCACAAAGGATAAATCTCACAAAGAGAAGGGTGACGATGGCACTCACAAAGAGGATAGAAGAAAGAATTGGTTACTTCACTACACTCACACAGAGACCTGCTACGGAAGAACGAAGATAACCTCGCATGACACTTGCCCCACATAATCTCACAAACCACACGGAGCTCACAAAGATAAAGGAGAAAATGGTGCCCCTCTTACTTCGGGATAATCTATCCAGCCAATCGTCTGTATCTGCCGTTACCAAAAACGGGACCCGCCGCATGACCACCAATGTCAGGAGGACTTTCGACACAATCTTACCTCTCACACACAGAGCAAACGGAGTACGCCATAGATCTCAACCCACTATGCATGCAACCAATTACACCAAGTAATAAGATCACTCCAATTCATGCCGATGCACATATCAAACACATTGAAATGCAACATATAGCCATGCAACCGAATTGAGCATCACACACATGCAGAAAGGATTACACACAAATGCACATAGCATTAACCAGGTTTACACTCAATAAACCTCACACGGGTCATCACTCGACCCAAAGACAGAATTCGCCTCACCACTCATCAACTTTTCTTTTATCATCCTTAGGACAGTCTATTTCAACCATGTCCAAAATAACTACAGTTAAAACACATATTATTTTTCGCACTTGCCTTAGACCACATTTGCCAAATTAAAATATCATATTTTTCATTAAAACATGCACAACTCATAATGTGTCGTCATTTTATCCAAAAATGCACAGAATACAAAACACAACCAATAACGACCACAAGTAAAGTACCGACACAATTCACACAGAATAGTCAAGTGAACTTTCCTAAGGTCACGTGCAATTCTAAATAATGAAAAATAAATCGACAACAAATTCACGAAGAATTTAAGGCAAATAATTAACAAATAATTCCTAGGTCTAGCAACAGGCAATGGTTACCCCTTCACGGTAACCCCAAACCTAACGTCACCCCTCACGATGACTTCTAATGCGAAAAAATAAATCATCCTACACAATAATTTTAACTGCAATAATAAAAGGCAAAGAATACGATACCGAGCGGACCACGTCTGAAGGTCCGTAAATATCGAGAGCTGCGAATTCACCACTTTAGGACCGTCACTCTTCGTCCTAAAATCACCGGCAACCACGGCAACACAAAACGACACTCGGCACCCGAACGTCCAAACGCAAACTCGTCTAACTTTCACCGTAGTACCCCGAACTGAAATCCGTCAACACCGTTGGGTCCGTCTCGATGTCCCCAACAAACTGCCTGAAGAAGTCAACGCCGGATTCTGGCCCCACGCGCCTCCACGCGCCGCCATCGTGGCGGCGCGTGAGCCCCACGCGCCGACGACGCGCCGGCGCGTGACCAACACGCACCGGACCTCCAGCAGCGCCTCGACCTGCTGAGTCCGCCAGTGGTGTCCGTTTCTCCAAACACCTTCTGGTTTGGCCGGAAATCGCATTTGCAGGTCTGATTTTCGCACAAAATCTGGACAGCTTTCTTCCTGCTGGTTCTGCTCCGTTTCTGGTCGATTTCTGGTCAGATTTTTTCGCCCAAACCACCATAACCTTGCTCTGATACCATTTGTGGGGATTGTTGGGCTCCAATTGCACCAAAAACGCCGAGCTCAGATAAACCAATCAACATCACAACAAAAATCCATCTCCTCCAAACCCGACACCAACCCATACCGGTTGCTCCAGCCAAACAGCCCACATAGGACTCGGTGTGAAGAATAAGGCAGCCTCAAGAAACAGCCACAAAGGCTAGAGAAGAAGGAGAAGACAAGGCAAGCACATAGCAACACCCAAGGCCCAAGGTCACGGTTCTCTCCACCAAACTCACGGCTCCTACATTCTCCCACACTTAGGGCAAGACAAAATCGAGCCCTTATAACCCAACCAAAGTGGGCTCTTAGGTCAAACATAAGTGGCCCAATAAGTACCAATAAATGGGCTTCCAAACCTAGAGCCGTCCAAGGTAATGGGCCGAGCCATGAGCAACACTAAGCAAATTAGGCTACTTCAAATGGCCCACTTAGGGTGTCGGGATGGTATGTTCATTGTGGTGTCAACATTCCACTTCAATCATCGGCCGAGGCCTATGAAGACTATTCCAACAAAATGGTTTAACATCATCGCTCGGATTTATTGGGTATCAAAAAACCCAACAGTTTAGGATTGACAGCTAAAACGATCGACATCTATAGCAAGTAAATTATTACAAACTGATAAATAAAATAAAAATGGTCCCGTTACTCTGTTAGCAAAGTATTAACTGTTGGCTTCAATTATTGATTTTGACTTTGCAATTTGGTTTATTGACATTTCTTTCTTTTTGAATTTCCAATGTCAAGGAACACATTTTTTTGAGTAAATTCAATCTTCAACGTAAAACTTGAATTAGTGCTTGTGTGGGTTCTTAGTGTAGAAATGTTGGTGGCTTCCTGATCTTTGTTGCTTGTTCAAAACTGTACGCAATTTCAATCAGTTTAGGCTCAGTACCCTTCAATCCTCCAAAGCATATGCCGATAGGCACCCCTTTGCTATCATATGCAGCAGGTACGATAATGCCCGGGAATCCACCAATAGCGAGTACACTAGCAACATCATACCTGGCAGCCACCAGAGCGTCCAGCTTGTATTGGCTCATCAGTTTCTTGAACCCATTTCTCGACAATTTTCCCAAATTCTTCCGAGCTTCTTTTTCTGAGTTCCCAATTCCATTTGTGGCTTCAGCAGCCAAAAACACTTCCTGGCCATACTGCTTAGTCATTTCCTGCACATTCATTCAAATGAACTATTAAAAGTCTGCTTTATAACACACAGTTTCTGGTCTAAATGTTCAGAATCTGTACCAGATCAGGGGACTTCTCATTGAATGCTATTACATCTGCCAGCGATCGAACAGGGGAAGCTATTAGCTCCTTCAAGTATGTGTTCAAGTATATTTTGAACTCTGCTAGCAATGCTGTTTCTTCTGCACTTGAATTGTAATCCAAACTTGCTTTGTCGTCGTCTATTTCCACCAAGACTGCACCTTTCTTCCTGAAGTTGACAAAAAGTTGATTTTTTTACCATGTGTTTGGAATTATAATGAGAGTTTCTTGGGAAATATCACACCTTAGTGTTAGCAGGTGGTGCTCAAAAGCCTTTGCAACAGGGTTTTCTTCGAACTTGAAGAAGGGATTTCTCACTATACCTAGTCTCTTTCCATTGAGTCCATCAGCTTTTAGAAATTGTGCGTAACCACCATGAGGAATGTAATTTGAGGCTTTTCGGGTTGCTTCTTCATCGTTGTAGTCAAAGCCTACAAGGGCATCAAGAACGTAAACAGCATCTGATACAGTCCTGCAGATTGGTCTAACAATCCAACCGAATTGAAGGAGTTAACATTGTCAGAGTGAAATTCGAATAAGGAAATCATTATACTGAAAGGAGAATGATTTGTAACTGATTATACTCACCCTATGGTATCCTGTCTTGGACTAATTGGGATTACTCCAGCTCGACTTGTGAGACCAATAGTTGGTTTAATGCCTACCACTGCATTGAAACTAGATGGACAAAGAATGGAACCATCAGTCTCGGTCCCCAGCGATACTGCTGCCATATTTGCCGCCACTGATATTGCTGATCCGCTGCTTGAGCCACAAGGATCAGCAGATAGGTTATAAGGGTTCTGCACAACATAGAACAACTTATGTTACTGATACCTGGCAGTGTGTGCCCCCAAATTTACAATAACTTTCCCAGGCTATTTTTGTCAAGTACACACCAGAAAATGGATCACCATGTCTAGTCGATTTCCTATATAACATGTGGAAAAAAGTGGGCAACTACAGATATAGTGCTAACCATCACTCACCTTTCCTAGTCCACCTCTGGCACTCCAACCATTAGGTGCGTTATATGATCGAAAATTAGCCCACTCACTCATGCTCGCCTTCCCCAGTATCACCGCCCCTGCTTTTCGCAGCTTCTTAACCACCCCTGCATCACGAGGCACAACCGATCCCAGCAAAGCAAACGATCCAGCAGTGGTGTTAAGCTTATCTTTCGTCGCAATATTATCTTTCAGCAAAATAGGAATGCCGTGCAAAGCAGAAAGCGAGTCAAGTTTCTTAACTTTCCGTTCTTCATCAGCCTTCCTTGCTTGAAGGAGTGCATCAGGGTTAACTTCTATAACCCCTTTAAGAATTGGATTCAAATTTCTGATTTCTTCGAGGTAGAAATCAACTAGCTGAGTCGATGTGAGTTGTTTTTGATTGAAAGCAGTGCGCAGGTCGTCAATGGAGGCTTCCCTGATTGAAAATGCATAGCATTTGTTGGAATTGGAGTGTGATAACATAATTGAAGCAACCAGAATTGACAGTGATAGAGCGGAATAAATTTTCATGGTGTTCGATGATAGTAGAATGTTATCTGTTCACCAATATTAATATATGGCCAAAAGCCACAGAAAAAGCAAATGTGAAACATGAAAAGTTGAAGTCACCTTGTGGACTTCAAGTCTTCAACTAGTTGGTGGACCAATAATGTAAGGTGTGTTTGGTGTGTGAAGTGAATTATATAAGTATAATTTTATTTTTGGATTGAATCACTTTTACTCTTTTAGGGACTCTAACTATTGGGTGAGGAAATAAATTGTAAGGTAATGTTTGAATTAGTGTTTAGCATTATTTTTTAATCATTTAGAATATTTTAAACACACAAAGTCATCGAATTTGAAGATGTAATTAATTTAACATAGTTACGTGAATCTCAATGCACCTTAACATATACAAGCTTTAATTAGACAAAAATATTTGCAAATTGCAGTCACTTGCAAAACTTGTGATTGTTTGATGGAAAAATTGCTAGTTTTTATTACGTGGAGACCAATGTACACCAAAAATGAAAGCTAAAGGACCTGAACGTCAAAAAAGTGATTGACAACTTGTATGTTTTTTGCAAAAGATTTTTTTTTTTTTTATAAATTTCTCTTACATTAAAATGGCATGTAATTGTGAGAGGTAATTATATTTACATCACAGTTTTTTATTATCTGTAATGTAACACATTTTGAGTGTAATGAATGTCCTCAATTTTGGTTCATTTTATGTACTCACGTCTTAAATTCTTCTCTCTCATTATTATCATTAACCTTCAATTAGTTATCATAGATTGTCTATGATAATGATTTCTTTCCAAATATTATGCTAACGTCCACTGAAATAAGGTGCAAATATTTTGTTTAATGTTTGTACTTTTTTTTTGCTTATTCAAAAATACGAGACAAGTAACTCCTATGCACAAATTTTTTGAATAAAAATCGTCATTAGAAATAAGATGTACGAAATAATAAGAGGTTGATGATAAGAATGTGATGAAAATAAAAAAGTTAGAGGGCTTGATAAGAGGTGTTAGCTGATCGATAAGTCCACTAAATTTAGCTAACTTGACCGAAACAGAAGTCCAAACTGAAGATGACAAGATAAGTAGGAAATCTTCAGGCTAACAATGTAAAGACTTCAAATGCCTACTTTAATAAACAATTTAGAGAACATCTTTGCAACTGGATTCAACTGAGTCGAAGAGAGGAGGCTTTCGGATCAGGGTAGCTTGTTCAAAGGCATAAGCAATCTCTATCAAACTAGGTTCTGTTCCTTTAAGTCCTCCAAAACACATCCCAAATGGCATACCATCAGTGTCATATCCAGCTGGGACAGTGATTGCAGGATACCCTCCAATTGCAAGCACAGATGAAACATCCGAACCCAATGTGACTATTGCGTCCAACTCGTTCTCCAACATCAACTTCTCAAACCCATCTTGAGAAAGTTTCTTCATCATCTCGACTGCCTCCTTCTCTTCCTCTCCGATCCCATTTGTTAAGTCTGCAGCAAGAAAAATTTCTTGACCAAACTCTTCAATTCTTTCCTACAATGACCACCATTGCTCATTCAAAATGCGCATTGATGCAAACAGAGTACGGCATGTTTGGTGATGTAGATTAGACAACATCGGACAATATTAAAGGAAAAAAAACAAACTGTTCACTATATCTAATACCATGTACCAAACATGAATTAAACAGTTTAACATCATATAACATCCATTCTCAGTGACTCACCAAATCAGGATTATTTGTATTGAAGGCTATGATGTCAGCTAGTGACCTCACTGGAGAAGTAGTCAGTTCTTTTAGATATTCATTTATGCATAGCTTGAACTCGGCCAGCAACGCCAACGCCTCACCACATAGCACAGGGTTCATGATGACATCAATATTCGCTATATCTAGATAATCAACTATTGTTGCACCACGTTTCCTTGAATATCCACAAACACATTCAATGTAATTGAGCAGATATTCTAGTGGAACACAAATAAATTTTATGTATATTACCTCAATGTTTGGAGGTGATCCTCGAACACTTGACTTGCTAAAGACGTATTTGAAAGGTCTGCGAATGGTTTTCTTACCACGCCCAATGTCTTTCCCCTGAGCCCATCTTCATTGAGGAACTGTTTATAGCCACCTGCAGGAATGAACTTGGCTGCTGCTTTCGTTGCTTCAGAGTCTCTTGGATCAAAACCCACAATCGAATCAAGCACATAAGCAGCATCAGAAACTGTCCTGCATATGGGCCTGAATTTTATCGTTGCAATAATTAACAAGACGTGAATCAGCAACACAAGTAAAAATACTTTCTAATACTCTCCATCTCAAGGAAGAAAGTGCAATAAATTTATTTACCCAATCGTGTCCTGCCGGAGTGAAAGAGGAATAACACCAGCTCGACTAGTGAGTCCTACGGTGGGCTTTATAGCTACGACAGAATTATGATCCCCGGGGCATATGAGGGAGCCATCAGTCTCAGTACCTAATGACACTGTAACCATATTTGCTGCCACAGATATTGCAGATCCACTACTTGAACCACAAGGGTCTCGCCCCGGAGCATAAGGATTCTGCAAATTTTGTTTATAGCAGCAAATTTTCATTCACACTAAAAACTAAGCCTTAATCAAAACCACTTTAAGAACTATAGTCAGCCAGCTGAGTAAATAAATAAGTTTAATTGAATGCAGATTCATATGAACTCGCCTAAAAATCCTTATTTTGAGCACCCTAATTCATATAATGAATGCCCAATATACTAACCACAGCGAAACCACTTCTGGCAGACCATCCACTAGGGATACTCAATGACCGGAATTCGTACCATTCACTCATACTGGCCTTGCCCAAAATCACAGCACCATCATTCCTCAGCCGCTCCACCACCCCAGCGTGGCGTGGAACCACCGATCCCAGAAGCGCGTAAGACCCCGCAGTAGTATTAAGCTTGTCTTTGGTAGCAATACTGTCCTTGAGGAGCACCGGTATACCGTGCAAGTCACTTAATGATCGACGGCTGTCGTTATTTCTCTCCCTCTCCAAATCAGCCTGGTCCGCCTGATGCAATGCGTCAGGATTTACTTCAACGACGCTGCGAAGCACTGGATTAAGGGCTGTGATCCGGTGCAAATAGTAGTCAACTAGTTCGCGGGAAGTGAGCTTTTTTTGGGTGAATGCCAGCTGTATGTCTTTGATGGTGGCTTCTTCTATTCTGAAATCTTGGCCATTGATCGCGTCGGTGATAATCAGGCCTGAAAGTACAAGTAGAAGGTAACATGTGAAAGAGATCATTTTTCCGGTTTGTTCAGTTGATCTTGATTATGGTTGCTTTGAGGAAAGTCAAAACTTTTGATTGAAACAGATTAAGAGTCTGTTTGGCAGGGATTTTTGGAGGAAAAATTGATTTTTGAATAATGATATGATGGGAAATGCGTGGTTGAAAAAGAAAAAAAAATATTGATGTGATGGAAAATATTATTTTATTGAAGAATGTGTGGTTGAAAATGAGAATTGATTTACTGTAGAAAATGAAAATCTGTACCAAACAGATCCTAAAAGAAGATGAAGTTGTTGGCGATTTAGCCCTACCAACATCTAGATGATAATACGTGTAATTAAATAATTGGTAAACAGCTTCCAAGTAAATCAAGATTCTACGACGTGCTTGAAAAAGAATAAGCTCTTGATTGCAGTAGTTAAAAGTCAAATTTTTAATAGAATTTAATGAAAGACCAAATCGAGAGGCACAACACTTTTGGATGGCACATTTCAAGTTCATCTAATTAGCATTATTGGACTGTTATGCCATGGTCACCCGGCCCATTTTCCCTTAGCTGGATGTGATAAACTTACTGGTGTGAACAGAGCTTCCAAAAATGGAGCTGGAGTCGTCGACAGTAACTTGGGCAGTGGTGACATCGTTGGTGGTGGAAGCCTTACATGTGGAGGATTAGAAGGTGTGACCGGTGCAGGCACCGGGGTATAGGATCTTGGGCAGAAGGGCATAGGCTGTGCAGGCTAAGAAAGAGAAAGGATTTGTTTGGCACAATTATACAATACCCATGGGCTGAAAGTGTTGGCCCAGCTGGAAATTGAAAGCTTAACTACTAAAATCTGTTATGTTTTTACTTGGTGCAAGAAATGTGTTATGGAAAGGCTAGAAACCGCGTTTTACTTACCTGATTTTGGACGCCTCAGATATCGCCATGTGTCTCCTTTAATACCGTTGAATAGTGACTATTAGGTGACTCTTTTAAAATGGCTTCTAGGGTTTGAGTGATCAGTTGGTTGTTGCTTTGGCTTCGAGATTTTTCATTTTCTCGTGTTCTCTGCACCGTTTCTAAAGAGTTCTCTCCTTCTCCATTAGAAATCAAAAAGACTCTTTTGATTTCTGATTTTCTTCACTCATTACTGTAATCTTGTGTGATTTCATTGAGTTGAGTGTTGATTCTTGTGTAAACCGTGTTGTATTGCAAAAGAAAGATCTCGTTTGTGTGATATAAAGTGTTATCTGAGTGTCATCATTTTGTAATCTTACTTTGGGGTTTGATTGTGATTCGAACGGTGGTTTATTCATTGAGATTGAAGCGCTGAACATTTGAGATGGGGCCTCAAAGCTTTACTGAATAAAGATACGTTTTATTACAGTTTATTTTGTGTTCTTTTTCAGTTCGGTTTTTTTTTTGTTTCTTTTGCACATACATATATTGTTGAATCTTGTGAGCTAATTGTGATCTCCTCCCAACAGAAAGCAAAGGATCCACTGTACATTTCCATGTCAAACATCCTGAACATCAATTTTACATAACTAGCTGGACCAGCAGCCGCCCGTACACTATCCCTGCCCGCTGCTCAGAACCTGAGCATAATGACTTAAGTCCGGAGCACTGTCAAATTTCATGGCATAGTTTCCCAACCAATTTGTTGTTTCTTCCCTCCACAGTAAATTGCTCGTCACTGCCTGGACATGCCATTTCCACCTTAATTCCTGCACATTGTTTTCAGTTTATTGACTTATAATTTAAATAAATCAATAATCAAATTAATGCAATTGAGAAATGGAAAAATGCAACAAAAATATGTCGATGTTACCTTATAAAAGATAATCGTAAAGGGATATTTAGGCCCTGTCTTTTTGTGCTACTAATCAGAATTTTGGCGGTTGAAAACACTGTGCAGCCGCAACATTGGACTGAACTCTCTCTTAGTGGGGGCCCAAAAGGTTGAAAAAAAAGGGCAAAAAAGTGATTTTTTGGGGGGAAAAAATCGGAACCAGACAGGTTCTTAGCCATCTTTGCATTGGTCACAAAAAACAGTGCCAGTTACTATAGCATCTCCATAAGCTCCATGAATGGCTGCTGCAACAATGAGAAAAGCTGTAAAGGAAAGCTTTTGTGAATAATCCATGATATCTGCTGTGAACAAAACAACAGGCAAAAGACTATTAAGAAGAAAAGTCTGTAAAGAGATTTCTTGGTGTGAATGAATGTGAAAAAGGAATAATTTTAAGTAGAAAAGTGAAGCAGTTCTGTGCTGCAATTACAACAGTCTCCATTTAAGAGGAGCTGAAGTGCTTCTGAAATTCAGAAGGGACGTACGGGATCGCATTAGAGGCTGGTTAATTGATTAACAAGTGATCTTACTAGATTGAATTGCCAATGAAAAGCAACACGATTATTAATGATATGCTTCTGAGGATTGTTCTTGTCGATCTGCTCATCGATCTTTTCCAGACAAGTGTGTTGGAAAATCCGAAATTGGCTATGACCAATTTAAGTGATTTTTTAAGTGGAATTTTTTGTTTGGTGAATGAGAAATTAAACCAAACTTAAAATGTTTGAAATTGTTGGAAATTGTATAGAATATTGTGGAATATTCTAGAGAATGAGTAGATGAAAAGATGAGTCTTTTCATATGGAAGATCATGACTTTTGGAGATCATGACTTTTGGTGTGAGTAACTTCCAATAATTATGATTCTTAATTTCAAGAGATGTGTCTCTTGGTGTGGTTTCCAACTACTATATATATAGATCCTCATGTATTTGGATTTTATGGAAAAACAACAAGAAAGAGGAACAATTCAATTGATAGTTCAATATCATTCCATTCCATGTTTTACTTTAGTTCTGCATAAACCACTTTGTAAAAGTGATTATTTCTTGTATCAAAATCATGGTTATGGTAGAGAGGGAACTCCATTCGAGTTCGTTCGTGTAAGCCATTTGGAGTGCTCCTATGGCTTGACATGGTCGTTGTATCTTGGGAGATGATTGCCCAGAAACCGTTAACACCGATGCGGGGCAAATTCATCTCAAGGACAAAGTGTCAAACACTTGCCTCGACCGATCGCATCACTTGCATCTCATCTTTCTTTTCCAATTTCATTCTAATTTAGTATTCAAATTTCGGAAAGTAACTAATATTCTTTTGATTTCATGCAAGGTTTGAAATAAAGAATGAAACGCATTCAAGATTGGAAAGTAATGAATCCATATTCATATATTGGAAGTCAGTAATCACTATTTTGTCTTCTCAAATCAGATTTCGGTAAATCGAATGATATTTCGATTTCACGGTATGTTCTTCATTAATATAATATGCACATTATCGATATAATATCTCCTACAAAGTATTCTTACTAGATTGAATTGCCAATGAAAAGCAACACGACTATTATTAATGACATGCTTCTGAGGTTTGTTCTTGTCGATCTGCTCATCGGATATTTTTCAGCCCTTTAAAACGGATAATTTGTATGCAACTAAAATTTCTCAACAAGGGACTTATTAGTCATTAATCCTATACATGATCAACAGAAACCATACTTAATGGTAGCGTAAACAAATCGAATGTGCTTATAGAGGTTCTAAATGCATGAGCAGCGAAACTTTTGTGAACATTTCACAAATTGATAATTCCATTAATAAAATTTTAATTAAGAATAGGTTGGACAGCAAGAGCTCAAGTTTGTTACCACTTTTTGCGAGCGAATCAAGCTAGCTTAAGAATTCGTTTGACAGGATTTTTGAAATGTCAAAAAGTACTTTTAAGACAAAAATTGTTTTTCTAGAGTGCTTTTTATTGCTAGAAAGTTTTTTAAAAGAAACTAGACTGAAGTAATTATTTCAGAAAGTTTTTCTTTAGGAAACATCAGCAAAATAAAAAACGCTGTCACAGGTGTTCTAGATAAACGAACTCAACTCCTGGCCTTATTCTTTATGCAGAAAAAGGAAGATAGTGCTATTATTAAGACTGAATATTTTAGAAGTTGACATAATGAATGCTGTTGTACCACCCTCAAAATTCTGAGCAAACCTCGATATTGGTTAGACGGCCGTTTGATTTTGCTTACATTCATGTACTCAGAAGAGAAGAACTCTGCAAGAACAGAGCAGGGGAAAGATTTTTCATTCACTTGTGCTATTTTTGTATGATCCCATTTGAATTGTACAGAGTTCTAAAAAGCTCAAGAGGATGTTTGAGAGTGATTAAAATCTAATTAAAATTGAAAATATAATCGTTATTAAATCTCACCCGTCTAATAAAAATCAACAATAACGATTAGTTTTTAATCTCTATCGAACACTCCCTAATTATGTGTGGTTAAATAAGCAAGTTAAGTTGGTCACATTAAGATTACATTGATCGTCCACGTAGCCTAGCAATATAGCAAATGTATTATGAACCAATAAAACTCCATAACATTGAGAATTCACAATAATAAAGAGCGTTTATCAACTTCAAAAACGGAAAGAGCAGTATCGTGGTTACAATACCCAGTTTAGGCTACCTGTAAATCTACCAAAAATGCCTCTCATGTTGTGCATCAAAATAACTTTAGCGAACAAAACTCTTGGACAGAAAACAGTAAATTTGAAATCTCAATCAAGACGTTATGCCCCATTCACTACAAAGGCAGCATCATATCTGTGGATCTCTATCTTCAGTTTCCTCAGCAGATCCATTTTCAGTTTCCTCAGCTGGTTCATTTTCAGTTCCCTCAGCACTATTAGCAGAAGAAGGTAATAATAATTATAACGACAGCAAATGAAGGTTTCAAGCATATAAAATAGACAGTAAGAACATGCATACAAGATTCATAGTAATGTTCAATACAAAAATTTTTGTCCAACATGCCAAAAACACCTATTGCATCTCTTGCCATAATAAAATGCATAAATCCATTTACTTTATTAAAACAAAAAATAAGTTAAACATCAATACAAAAATGTATTTCAACCAGAAGTATGCCTACAAGCACAAGCAAAGTACAAACGCTACAGTCTACAATAACACAAGAGTGGGTCTCTTCAATCCGGTATCTGCGGCACAAGGTAAGAAAGGTTTTAGATGCCTCATGCCTTGTTCATTCTAACCAAAAAGGGCCCAAAAAGAAGAAAAAATAGACAATGAACGAAAACTGAATAGCAGAATCAGTGTAATGGATGAAATAATAGAAAAGGAGAGGCGACATAAATAGAGAGGAAAATATGATACAAGTTATTGATGGTGTTCAAATGGTGAACAAAGTGGTATTATTAGAAAGAAAAGAATTCAAAATGCATATGCTAACACAACCACAAATTAAATAGGATTACCAATTTGTAGGTAATAGAGCAAACTCAAACCACATAAAAGGTCCAAGCAAATATATAACTTCTCTAAAAAGAAAACACAAGTTGTGTTTGAAGAAAGTACAGGAAAAGAGAAGTTTGAGCAAGACTGAAGGCTCCAATGTAAAACCCCACAATAGAAGATAACCGCTGAGATATAACTTACTATGTCTCTATGTTTACAGTATCTGCAAGTTCTGGGAAACACCCAATTTTCCAAGAAATGATTCAGACCAACCAAAACCAATCGATTCAGTAAAGCTAAAGATAATGACAAATTTTTAAACATTTGACATACACAGAAAACAAGCACAAAAAATATTCACGTATTTCATTAAGGACGGGTAGTGTCAACAATAGCCAAATTAAAGTAAGAAACAAATTCAATCAAGTTATTAACATTTCAAACCATTCAGTTCTTAATCAAAAGACAGTATTTTTCACAATTCATGTAATTTCAGAACCTAATTTACCTACCTCTGGAGACGAGAATCAGCAGACTCCGACTTCCTCCAAGTCCTCTCCTCCTGCTGCAACCTGTCCCTCCCATTACCACTCCAAAAACTTATCTTCCCGGCTGCCTGGCCATCAGGGGACTCAGTACCAACCTCCTTAATTTTCGTAGTCTCGAGCTTCTCCTCAATTTCCTTCCAATCTTGCCCCTTCCCCTTCAAAACCTCTTCCCTTGGCCTTGCCTCTCCGAATGGATTATTACCCTTTGACTTCACCCCATTCTCACCCTTCTGGCCCTCACTCACAGGCAGTGTCCTTGGTTGCAAATTTAACCTCGGCCTGCTACCAATCCCACCGCTCCCATCCTCTCTTTTCCTACCCCATGCCTCAGAATCTCCACCGATAGATTCAACGCCCCCTCTTCTTTCCCTCAAACTATCAAATGCTCCACCAATTTTTGGGCAATCTTCCTTTTTCTTTACCCAACTCTCTGTATCGGCACCACCGTTATTGGACTCCAATCCAAAGCTCCCTCTTCTATCATATCTACGAGGTTCAGACGGCACAAAAGCCTTATTGGAACCCCAATTATCAGATTCATCAGCCTTGGACTGCGAATCCGAGAAAAACCCTCCTCTTTCTCCTCTCTCCCTTCTCTCGAATCCATTACCAACCGTTGATTTCTTTCCCGCAGCCCAATTATCGGTCTCATCGGCGCGCGAAGACCCAAACTCCCCGTTCGAGTCCCTATTAAAGCTTCCCTGGCGACGCGGCTGTTCATCCCTTGACGGCCGTTCGTTGTAAGAGCCGTAAGATTTGAAGCCACCACCTAGCTTATTACGATCGAGTTCCTCAGCAGAGCGCTGACGAGGGGCGGTGGGAAGGGACATCATCTCATCGGGGGTTAGTCCCTTGGCAACGATCGGCTGAGACGGCTTGTAAGTTGTGAATTCCTGAAGGGACAGAGTTTGGGCCTTCTTCTTCTTGGTCTTGGTGGAGGCCGCCGCCGCCAAGGATGGAAAATCCGCTGTATCGCCGCCGCCGCTTGAATTGTCTTTCACATAGTCTTGTTTGTGTTCTTGGAGGAGCTCCGACTCATTCTCCTCCGCATCCAAAGCCCATGCGCCGGGTTTAGCCCACGCGCTCACTGTTGCCGCCATTGTTGTTTCTCTTTCTCCCTCTGGAACTTGTGCAATTGTGTAGGTTTTGTGATTATTTGCGTTCGTTGGAAGCGAAGGATTTGCTTATATACCCTAAAAAACACACACGCACTTCTTGATTTGATCCAACGGTGTCAGGTTATTGATCTGATACGGATATATTCGACGGCTGAGGTTTTTTTAATATGTGGGGTGATTTTGTGAGAATTAAGGAAAGACAACGTTCACCACACAATTAACGACGAGTTTTTTTTTAAGAACTTGTTTGGGAGGGATTAAAATCAGATTAAAATTGAAAATATAGCCGTTATTGTTGACTTTTATTAGACGGGTGGGACCCAATAACGGCCATATTTTCAATTTTAATTGGATTTTAAGCCCTCCCGAACGGGGCCTAAATTGATTCAACTTTTCACTCACTAAGGTTGAGTTTGAATGAGACCAAGAAATTTATATGGAAAAATATTAATTGTCTAAACTTGATTTGTATGAAAATTATTAATTAAACGTGTTTTATTAATTTAGTTTTCAATCTTAAAAAAAATTATGTTTGTCCATTTTTTTATTTGTGGATATACGAAAAAATGAAAGCTAATGAATTGCATGGAAAATATTATACTTATCTATATTTTATTGATGGGTATTCGAGAAACATGAGGTAGATAAGTGAGAGAGAAGAAATTGCCTGAAAAATAAAAACCTACCCAAAAAAATATTTTCTTTGTTTAGAGAAAAATATGATCACATAACCAAAAGTTGGAAATATATTCCGTGGAAAAAAAGGTCGAACAAACGCCCTGAAAGTAAGAACTTTGGTGCAAAATGAACATTTTTCATAAAAATAAAGTCAATCAAACGTATCCTAACATTATTACGTCAATTACAAGTCACATATTTGCTAAAACATGTTAATCAATTCCCTTTCATGAACAATTTTATTTAGATTTTCTTCAAAGCACAATATCGATCAACCAAAAGAACAAAGAATTATCTATAATTGGAAGTTCAATTCATCACCATACCATAAAATTGATGCGTCCTATCTCGAATAAGTTGAATAGACCTATCTATATCGAATCATCTAACAAAAAAGTAGAAGATATTTGACAGAATAAGATTCTAAGAGGAAAACTTTCAATTCTCAAAAGAAAAGGAAAGAAGAATCTATAAATCCAAGTCCTGAAAGTTCGTCTAAATTGTGTAAGCAGATAATTTCTGTTCAATATCGGTCCAAACGACAGTTATTGTGTAAATATTTGCATGGCAAACATCTCAAAGTATTAGATTGTTTTTAGATGAAGGATAATATAGCATAGCACGAACGCTTAGAAGATTAGGCAGCTCTAAGGTTTGTCATATTCAGTGGAAGGCAGGCAAACATGGGGACGCTAGTAGGATGGCTAAAATAGCAACAAACCAAGCCTTACTCCCAATAAACCTGAGAGTCAACTACATAATTCCTGTCTCTCTATCCCATTCAATTCATCACAACTTTCTTGGAAGATCAGATGCAACTAAATCTTTCACAACCACAAATTGACATCAAGCTTATTTTGGTAGATGGAGAAAAAGAAAAAACAACATTATAATTCTTTCGGGTCAGCTACATGGATCCTCCTTTTCCAGCCAGCTCCATCAAGGATGATCACCAAAGTTAAACCCCCAAAATTCACATCCTTTATGATTTTAGTATTCTACCATCCTAAGTTTTGAAAATATTAGTCTCATCATTTTTCACAACCGAAGTTTGAAACTGATATGATAGTTGCATGACCAAAATCTCAAGTCTATGATTATATGACGCCCTCAGATCAGAAGCTTAGTGCTCCCAGAAATGGACGACTGCACAACAATTCATCTTTAACTATAGCTGGAGGAGTTGCCTGATCCTCTTCTCTTGCCATGTGAAGTATGACTGTTCCTCAAAGCACGGTGACAAATCCACATATCTCAGACAATATGCTACTCGCATTTTGATCTGACCAATCCTACAGAACAAGTATGTGATGACATTTATAGGTCACCATCTTCTGTTAGCAGTAGTGAAGAGCAATGAGGATGAGATACAACTTCGAGAGAATGGGGGTTACCTTGAACATAATAGCCCTTGCAATGATAGTCAGAGTTGCGAACATCACATAATATATTGGAGAAACAATTGCCGCATTGAAAGTGGTGCCTGAACAAATGATATACAGATTGGTAGTTGAAAGAGAGAAACAAATGATTCAGGAAAACTGAAAAATCTAGTAGTTAACAGCCAGTAGAACCATCATGTAGATCAATCGCCCTAATCGTCCACCCTTAATATGGTTGGTCTTGAAATAAGAAAAGAAATTTCGAAAGCATCACAAACAATCATGTTATGTACACAAGTTCCTTAAATTCAATTGTCCAATGCCACATTTGATGAAAGTTCTCCTAGTGGAAATGGTTATCTCAATGCGAGTGATGTATGGATATCAGTTTCCTTAGTGATATAATGAAAATTGTTTGTCGTCTTTAGAAATCATAGTTATAAATGTATGTCTTCTAACCTTTTCCTGGTTTGACTAATATCATGCAACAAGCACTATACCCAGTTTGATAAATTTGATGGATAGATTCTTTGCTTTTAAATCTCCCAAACACACCTCACAAAAACTTAATTTAGCTGGGCATTGTTCGGTTATGGAAATGACCTCCCTAAGCCTATTGAGATGGGGTTTTGCTATGTGTACATAGCAATGTACAGCCCCTCCCCCCAATAGGGGGGTGCCATTTGTCCATTATGGACACCCCCATGGATTTTGCTATGTACACAGCAAAATCCATTGAGATGTCCATTATTCTTGAGACCTGTAGTAATCAAATGCCCAACGATGACTCATACTCAATTAAGTACCCAAAAGTGGTGATTGTGATCCGAATTAAATACTCATTTTTAATCTAGATTACTGCAATGCAAATGGAACGTGATGGTCATTGGAGGAAAACTCGCATGAAGAAGAAAGTTTTTAACCTAACATGATAGGAGGAATAGAGACATAAATGCTAGATAAGCATACCCTTTTCTCTGCACAGTGGCATGCTAATGGCAGTAAGAAAGGTATTGAACAACAAATCATGGCATAATATAAGCATATGGAACATAAAGTGAGAGACTCCATTGCCCGCACACATTGGAAATGAAAATGTTACTTACTCGTGCAATGGCAGTGAGAAAGGTATGGCACTACTTGGTGTTTTTCTCCCACTACAGCCAACTAAAAAACCCACAACTTATACCAACTCCCAACAACCAACGTCACTGGTGGCACAACACACGGCTTCAAAGAGTCAAAGACACAAGATCTTATCATGAAACCATTAGATAGGATCTTTATTTTTAGGAAAAAATTCTGAAATTATCAATGTTTCAAAAAATACAATAAAAAAATCTAGCTCTTTCTAAAGGAACCTTCCGATTTCCATGTATGTTTATATGTATTCCTAGAATCGTCTAATAAATATCCAAAGATGTACTGCAAAGTACTCAGAGCACAACCCATGAGGAGAAACAGGGCACAGAAAAGCTGAACCATTTGGCCATTAACTCACCCCAGAAATTGTTTTCAGCTTCTCCAACCAAAGAGCAGAACAAGCAACCTCAACCTCTGGGTGTAAAATCAACCTGCCTCCCCTTCTTCCCAATCACCCCTTATTAATATAAACACCTTTGCACATCTATCAAACTTATAGTCTACAGCACATCCCAGTGATAGTGATTTAGCAACTATACCAGGTGGGCACTGCACCAAACTCATTTCACAGAAAATCAAGGACATCATTCATGCTCCAACAATGAATAGATTTATTTCTGAAACCTGTATACTAACATATAAAAGCACAATATGCACATAATATGGTAAATATTTTGGTGAAAGGCAGAGAATAGAAGGGCAAACATTTTCCTAATCCAACACCTGAAAACACCAAAAATGTACCATGAATCTTAATAAAAATAAGACTACCTTGTTGAGATAATTTACCTGTGCAATCACACAGATTATTGCAACTGAAAAGAAAAACCAAGTCTGGGGATATCCAATTTGATTGATGCCCTCCAGTGTAAGCTTTATTGCAATACCAATTGCCTTTATACTGACCACCTACATGGCAACATGAAAAATACAAAGCCAGTGTGAGATAGAAGTTCTCCATCAAATACTATAGATATGTTTGTCTGCCCATAGAGATGCTCAAAATGCGGAATCAGAGCTAGAATTATTGACACTGTATCTGCTGCATAAATCAGAAATGATGTAGACAGAAGCAATGAGAAGAAATGAGCTGTGGTCTAACAACAATATATATTGACACAAAATATGAAAAGAAAAGAAAATGCAGAAGAAAGAGGTGGGAACCTGGTTGAGTAGCCAAAATCCAGATTTCTTGTACGGAAGTTGGCATTTGTTCCTAAGGTGCGTGAATTACAATTACTACTGATCCTACAACGTAAAACACACATCCCAGCATACCCATCTGTCACAGCCTCTTCTTCAACATAAAGTGTACCATAATAGCACTATCAGATTCATGAAAAGGGTTAGTTGTGTAAATATTATCAAAGCTAGTTATCACACTCAATTGAAGTCAAAGAACATTCCCAAAAATTATACTCAATCCACCAAGAGGGGTCACAAGAACAGCTGGAGCGTAAATATAAGCTACAAAATTTGCTACTTCTCCATCAATCACTGCACGCAAAGGCAATTAGCCAGTTACTAATATAGCGTCAAAAGAATTTTTGAGCTGGTTATCAGAACGAAGCAACTGTTATGAACATAATCCGCAACTTACTTATAATCATGTCAGTCCACCATAAGGGTTCCAGCAAGCAAGTGTAGCCTCCAAAACCTGCATAAAAGATTCAAAAGGAATACACAGGCTGAAAGTGCAAGTACACACACACACAAAAAAGAAATGGAGGTTGTATATAAAGGCTAAAAAATATTTACACAATAAAGGACAGGAATCCATATAAGGGGAGGGGGGTATATCCTGACAATCAAGTCACCTTCAAGCCAATATATATAGATCAAAACAAATAAAATCCTTAATTATCCTGGCAATCAAGTCACCTTCAACTTTTCCCCAAATGCATGTTGGTCCCCAAAACTCCATCAATTAGCTCATTTATCCTTCTTTCTTTTTCAATTGCTTCGAAATAGGTCCAAAACTGAAATAAGATAAAAATAACCTAAGTTAAGTAAAATGCAATAATAAAACGACACAAAAGCTTAGTAAAATGGCCCCGAATAAGTGCACAAAAATGCACTTATCAAACTACCCTAGAATAAAGATTTCATGTTAAGAGAATAAAACCCTCTATATGGGGTGTGACTGTAGTTTCCAATACACATACCCATTGGCATTTCCAATTTTCCAATGCTGATAAAGACACCAGCACAAACACCCCATCGAAACATATTAGAATCCCACATTGTTTGGGAAAATATAAATGATCCACTTTATAAGGTGAGGGCAATCATCCCCTAACAAGCCGGTTTTATTAGGTGGAGTTAGGCCCAATATTCCTAACATGGTATCAGAGCCAGGCCCAATTTATGCAATGTTTGGTGGCACCCAATATCGATTTGTTCACAGTTGTTTGGCATAGTCCACGCTGTGCGTGAGGGGGCGTATTAGAATCCCACATTGCTTGGGAAAATATAAATGATCCACTTTATAAGGTGAGGGCAATCCTCCCCTAATAAGTCGGTTTTATTAGGTGGAGTTAGGCCCAATATTCCTAACAAAACATGAACTTTCAAATACCATAAAACTCTGCCAACCAAAGCTCATATCAAACACCCATCAATTGCATGAAAATGAGATCACTCTTATTGGTGATTCAAGTCTCATAATTGACGGGCATAATCTATCACTGCACTTGCTCATTTAAAGCTCAATAGTGTGCTAAAATATAAAATCACAGCACAAAGTCCAAAAATTGAATTTCTCAGCCACTCATCGTAATCATCGCTCCATTCATTGACATTAGTCTTGGGATTAGCAACATTGTAAGTCTTTATTTTCATTGAATAATGAACGTATATTTATTTTAAACACATGTTTAAAGAGATGGTTAAGCGCTTCACTTTATGTCTTTATTGTTGCAGGTAGAGAATCGTCGCCATTAATTGTTGTTATATTTGTTTATTGATATCATAATTAAAATGTATATGGGTTTTAGTTTACTTGGTCATGAAGGGAAAAAAATGTTCTTTTACCCTATCAGGCTTATGGATAATTACGGCATATTTCCACAATTATGCAAACTTGATATCTAAATCCATTGGAAAATCATCAAATATCGAGTGAAAAAGGTGTTGCATTAGTGACCACCAAACTTAAGAGAGACTCTTCTGGCAATAGCTAAGTTTGCTCCTTCAGCCAAACCCAATCCAGTGTTGCCCAATTCAGCACCCCATCAAGGCTAGAATTCGACCCAACTGGGGCCTAAAACTAGACTCATTCCCAAGAGTCGACTCACTCACCAGCTAATCCAATTGCACTCAAGCCTTAATCCTTAAAGCTACAATAAATAACCAAAGTGCAGCTAGTGGGCTTTCCAAAATATAACAATTCGGATTCATGGTAAGCCTCGATTTCATTTGTGCAGAAATGATGCATTATGTATCTAGGCATGTGTTAAAAGACCTTGTTGAACGCTTGCCAGTGACAAATCGCCTAATCTTGAGCTAATGGCCTGAGAATGACAACGGTGATGAAGATAGATATACAGGGACAAATCGAGGAGGGAGAAGACGAGAACAACAATGCAAAGGATTGAGAACAACAATGAAGTGACGTACATACTTATTTTCATCTTTCTCTTGGTTTGAAAACTGTAATTACGAGATCGAAAACTTTGTTTATCCCTTGGTTTCTGCAGACAAATTAAATCGAGATCTTGCTATTACATGTTCAAAATCAAGAGAAAGAAGGATAAAAATCTACCTCATTTTCTATTTATAATTGATTGATGAACAACTTTTCCTCCTCGTCTTCAATTAATAACAACTAATACAAAGCAAAAGGCAAAAGCGTTCTTTGTGTAGCTTTTTCTTGACATTAACAGCCCTCGATTCAAGTAGTATCCTATTCTTGGTCCACGAGTAAACTATCTAACAAAAGAATATCTAGGCCACAGTGTTAATCACGATAAAATTGCCTTGTTAAAAACCTAAAATTGAATTAATTTACTCCAATATGAAGAATCATAAAAGAAAAAAATGATCAAACAACAATCAATAGTGCTTATCAAGCATAAAAAGTTGCATGAATCTTATTTATGAAGGAAATTCAGATTAAACAGAACAAAATTCAGTCTCTCGCCGAACAACCTTCGATAAACACAAGCCCAACAGTAAACTAAAATAGTCATAAAAATGAAAACGAAACAGAGAAAGCAGAACTAATCCATAGATCATCATCGGATCTTTGATATAACAACAGATCTTCACTAGATAGATCTAAGCGAGTTGACCACAGTCAGCGACCACAACAGGCTTGGAGGTCCTTCCAGAACCAGATCCGACCTTCTCGATGGCCTTCACAACATCCAGTCCCTCAACCACCTGTCCGAAGACCACGTGCTTGCCGTCGAGCCACTGAGTCTTGGCGGTGCAGACGAAAAACTGAGATCCGTTGGTCCCAGGCCCAGCATTAGCCATGGAGAGGATTCCAGGACCCGTGTGCTTCTTCACGAAGTTCTCATCAGCGAATTTAGCGCCGTAGATCGATTCTCCGCCGGTACCGTTCCCTGCGGTGAAGTCTCCACCCTGGCACATGAAATCAGGGATCACACGGTGGAAGGATGATCCTTTGTAGTGCAAAGGCTTGCCTGATTTCCCAACGCCTTTCTCACCGGTGCAAAGGGCACGGAAGTTCTCGGCTGTCTTGGGTACGACATCGGCAAATAGCTCCATGACAATTCTACCGGCCGGTTGACCGCCGATCGTCATGTCGAAGTAAACCTTTGGGTTTGCCATTTCTATGAATTTTGTTATTTTTCTCGCACAATAATTGTCTACTCGTGCTGGTTAGGGTTTATGCGGCGAAGAAGTGTTTATATAGCAGCCAGTGAAGTGGTTATCCACTGATGAATGATCCTGACCGTTTAATTAGGACACGCGTAGCGATCTGGTAATCAGATTAGGATAAAAGAACCGTTGACGAAAGTAACCGTGGTTAAGCTAATTAACGTAATTAAAATTTCTTAACCACGGTTAAGTTTTGAAATTCGGACCATCGAATGGAATATACTTTCATAGCCCAAATCTAACTCTCCCCAAAAGTTTGAGGGCCTTTCATCATTAAATAAAAGAAACATAGGACCTTCGTTCATGTGCAAGAACATATATACATTTTGATCATGTGACCTCAATAAACAAATGGAACAATCGCAAAACGGTTTTTGGATAATCGTTGAATTTCTGCATATACCACTTGCGTGTTTTTTGGCTGCAAAGGCAAGATTTGCCATCTGCAAAGTCATAACATGAAGTAATCGGTCATAGTATATGACAATGAATATGAATATTCTTTACTCCAAGTAATCAAGACTTGCCACGAATAAAAATAGTAACCAAAAATAAAGAATTATTTGATTCTTTATTGTAAGAAGTATCCCGGAAGATTGGAAGATAAACGACAAAAAAGCCCAACTGAGGGCAGCGTGATAATTCTAGTTGGCTTTAATAATGAAGAGTGTAGGCTTGCATGTGCTAAGATGATAATATTGGATGAATTACCTTTTGACTTATATTAGAGGAAGATGATTGGTCGAAGTGGTGATGGGTGTGTTTTAGATGGAAAGTACCTGCACATGAGGTGTTGTGCACATATTGTTAATTTGATTGTGTGTGAAGGGTTGAAGGAAGCACGTGATTCAATTGTTAGTATTCGTAATGCTGTAAAATATGTTAAATCTTATCCTACTAGAGAACAAAAGTTAAATGAGTGTGCGAGGGAAGAAAAAATTGATTGTAAATCACTTGTATTTTTGGATGTACCAACAAGGTGGAATTCCACATATTTAGTGCTTGTTTGGTATGGATTTTTGGGAGAATAATTGATTTTTGAATAGTGATATGATGGGAAATGTGTGGTTGAAAAAGAAGAAAAAATTATTGATGTGATGGAAAATATTATTTTATTGAAGAATGTGTGGTTGAAAATGAGAATTGATTTACTGTAGAATTTGAGAATCAAAAACAAACAGGCCCTTAATGTTGGAAACCGCTTTAAATTTTCAAAAAGCTTTTGAAAGATTAGAGGAGGATGATGTGTAGTATGTAAATTATTTTCAGGAGTATGATGGTTGTAGAAGGAGTGGGCCTCCTACAACTTTTGATTAGGAAAATGCTTCTTTTTTTGTGAAGTTCCTTAAAGGCTTTTATGAAGTAACTTTGAAATTCAGTACTTCGATGCATGTTAGCTCTAATGTTTATCTGCATGAAATATGTTCACTTGTAACCGAATTGAAACAATTGAGTTCAATTGGTGATTTTCTTGAGGAATGCTACTTGTACATTAGCACGTACATAAGGGTGTACATAATGTGAGTGGAGATGGGGCCTACGCTACATGTCGTGGGTTTCACCACACTCACATTATGTACACGCTTATGTACATGGTAATGTACAAGTAGATTAATCCGCTTTTCTTTTGGGTTAAATGGCTATTAACATGAAGAAAAGTTTGATAAGTATTGGGGGAAAATGGAAATGTTAATCAGTTGTTATTGATTGTTATTGTGCTTGATCCACGCTACAAATTGGCGTATGCTGATTTTTGTTTTGATGATATTTATAGGGATAAGGAAGTTGCTTGTAATATGACAAAGATTTTGAAAGACAATTTGATTTCTATTTATGATTAGTACGTGAAATGTGAAGTAAGCTCTCAAAGCAATCAAGTATCTACTGACTTGAATTCTTCAAGTGAGGTTTCTTCTGCAAAAGAAAGCCCCACTTCAAGTGTGTCTATTTCTTGTATTTCTAGGTTTAAGAGATCATAAGTAGAAAAAGATTTAATCGAATTGAAAAATGATGTGGATAGATATTTGTTAGATGTTTGTGAAGATACCGAAGACGATGCTTTTTATGTTCTTAATTGGCGGATAGTTAATGGAAACAAATATGATATATTGTCAAAACTTCTACAAAAGAAAGTCCCACTTCAAATGTGTCTATTTCTTGTGTTTCTAGGTTTAAGAGATCATAAGTAGCAAAAGATTTAATTGAATTGAAAAATGATGTGGATAGATACTTGTTAGATGCTTGTGAAGATATCGAAGACGATGCTTTTTATGTTCTTAATTGGTGGATAGTTAATGGAAACAAATATGATACATTGTCAAAACTTGCAAGAGAAGTAATGACTATTCAAGTGTCTACGGTGGCTTCAAAAAATGCTTTCAATACCGGAGGAAGAATTCTTGTTCCATTTGGTAGTTATTTAACTCCTGGAATTGTGGAAGTTTTGGTGTATACTCAAACTTGGATTAAAGAGTCTACAAGCATGGAGAAAATCTATATGGAAGATGTAGAGGAATATAATAAGTTGGATGAAGGTAATATAGCTATTCCATGATTATGTTAAATATGTATTTCATCAAATTTATTCATAATTTAATCATTATTTTTTTGTAGAGCTTTTGGAATCAGATAAATCAAATAAAGGCTAAATCAATATGATTAGTTCATTTTTGAATTTTTGAGATAGATATGTATTCTAATATGCATAACTCTTTATTAATGTATTATTTATCTTTCTCTCTAAGTATTTCTATCATTTTTATTGTAGGAATGATGCTTAAAGCTTATGCGATAATTCGGAAGTTGTCACATTTTTGCTTATTATTTGTTTTATGAGACTTTTGATTTTGAATGATTGTAGTATTTGTATTTTCTTATTTATTGAGTTTGGATTACTGTAATATTTTTAATTATTAGATAACTGTAATATTTAAAATTTATTTTCATGCTTTATGGCTATTTTGATTTTGTTTAGTTTAATTGGTGTGTTTTTAAGTTAATTAAATTATCTTGTTTCGATTAAATTTTTTTACGATATTTATGAAAATGACAAACTATCATCAATAGAAAAAAAAACATTAAACTTTTTCTCATTTTATTTCAGGCAAATAAGAATTCATTTGGTAGTTTGAAAATAATTGAAAAGAGAAAAGATAAAATTGTCGAACCGACCCAAACCGTCTCGGGTTGGGCCGAGTCGGTTCCTGTGAATGACCGGGTTGGTTCGATTTAGAAAAATAGCCCAAAATTGGTAAATTCGGGTCGGGTCGGATTTGGGTAAAAATCGGTCCGACCTGAGGCACTCCTAATTTTAACATCTATAAACACCCACAAGCAATCACAACTCCAATGTATATAACCTCCAAGTATAAAGAAAAGAAATAGAAGTAAATAAGGCCCACATATGCACGAAATTGTTATAGGAGAAATTATGCAAGTTCCGGAAAGCAAAAAAAAAGCCTTACAATTTCAGCCAGATAATGTGGAGAGGATACATAATCCAACCAGTCACCGTCAAGAATGTTAGATATTTATACTATAAATATAATATGTGAAAGAAATAATTAATTCAGATTAAGTGTCCAATTGGTGAAAAGTGTGGAATTAGTGTGGGAGGTCGGGGATTCGAGTCATACCTCATGCTTTCTTGATTCTAATAATAATAATTTTTTTTAATCATTTTTGAAATTATTTAGTGGGTCAACTAGTCAGTAAAATATGATTTTTTGTAACTGTCCAGTATTAACAATCCATAAAAATTACAAATAATACTGGATCATGGTGGAGGCAGTTACATCGTTTTTCTACCTATATAAACATACATCTGGACATTAGAAAATTATTACAAATACGAAATTGTATCTTCTTATTCAGAAAAAAATATTATATTATATTTTACATATTTTCCGGAGTACACTTGAGAGTTCTGAAAATCACTTGTGATTGTTGTACAATTGGTTTATTTAATCGTTGTATTCTGGAGGTGATTGTCCATAAAGGTCGCAGCAGTTATCGACGGACAATTTCGCTTTAGGATATAGTGTTGTTACGAGACTCGATCAGTCGATAAGTTTTATTTCTACAATTTACTGTATTGCAACTAGTGATATTTTTAACAAGGAATTGAATAGTCATCATCTTGTTCTTCGTCATCTCTCAATGAGCCCTGGATTTTTTTTGGGACAAGAAAATAACCCATTTATATATAAGCCTTTGGATAAATGTTAGCAATGAAGTCTAGAAATAGTTGTGCATAGCCCAAATCTGAAATGATCTAAGTACGCGCGAAGAAATAGTACAGTTGAATTAAAAACACATGGGCATGCACATCCAAAGTGATCCCCAATAATTAAGTAGTTGATATTTGGTATTTCCCAACTTAAAGCATCACAAATCATGCAATCATGAGTCTACATTTACTGGTAGAGCAACCCATATCAGTGGTTCTCAGTGGAGCAATCAACATAAAGGCAAGCTAACAGAAATTGTACTTTCACATAACAAGAACTTAGTTATCCTCTTGTATTGATATTATTTTCTATCAAATGGAAGTGAAAGTAAAGTAAAACACGAGTCACCGTGCAGCTTTTATCCCTTAGATGATAAATAGACTTGGAATCCACATAATAGAGATAGAATCTAAGTATTGAAAAGGAAAATGGGAATAAATCTTACAAGAATAGCATGGCAATGGCGTTGATGAATCCAACCCCAAAGGAAAATAACTCCACCATTCCACATATACCACCTAAAATGCATGAGGATTTAAATGTCCCCTCCAATCAAATTTAGCGACTTGCATTCTATCGTTCCCTTTGATAACAAACTATGCAACTAAATTGGACATAAATTTGAAAATCTCCTAGGCATACTTACAACAAAGTGATAGTGGAGCTGCTGTGTAGAAACTATTTTAAGAAAATTAACTGATGAGATGAAATGATACTTTACTTTTCTTATAAGAGGTTGAGGTGTAAAAATAAGGTTTCCAATTGATGTCAACCAACGGGCAAGTGCGCACAATTTCAAAATGATGAATAGGTACAGACAATTTATATTTATATTATCTAGCTACTTGCTCCAAAGCAACTCACAACGGTTGATTCCACTAAATATACAAAATCTGAACAATTAACTTATCTATGAAATTTTCTAAACTTGGTTGTGCAGAATTGAAGATTGTTGACAAAAAATATGAGATAGAGAACCAAATAAGGCATAACTTACAATAGGCCTGTGAGATAGCCAATAATGTGCATCCGAGCTGAAGGACTATAATTGAATACATATATAGTCTCAAAACGGCGTCGCAATACTTGAGCTTCCATCAGTAAAAGCAGAAATACAGATTGCCCAACCCTATATTTTTGGTCTCTTGAAGATGAATGGGATTTATGCAGGGAAAATACATGTGAAGGTCCCATCAAGTGGCTGGCAATACTAGAATAGAGCGATGGCTCAGAATCTGCTGGAGTTATTCTATATGCATGTTGTAGAGCATAATACATGTCCATATAACAGCCAGTATGTAGAAGTGAGTAAAGAATTTTTGAGGGACTGTGAACTTCTACAACATAAAGAAACGACGTATTCGCAGAAGTTAATTTGGATAAAATAGAAAATCAATTTTCCAGCAACATAGACTCAGAGAATAAGGAGGATAAACAAACGTAAGTCCAATTATATATTCACCGGCAAGAATTGAATATAAGAAATTTACACTATTGTCTCAATCAGTTAATCAAAATATACCTCGTTTGGAATACATAATATCGATAACATTGTCTAATTCAATCAATTTATGCTATTTTAGAAAAGACAATCTTTAGTCCAATAAGTAAAAGCAAAGTAACTGTTTATACTTATTTTCCCTCATTAGGAAATTATTCAAATTCACCAACAGTAACACGTATCAAGTAATTGTCTGCAAAAAACACAAAATTGGACAAAAGTATCGAATCTCTAAAAATTCTCTTAGAATACATTGTATAATTAAATATCCAAACAATTTCTCTTAATGCTTCAAATGAAACGCGATAATTTCTTCACTTATCTAGATCTCAATAAAAAACTAAAACTAGCCAAAAATCACGTTAACACTAGCTCTAGCATTGTTAATAATCCGAAAGAGAATCGATGTGATCCGTGAATAGTCCTTACGCGTGAAGAAAAATGCAGAGTCTTGTAGCGTTCCTTTTACAAACCCCGACAATAAATTGTGAGATGCATTGAGCTTGGGTGGAGGTATGCAGGAGAGTAAAATGGGCAGAGTCCCTGCAATCCATGCCATTCTCAATAGAGTAACCAAAATCATTATTCAGCTGATTAACAAGTAACTAAACCATTAACAGCGGGTTTAAATTGGATTAGCAAACCCAAGGTGAAGATGATTAATATATAACAAATTTTTTGCGTGTTTTGAGGAACTTGATGCCACGAGCTGAAATTTACCTCGCAAGTCGTAACCCTAAGCTTCCACGGGTCAATTAATGAAGTTTCTTAGCTGGAATATGTTACGGGCCTGTGTCAGACCCGCCACCTCACCCCGCCACGTGTCCACACGCGTGGCCCGAGCCACGTTCCGGACGAGGTGATTTAACCAAAAAACCGGACCGAATATACATGCCGAGGTGATTGCACTAAGGACGAACTGAAAACGCGTCAGCTAACGAACCGGACTCATCCACGAGTACGCAGTGGATGCAAAGGCCCGCACTCCGCTTCTACAACGCTGCAACGCTTCACCTGCCACACCTCGCCTCTGCGAAGATCTTTTGTACAGATCTTCCCAAAGTCAAATCTCTCGATCGATCGGGACGTGCGCAGTTCTCAACAGTCAAATCGACGGCCTATGGCTGAAACATTCAATACCAGTCGACCTATGGAGGGACAGAGTGACACCTAGGATGGGACAAGCCTTGAGGATCTGACAACACGTGTCCTCTCATCCAACGGCCCTCCTCCCTCCATCCTTAGTATAAATATCCCCTCATTGTGCCCAGGAAGCGGATGGAAAAAATCTCATTTTGCTCTCCTATATATATCGCATAAAACCAGGTATCATCCTTTCCCCTTTTTTTTGTCAAACTTTATCGACCACCTCCCCGACGAGTGCTCTACCGCCGGCGAACCCCTTATTGGTCGAATATAAAACTGACTTGACCGTCGGAGTGCTTGCGGCCGCTCCTACCCCATCAGGGAGAGGCCACGAGTGACTGACGGCGTGCTACGATGTGCGGAGGATTTAACTTGAAGACATATCCTGTTGGCCAGGTGTCCGAGCAATTTTTCGAGGTCAACAGATTGGCGCCGTCTGTGGTAAAATACTTAACCACGATTTCTCCCACAAAAATTTTAAAAAACGCCCGGTTGGCATTTCCCCCCTTGAAAAAAAAAAGGGGTCGATTCTTGAAAAAGTCTTTCGCGTACGCTCGGACCATGAGTTCCGGTGAAGGTGATAATGCGAGGCGGCAGGATGTCTACGAAGAAGAGATCATCCGAGCCAACGTTACGCAACGCCGGCCCCATCATCGCTACGTAGAAATAGAACGAGCGTTATGGCCGGCGGCTCAGATGGCCACTAACATGAGGACCATCACGGCTCAAATGCAGCCATGCATGCAAGAACTACTCATGCAAGTACAAAACCAAGGCGGTTTTCAAGCCCCGCATTACCCACAAGAATCGGACGTAGACAAGCGAGGCGGAATCCGAGCGGGAGAACCCATGTGAGCCCCTGTGAGAGGCTCCCGGTGGAAAGGGATGTGGGGATGGACACTTCAAATTACACGCCGCTCCGGCCCGGTGGACCCCCTGCGGGGATAGTTTCCCCGGAATATGAGCGGCCTCGGAAGGTCCGTTAGTGTTTTCGATCGGATCGGACGGGCACCTAGAAATAGAACCAACCCCCGCCGCAAACAACTCGCCGGCGGGACACGAACAAAGCCAAGAAGTCCAGCCCCTCCGCCTAGAAATAGGCGGGAGAGGCGAAGCCAAATGGATTGGGTAACAGTGCCGAAACGGCTCGAGCTCCACCACGGCAAAGAAGGCGGATGGCAATGACTCCGACTTGACCACGTAGGTCGTATGAGCTCGATGATGATGATGACAATCTGCCCTTCTCCAGGGAGCTTCGCACATTTCCGATGCCCCACAACTTTGTTCCTCCTAAGATCCCAAAGTACGAAGGGAAGGGCGACCCGGAAAAGCATCTCAACAAATACAAAACACAGATGAGCCTCAGGGGAGCCTCGCCAGCTCTGAAATGCAGAGCCTTCCACTTGACTCTTGGCGGTTCTGCCGAGGTATGGTATAGTAGGTTGGCGCCACTCAGCATACGAAGTTGGCCGGATCTGAAAAAGGCATTCTTGAACCAGTACCTCTCTAGAAAAGAGGGAGAGGCTCCTATCCAACGTTTGCAAGATATGAGGCAAGAGCAGGGGAAACCCTAAAAAACTACCTTGCTCGTTTTACTGACGAGATAACCTACTGCGAGCAGGTCACAGACAAGGAGGCCCTTTCGGCTCTGAGAGGAGGACTGAACATGAACACACTGTTTTGGAGGGATGTCCGAAGTAAGAACCCTTCGACATATGACGAGCTGGTGGAAATGATGAAAGTAGAAATCGTTAACGAAGAGATGATCGATCACAGGAACAGGGCCGCCAAGGCCTTCCACCACCCCCGAAGGCAGTGATAGGCCGGGGGCCCGCATCCCAAATAGTGAGCCAACAATGGACTCGGCTGGGCACACACGGTGGCCCCACCTCGGGACAAGTATTAGCCGGCTGCCACACTCAACGCGGTCCCCACCCGGCTTACGAAAATGCCGGGCCGTACGCAAGCAACTCCCGCCAGAAATACGGGACGACCCTCCACCTCTAGAAATAGGGGAAGAGGAGGAAGGCCTAGAGATAGGCCCCCAGAAACGCGGCCTTATTGCACCATTCATCGCCATTATGGTCATGACACCATGGATTGTGCAGGCCTAGGAAGACCTGCAAGCAACCCTCGTAACAGCAGGGAACGCAACTATGGAGGCAATAGTCCAAGGCGCAGTCCCCTAAGGAGGGGCGAGACGAGGCGGCACTCCCGAGTCGCGAAACGATGACAGGAAAGGCTCGGAGCGGCAACGCCCGGAGAGATTCGGCCCCCTCAAACGAGCAACAACCAATCCGTGAGATAGACACCATTATTGGAGGACCTCACGTAGGAGGTGAATCAAAACGCTCGCAGAAACTATACCGGGGAGGCGAAAACCCCACCTATGGTCGGTTTCTTGGTGAACCAATCGCGAGGTGGAAGCGGTTGCGTAACCCATAACCTTCACTCAAGAAGATCTTTGCGGGGGTGCATTTCCCTTAGACCGCGATGCCCTGGCAGTCGAGCCGTGGTGGCTCGCAGCCGAAACGCATGCTGGTAGATAATGGCAGCTCAGTCAACATCTTGTTTGGCACTACTTTTGATAAAATGGCAGTGGATCACGAGCTAACACCTATGAGCTCGCCTCTCTACGGATTCACTGGGGACAGCATTACTCCCAGAGGTAAAATCACCCTTGCTGTCGAAATGGGAACCTCACCCCAAGTAGCGCATCACTTCATGGAATTCTTAGTGGTTGACCGCCGATCCGCCTACCATGGCGTCCTAGGGAGGCCTGCCCTAAAGGAACTATGGGCAGCCACATCCATCCATCACCTCTGCATGAAGTTCCCAACCGAACGAGGGATCGCAACCGTTCGAGGCGACCAGATAGGATCCAGGGAGTGCTATCTTAACTCTTAGGAAGGCGAGCCTCGAGTCAACATGGTGTTGGATACCGAAATGGCGGAGGCCCCCGAAGAACCTCCGACCCAAGATATAATCATGGCGTGAGGCCGGATCTCAACAGCTTCTCTGGAGGAGCCGGACCACTAGGACGGTTGAGTCGGAATCACAAGTCGCCCAATGGAGGAACTAGAAACGTTCCCGGTAGATCCCCAAGACACTTCCAAGGTCTGCAGTCGAAAGGAATTAAGTGAGGAAATAAAGGAGGAGCTGAAAAGCTTCCTTCGACGAAATTCCGATGTTTTCGCATGGAAGCATGAGGACATGATTGGTATAGATCCCAAGGTTAGCTGCCATCGCTTGCGGGTCGATCCGAGCTGTCCTCCGCATAGACAAAAGAGGAGGGCATTGAACGCCGAAAGGTATGAGGCCCTGAAAGAGGAGGTGGAGAGACTCATCAATAACGGTTTCGTTCGTGAAGCCAACTATCCGAAGTGGATTTCGAACCCTGTGCTTGTGAAGAAGCACAACGGTAAAATGGAGGGTATGTATTGACTTCTCAAACCTCAATCAGGCCTGCCCAAAGGACAGCTTCCCACTCCCACGGATCGACCAACTTGTAGACTCAACTGCTGGGCATGAATTGTTGAGCTTTATGGACGCCTATTCGGGTTACAATCAGATACCGATGTTCCCAGGCGACGAAGAAAGCACCTCCTTCATCACCGACAGGGGGCTTTACTGTTACAAGGTGATGCCCTTTGGCCTGAAGAACGCTGGGGTAACCTACCAGAGGTTAGTCAACAAAATGTTCGCCGGTCAGCTCGGCAAAACAATGGAGGTCTACGTTGATGACATGCTTGTGAAAAGCCTCGTGGCTAAGGAGCATATCGAACACACAGGTCGAAGCCTTCGTAACCCTAAGGAGGTATCACATGAGGCCGAACCGTTAAAACAGCCTTCGGCGTGGCTTCCGGAAAATTCTTGGGTTACATCGTGAATCAACGGGAATAGAAGCCAACCGAAAAGATTAAAGCTTTAGTCGAGATGAGGTCGCCTCGTAAACCCAAGGAAGTGCGGCTCGGCTCATCGCGGACTAGCCGCACTCAATCGCTTCATCTCGAGGGCCGGCTGAAAAGTGCTGCCCTTTTCAAAACCTCAAAGGAGGCGGGAAGTTCCAATGGACTCGGAGTGCGAGGTAGCGTTCAAGAGTTGAAAAACTACTTGGGGCGAGCACCCCTCCTCAAGAAGCCAAGGGAAGGGGAACCCTTATTGCTATACTTATCGTGAAAGCTCAATCAGCTCAGTTCTTGTACGGGAAGAAGCGGCTCACCAATTGCCAGTATACTATGTAAGCAAAGCCTTGCTCCCCGCCGAAGTGAGATACCCAGATATGGAGAAATTGGCTCTTTCATTGGTCGTCGCCTCTCGAAAATTGAGGCCGTATTTCCAAGCCCACAGCGTTCATGTTTTGACAAATTTCCCACTAAGGCAGTCTTGCGTGCCGACGCCTCGGGAAGATTGAAGTGGGCGGCTAGAGCTCGGTGAGTTCGACATAATTTACGCGCCCCGAACGACCGTCAAGGGTCGCTCGGCCGATTTTGTCGCGGAGTTCACCAAGACCCACGAGATCGAGGTGGATATGGAACAGCAGAGCCTCCCACTTGGAGTCTCTTCATCGACGGTTCCTCCGGAGAAACAGCTCGGGCCGGTATAGTGTTGGAAAGTCCGAGAGGCACAGTTTAATCGCGATAAGGTTCGGGTTTAAGGCCTCCAACAACATGGCCGAATACGAGCTCTCCTCCGGACTCCGGCTCGCCAAGGAACGCAAGTAAAAGATTGGTTATAAACAACGATTCGCATTAGTGGTGAATCGTCAATGGCAACTTGTGGCCGAGGACAAACATATGGCGGCCTACACCGAAACCGGTCATGAATTCCCGCCCGACTTCGAAAAGTTTGGCCGATCCAAGTGCCCCTAAGAAGAGAATGGCCACGCCGATGCCCTATCAAAGTTGGCCAGCAGCAGGGATTCGGAGCTTCTAAAGGCGATCCCCATTGAACACCTGGCCGAACCCTCTATTAAGGAGGGCGAGAAACTAATGTGGATTGAAAGCACCCCACCATGGATGCTACCCATACTGGCCTACCTGAAAGAACAAAGCTTGCCAGAAGACGAAATCGAGGCTCGAAAGCTCCGAAGAAGGGCCGCGCACTTCATCCTACAGGACGATATCCTGTTCAAGCGTGGTTTTTCCTCCCCCCTTCTCAGATGTACAGGAGGGGAAGAAGCAAACTACATCCTCAGGGAGGTACATGAAGGTGTTTGTGGAAATCACTCCGGCGGGATAGCTTTGGCCCACAAAATACTCAGCGGGGATATTGCGGCCAACCCCCGAAAAGGGACTCCATCGAATTCGTGCGCAAATGCGACAAGTGCGCCGCTTCTCCAATGTGCGTAGGCGAGCCGTTTCAAGGACTCGCGGTGGTGTCGAAGCCCCCGGCCTTTCGCCAAATGGGGGAGTGGATTTTATTGGCCCCTGCCGAAAGGAAGAGCGAATGCTCGCTTCGCCATAGTCGCCATTGATTATTTCACCAAATGGGTGGAAGCAGCCTCTAGCCAAGATCACCGAGGCCAACACCACAAAGTTCCTTTGGAAAAACATCATTTCCTGCTCGCATACCTCACTCCCTAGTGTCGACAACGGCAAGCAATTTGATAACAAGAAAGTCAGGGATCTATGTGATGAGCTTAGAATCGTAGAAAGCATTTTTCCACGCCCATCATCCCCAAGCAAATGGGCAGTCGAGGCGCTCAACAAAACCATCAAGCTCGCCCGAAAGGAAGTAGGCGGACGCCTCCAAAGGCGCTTGGGTCGACGAGCTTCCACGGTGTTTTATGGGCCATCAGACCACTTGCAAAAGCGCTATCGGGGAGACTCCATTTTCTATGGCCTATGGAGCCGAGGCTATGAGCCCCGTGGAGGTTGGCGTCCCATCTCCCCGCCGCCTCCACTTCGATGAGGTGATGAATGATGAGTCAAGGAGGCTTGAGCTAGACTTTCTCGAAGAAAAGAGGGACGAGTCCCCGGTTAAGCTTCTCGCCTCTACCAACGAAAAATGATGCGCTATTATAACGCCAAGGTGAAGAAGAGGACATTCCGCATTGGGGACTTGGTGCTTCGCAAAGTCTTCCCTTCGACAAGAGATCCTGGCACGGGGACTTTGGGGCCAACCGGGAAGGACCCTATCGCGTGGTTCTTTGAAATCGGCCTCGGGAACTTATAAAATCGAAGACCTGAATGGGAGAATGATGCCTCACCCCTGGAATATTGAGCACATAAGGAAATATTATCAGTAGGGGACGTGTACTGTTGTAAATATTGCAATCAAATAAACGGATGTTATGTTCACTTAGTTCTCACATGGGCACATCGGACAAACTTGGCAAGTGTGCAAGCCCATTCAAAGGGTACACCCCCAAGATATTACTCGCCTAAGCCGAGAGATGGTGCGGGTGCCATCCTGGACGAGTGAGTGCACAAATCAAACAAACTTGGCAAGGTGCAAGCCCATTCAAAGGGTACACCCCCAAGATATTCTCGCCATGCCGAGAGATGGTGCGGGTGCCATCCCTGGACGAGGCGGAGTGCACAAATCAAACGAACTTGGCAAGGTGCAAGCCCATTCAAAGTGGTACACCCCCAAGATATTACCCTGGCAGATGGTGCGGGTGCCATCCTCGGGACGAGGCGGAGTGCACAAATCAAACAAACTTGGCAAGGTGCAAGCCCATTCAAAGCGGTACACCCCCAAGATATTTCGCCTATGCCAGAGATGGTGCGGGTGCCATCCCGGACGAGGCGGAGTGCACAAATCAAACGAACTTGGCAAGTGCAAGCTCCATTCAAAGAGTACACCCCCAAGATATTCTCGCTTGCCGAGGTGGTGTGGGAGCCATCCTGGACGAAGCAACCTTCGCGCGTGGAGTAAGTCCGACGCGTTATTACTTGTTCATTGGCATCTTCCATTTCATCAAGTGGTTGAGTAAGTCCGATGCGTTATTACTTGGTTCATTGGCATCTTCCATTTCATCAAGTGGTTGAGTAAGTCCGATGCGTTATTACTTGGTTCATTGGCATCTTCCATTTCATTAAGTGGTTGAGTAAGTCCGATGCGTTATTACTTGTTCATTGGCATCTTCCATTCCATTAAGTGGTTGAGTAAGTCCGATGCGTTATTACTTGGTTCATTGGCATCTTCCATTTCATCAAGTGGTTGAGTAAGTCCGATGCGTTATTACTTGGTTCATTGGCATCTTCCATTTCATTAAGTGGTTGAGTAAGTCCGATGCGTTATTACTTGTTCATTAGCTTCTCCCATTTTATTAAGTGGTTGAGGAAGTCCGATGTGTTATCTTATTCATTGGCTTCTTCCATGTTATTAAGTGATTATGTCTGATGTGATATTTGTTCGAAGCTGTTCTACGAAACAATGAAACAAACAAGAAGAAAAGAAACGACAACACTTGAAAAAATTTGTTCATTCATAACCAAGGGAGAGGCCGAAGCCATTACATGGGGGATACAAATTACAAATTAGTCTATATTAATCGCCGCCCTGCGAGTCCTCCGCCTTCGGCCCCCTCTGAAGGGCCCTCCTCATCCTCGGCGGGCCTGCCCCCAGTGGGGCCCCCGAACTCTTCGTCCAAAAAGTTAATATCCAGGTCGGGGTGCCTCTCACGGAGGCGGGACATCATCTCTTTCACCGCCCAGGAGGCCCAATAGTTGGCGAAGTCGTCATACTGCGCGTATTTTCGAAGTTGTCCTTGTAACCCGGGATCGCCACTTCGCCAACGTTCTTCGCCTGCTTCGGCCAGCTATCTCCCTCGGCCTCCGGGCTTCGATGAGTCTCCTCCGCCGGCCCTCTCCTTATTGGCCTCCTCCAGGCTTCGTACGTTAGCCTTTGGTGTTCATCGTCTGGTCCACCCTCTTCGTCGTGAGGCACACAGGAAACGGACTCATGCAGCTCATTCTTCAGCTGATTAACGTGCATCTCAACCGAGTCCAACTTCGAGGCAGCAGTTATCCACTTCTCCTCCACCTCCTCCACCTCCTTCTTGGCCTTCTCCACTTCGGCCTCCCAATTGAAGAGGCTTTAATCCCTCTTCTCCAGATCCTCGTTCTTTTTTCGAAGGCCCCTCACCAAGTCCTCTGCCGCGGCGCCCATACTTAGAGCCCTCGCCACGCAGGCATTGTTCGCCGCCAAGAAGTCCTCGATCTCACACGAGGCGGCGTGGTTGGCCCGGCCCGGTCCAATACTTGTCAGTGGACTCTTGCAGCAGAGGCGGTCTCAGGAGGAAGCATCTCCAGCACGGCCTCGGGGAGATCGTCGTCTTTGCTCCCCAAGAAATCAGTGACCTTTTTTTTGGCTGGGGCAGTGGCAGGCCTCTTCAACCTCTTCTTGGGCGCCCCCTCGGCGAAGTAAGCAGTGATTGGCACAATGGCCTGGGAGGGAGGTGGAGCCGCCACGGTGACACCCGCCTCGGCCGGGGAAGGAGGAAGCCACGCGGGAGCGAGGCGAGAGGTCCCGGGTGGACCGCCCGTCTTTTCTTGGGCAAGAGAGGGCCCTTCCTCCTCACACTCCTCGCCAGTGGCCGGCCCGACCGCCTTGCTCGTAGCACGCAAGCGCTCCGATCGCTTTGTATGCGGCGAGCGGTCTTCAACATTTGGCCTCCGCCACGCTCCGCGGTGTGGCCAAGTCGGGCCCTAGGGGCGTCTTATTTTCAAAATCTCCCCGCAAGAAAGAAAATTTCTAAGTACCGGATAAGAGTATGGGGGCGTAACCGAAACGAAATGCACTCACCTCTCGTTTGTCATCACCGTGCGAGAGTGAAATGGTGGTTCGATCAATCAACTCCTTGAAGCTCCTCTCCCAGAGCGTACGACGGTCGGCAATGATGTCCCGATCCTCCTCTGCGATTTCACACCTCGGGAAGGAGCACCGCAGAGAACATAAATATTAAAATCATAAGCAAAGTTAGCCAAGTAAATTCAAATCGGAAAGTTGCTTACGCAAATGGAATAGATGGTGGGGACCCGGTCGGAGGCGCCATTGGGTCATTCTCCACCGTATCCCACCGTCCCGACGCCCGTAACCACGAACTCCTCCGGCCTTTTTATCGAGGAGGGTGTCTCAACCACGAACGCGAATGGGACCCCCGGGGAGCCAGGTAGTACCACGCTTTGCTCGCCTCGCCCCCAAGCTTTTGGGAAGAATAGGGAGTGGAATACACTAAACGGCATGTCCGTTCCGATGCTGGCCCTCCGCCACAGCATCCACGTCCCAACCATTTGGGACCACGCGTTGGGGTTGAACTGGGTGGGGGCCAACCCGAACGACCTAAGGACTAGACGAAAAAAGGGGTGGAATGGAAGCCTCAACCCAGCCCGGAAAAGATGGTCACTCACTGCTACACACCCCGGCCTAGGGTAGCAGGCTCTCTCATGCGGCTCGGGCAGGATAAGCTTAATATTGTGAGGGATCCTAAACACCCTCCACTGCACCTTTTTATCTCGCTCCGAGGTGATTTTAGACGGGTACTTAGAGGCCCCATTGCACGTATGTGTCTACGGGGAATCCGGGCGCTCTCCGATGTTCTCCCCAGCCCTAATGGCTCTACTCAGCTCGTCGGACGAGATTAATAAAGGTTCCCTCATGGATGAGCTCTCTTCGCCTCGCCTCCCCTCACTACCCCCCTCAACAACTTGCTCGCTCGACATCACTAGACAGACAAAAAAGAACAGAGAAGATGGAGAGCTGAAATCTGGAACGTTACCTAAAACCGTTGGAAAGAACTTGCCCACCGGAGTTCACAAGAGGGTCGCCGGAATCCTTAACGTTCGCCGGAGGATGGAAGCCGTCGCTTGATTTTGGGGAGTTTGAGAGAGCTTTCGAGAGATTTTCGCGAAATGAAGGTTTTAAAATGAGAGAGATGGGCCTTTTATAGGCACTCCAAACTCACCCCAACCGTTCGATCAACCTAAGCACAATCTGGACCATCCAGCGCTCAAATGCAAGGATCTCCGTCCAAATCAATGGTCATTTGAATCAACGGCCCTGATGAGGCAGTGGCCCACACGCTTGGTGAGAAGACGTCGCCTTGAGTAAAGGGAGCCGTCGTCATTATTATCATTTATGTCAAGGGAGGCGTGCCTTGAAAGCAAGCGAACGCCTCCCCATGATTGCCTTGGGAAAGTACGAAGGTTTCCAAATCATTAGCACAAAGTTCAAGGTCAACCCATCTCGCCTCGGCCAGGGAATGTAGTGTTGCAACAGCTCCCCCAAGAGCTGCCAACCCATCTCGCCTCGGCCACATCAGAATGTAGTGTTGCAACGGCTCCCCCAAGAGCTGCCAACCCATCTCGCCACGGCGGCATCGTAAATGTAGTGTTGCAACGGCTCCCCCAAAGCCGCAACCCAACTCTCCTCGGCTCATCAGAATGTAGTGTTGCAACAGCTCCCCCAAGAGCTGCCAACCCATCTCGCCTCGGCCACATCAGAATGTAGTGTTGCAACAGCTCCCCCAAGAGCTGCCAACCCATCTCGCCTCGGCCACATCAGAATGTAGTGTTGCAACAGCTCCCCCGAGCTGTCAACCCATCTCGCCTCGGCCACATCGGTAATGTAGTGTTGCAACGGCTCCCCAAGGGTCGCCAACCCCTTTCACCTCGGCCACGGCGGGATCCCCGTGTTACGACTACTCCACCTCCGACGACTCACCCTCGCGCTTCCGGCTTCGAAATTGAAAATCCTTGTATTATATAAATATTCATACACGGACTTGCGGGACTATTGTTACGGGCACATGTCGACCCGCCACCTCACCCCCGCCACGTGTCCACGCGCGTGGCCCGAGCCACGTTCGGACGAGGTGATTTAACCAAAAACCGGACCGAATATACATGCGAGGTGATTGTACTAAGGACGAACCGAAACGCGTCGGCCGAACGAACCGGACTCATCCACGAATACGCAAAGGATGCAAAGGCCCGCACTCCGCTTCTACAACGGCTGCAACGCTTCACCTGCCACACCTCGCCTCGCGAAGATCTTTTGTACGAGATCTTCCCAAAGTCAAATCTCTCGACGACGGACGTGCGGCAGGTTCTCAAACGGTCAAATCAGCAGCCTATGGCTGAAACATTCAATACCAGTCGACCTATGGAGGGACAGAGTGACACCTAGGATGGGACAAGCCTTGAGGATCTGACAACACGTGTCCTCTCATCCAACGACCCTCCTCTCTCCATCCTTAGTATAAATATCCCCTCATTGTGCTCAGGAAGCGGATGGAAAAAATCTCATTTTGCTCTCCTATATATATCGCATAAAACCAAGTACCATCCTTTCCCCTTTTTTTTGTCAAACTTTATCGACCACCTCCCCGGCGAGTGCTCTACCGCCGGCGAACCCCTTATTGGTCGAATATAAAACTGACTTGACCGTCGGAGTGCTTGCGGCCGCTCCTACCCCATCAGGGAGAGGCCACGAGTGACTGACGGCGTGCTACGTGTGCAGGAGGATTTAACTTGAAGACATATCCTGTTGGCCACGTGTCCGAGCCATTTTTCGAGGTCAACAGAATAGTAACAAAATAAAAGAAAAAAATTGAATGGAGATATGATAAATGATGTAAAACGAACAAGAGATGATGAGGGAGAAAGCTGTTGATTCAATCAACAATTTCACTGAAATTTGGCAAAAAAACAATAAAGGCTTTCCCTGACACCTGGGCTGATATATATCCCTTTGTACAGTTAAAAGTCACATTTCCCATATAGCGTAAAGCAAATCTATTACAATTAATTTAGGCAAAACTGTGTCATTTTGATTTAAAGCCAAACAATGTTATTTCAATTCCAAATTCTGTTAATTGTTGTTGGGCTTCCTCTTCCTTTCAGTTTTGCTTATTCTTATTCCCCAATTGCTCTTTACCTAACAACCTTCCCTCTAAATTGTTCTTGTCCACAAGATCTACAGAGAGGAAATTTCGATTTAATCTATTCAGCATCCTCCCACGTTGAACTATGTGCAGGTAAATCTGATCATTTAATAAATCATTGTGTTGCTATGTGGTTCCGTCTGCTTACCGCCTTGGTTTGTAATATGGCTTAAGGCAGGTGCGCTAGCTGATATGGGTGAGTTTCGTCTGGTAATTGAAATATTGGCATTGCTCTCTATCACCTAATTTTTTCTTCAATAATGAGACATGGAAGACCGGGTGGATTCTGGAAGTGGTTACGAGAGATAACTGATAAGCCACTGTACCTATTTTCTTGATAATCTGATAGGGACCAAAATACCTTGCCCCCAGTTTATAATGCTGTCTGTGATCCACAGATTGTTGCTTGTAGGGGTGGAAATTGAGGAAGACCCAATCACCTTCATCAAAAGACCTTTCAAACCTCTTCTTATACGCATATAATTTCATTCTGGCACTTGCCTGTGAAAGATTCTTCTTCCGCTGTTTATTTAATCTATATCTTTGTTGAAGCCACTCTTCCACAGCTGCAACATTTGATTGCTGGTATGGTCCTAAAGATAATAGCTTGGTTCCATAAAGGGCTTCAAAGGGAGTCATTTTTATGGAGGAATGGTAGGAAGTATTATACCACCACTCTGCCAGTGAAAGCCATTTTCCCCACTGCTTAGGATGTTGATATGTCATGCACCTGAAGTACATCTCTAAGCACTGGTTGAGTCTTTCAGTTTGCCCATCTGATTGAGGGTGATAAACAGAGCTCAAGTGAAGTTGGGTGCCCATGAGTTGAAATAGTTCCTGCTTGCTTGTAAAGACTTTATCCCTGTCAGATACAATGTTCTGTGGTAGTCCATGAGTTTAAACACAACGTCAATGAAGCTTCTCGTAACTGTAATGGCTATAAAAGGGTGGGAGATGGCATTGAAGTGTCCATATTTGTAAATCTATTCATTACCACCATAATAGTATCTTTACCCCATGAATTAGGTAATCCTTCTATGAAGTCTATGTTGATGTGACTCCAGGCATGTAAAGGTATTGGTAAAGGCTGAAGTAATCCAAGGTAGGGCGCTATATATGTTGTTGTGAATTCCTGAATGGCCGCCCTCCTTCAGATCCATGAACATTTTGGATCAACTTTGATCTAATTCCACCTCCGACTCCAATATATAATCTGCCCCTGTAATTCAAAACTCCATTGTTGTACTAGAAGCTAGGATCAAAATTAAGATCCAACAATAGGGATTTAACCTTATCTCAGCAAAAACATCTCATGTATAACTATCAGTGACTTCGTGTATCCAAGTAGGAATCACCACTGTCATGACAAAACAGTCATGTTCCCCTTCATGCCTCCTAGACAAGGCATCAACTCCCATCTTGTACATTATTTCATAGCTGAGGCATAGTAACTTAGTGAGCCATTTCTGTTGAAGTGGTGTGGTGATCTTTTGCTTAAGCAGGTACTTGAGAGACTGATGATCAGTCTTGATGATGAAATGGTTGCCTACAAATAATACCTCCACTTGCCCACAGTTGTAACCAATGCCAATAGCTCCTTTTCATAGATGGACATGCCCAAATTCCTTACTCTAATGGCTTTGCTTAGGTAAGCTAGGGGTCTTCTACCCTACATCAACACGGCCCCAATTTCCCCTTGGAAAGCATCAGTTTCAATGATAAATGGTTTATGAAAATCAGGGAAAGCAAGGACAGGGGTTGAACTCATGGCCTGCTTCAATTGATCAAAGGCTGAATCTGCCTCCATGTTCTAGTGGAAGTTTTCCTTTTTAAGCAAATCCGTTAGTGGTTTGGCTATCACCCCATAATTTCTAACAAATTTTCTATAATATCCAGTCAACCCTAAGAAGCCTCTCAATTGTTTGATGGTCTTAGGTCTAGGCCATAGCTGCATGGCTTCCAGCTTACTGAGATCAGCCAACTCCCTCCTGGCTGATGAAGTGACCCAAGTACTCAATCTGTGATTGTCCAAAACTGTATTTTGATCTCTTGGCATACAATTAATGCCTCAGTAATATCCCTATTACTGATTCCAAATGTTGATAATGAAAATTCAAGTCAGTGCTATACACTAAGATATCATCAAAAAACACTAGCACATATCTCCTCAACTGATCCTTGAACACCTCATTCATAAGACTTTGAAAAGTAGCAGGTGCATTGGTAAGGCTAAAGGGCATTACTTTAAACTCATATAGCCCTTGGTGAGTTTTAAATGTTATCTTATGCACATCTTCCTTAGTGACTCCAATTTGGCAATAATTTGCCTTGAGGTCAATCTTTGAAAAGAATTTTGCCCAATGAAGTTCATCCAATAGTTCATCAATGAGTGGCATTGGAAACTTATCTTTGATGGTTAAGTTATTCAATTATCGATAGTCTACATAAAACCTCCAGGTGCCATCTTTTTTCTTAACTAAGAAGACTGAGGATACAAAGGGACTGTTACTGGCCTGAATGATCCCAGTCTGCAGCATCTCCTTGATCAATTTCTCTATCTCTGTTTTCTAGATGAAGGGACACCTATACGGCCTGATTTTGAATGGTTGGGATCTCTCTTTTAAAGGGATATGATGGTCATGAGACCTAGGATGGGGGTAGTCCCTTTGGTTCTTCAAACACCCTTGGAAATTGATGGATCACTTCAAGGATTCTGCCAGGTACCTCTTCCTCATTCTATTTACCGGTATAGTACAATTGTCCTACCACCCCATAGTTACTCCTATAAAACATCCTCTCCATTTCCTGTACATCCATCATTTTCACTTGATATACTGGTGCTTCACTCCTCAATTCTATTTCATCCTTGTGGTTTTTGAATTTGAGATACCCTTGTGCGAAATCAAAAACAATAGGGCCACATTGGCTCAACCAATTCACTCCTAACACCATGCCATTGCCTCCAAGCTTAAGGGTTCTTCAGTTGAACTGAAATTCTCACTCCTGGAATCTCTACACCAATTGTTGGCAAAAAGCCTTGCTCTCTAACCTATCTCCATCAGCCACCCTGACTATCATAGTATTGGTTTCATCTATGGCATAGTTCAATTCTTTAATCAATTTCTCTTCCACAAAGTTGTGGGTGCTCCCACTATCAATAAGTATAGGCACCTTTGTCCCTTTGATTACACCAGCACTCTAATGGTTTTGGGCTTAAAACTTCCAGCTAAGGCATTAATGGAAATTTCCATGACTTTTTCACCCCCTCGTTCCTCCTCAGATTTAGATTTTTTTCCTCCTAATGTCCAGCCTCTTCCTCTTCATCTACTAGTATGAAATTGATGGACTTATTCTTATAGATATGGCCTACAGTATACTTTTCATCACGTTTATAACAAAGTCCCAAGTTCCTTTTTGTTTGGAAATCTGTAGGTGTGATGGTTTTGAAGTTATTGGGTGGTTTACTGGATTTGGAAGTGGGTTCTAGTTTAATATCATCAAGTGGTCTGGTGGGGGTGTGAATTCCATTTGTTGGAATTAGGTAGGAAGGTCTTAGGTTTTTGGAATTTGTTAATGGCCAGTATTGTGGATTCCTGCAGGCTTGCAATTTCAAAGGCTTTAGCTAGTGTATCAAGTTTCATCATCTTAACCATAGACATGATCTCTCCTTTCAAACCACTTGTGAATACTGATATATAATATGTTTCAAGGACATGAGGTAAAGATAACATCACTTGGGCTTTCAATTCCTCAAATCTTGTTATTTAGCCATAGATCTCACTTGCCTTATCTTGCTAAACGATTCAATCACCTCATCTCCAGTATTATCTGCAAAACTTCTACATAACTCTTTAGAAAACAAATTCTAATAAGCATTTGGATGGCTTGCAATGAAGCCTTCAAACTAGATGTCAGCATTTCCTTTCAGGTACATCTCGGCAATGCCCATTCTACGGTCATCATCAAGACGATGGAGTTGGAAATACTTTCTAGCCTTCCTTAGCCATTCCCCAGGTCCCTCTCCCCTAAAGTGAGGGAAGTCAATTTTAGGGAGTTTAGTATCTCCCCTAGCATCACCCTTAGCCCGATCACCCATCTCTTGAACACTAGAACCTTGCAATGTCAACCCACTACCAGCTCTTTGGTTAGACACATGGCTCTCCACTCCCCTGCTCTTTTGGTCTGCTCTAAGGTCAACCGTTAGTTGTGCCATCATAATCACCATTTTCTCATACTTCTGATTCATATCTAGGGCAATATCCTCAATTTTCTCTTGCCGGTTACCAAACACTTGGAAGGTTTGATTTGTGACTTCCAATTTACTAGTCACAACCTTAAATGCTGTACCTAAATCTGCCATCTCCAAGTCTAGCTTCTTCAAGTGTTCATCCATCACCTTGGCCCTAGTATCCATAATTTCAACAACCCAGTCTAATACGCCTGCTCTGATACCAATTTGTTACGAGCTGAAATTTACCTCGCAACCCTAAGCTTCCACAGGTCGATCAATGAAGTTTCTCAACTGGAATAGTAACCAAATAAAAGAAAAATTGAATGGAGATATGATAAATGATGTAAAACGAACAAAAGAGGAGGGAGAATGCCATTGATTCAATCAACAATTTCACTGAAATTTGACAGAAAAACAATATAGATTTTCTTCGGCACCTGGGCTGCTATATATCCCTTCATACAGTTAAAAGTCACAGTTTCCATAAAGCGTAAAACAAATCTATTACAACTTATTTCGGCAAAACGGTGTCATTTTGATTTAAAGCCAAATGGTGTCGTTGCAATTCCAAATTATGTTAATTGCTGTTGGGCTTCTTCTTCCTTTCAGTTCTGCTTCTTCTTATTCCCCAACTGCTCTTCACCTGACACTGGAATTGAATGAGACTGAAGATAATCAAGGATCGAAGAATTTGCTCCTCTTTGGAAAAGGTAAATGGAGTGAGTGGCAGAGTGAATCTTGAAATTGCAAATTCTGAATATTTTGGAGATGGGCCGAAATTATTAGAAGCCCATGATCCACAGATTACTTCGCTCTGAAAGTGATCGAAAAGGCCCACTCGACATGTGAATTTACACAAAAAAAAAAAGGGAGAGGAGAGGAGGATAGAGAGAGAAAGAGCTAGGTGTTATTACTAGTTTATTTATCGCCGAGTCGAAGGGGTTTTTCAGCTGCGAACGGTGATACGTATCGATCGGAAAATTCAGTCGCCGCCGGTTCTTCAGTAACTTCATTCACGTCTCCTCTAAGTCTCTATCTGCTTCCACCCTTCCTTTTAATCATTTTGCGTGTATGTGCGTGTGTTTGAAATTAGTGCGTATATCTATTTTTCACTATTTCACGACTAATTGTTCGGTTTCCAAGTTGTTTTGTATTTAATGTGGTACTTTTGTTTTCAGTTCGTCTTTTGTTATGATTCGCGCTTGATTGAAGCAACTTTAGGCTTAAAGTACCCTTAGGATCGCTTGGAATTATTTTATTATTTTTTATTTTGTGTCGAACTTCTTTCTACTTAAACGAAAATGCTCTCTCTTTGGGTTTAAGATCGGTTTGATACTTTGCTTGAAATCTAAAGTTTAGGTACTAATGAAAAATGAATTAAAATGGGAATAAGAACAGAAAGATGCACTTCGTCCATGTTTTTAAATTTTATGTTGCTTGGAGAGAAGAACAGTATTATAAATGACACTTGCAGTTCCAGTATATGTAAATCAACAATGCTTTTCTATTGATATTCACTGGATCAGGATAAACTCTACTGGTTTCTGTCATTTGGCAGCAAAAATAAAAAAATGGTTAAAAGACTTTTGTTTGAAAATCACATTTATTGATGTTGAAAACTTACACTCCTGAACAGATTTCCAGGAAGTTACTTTAGGTTAATGATTACGTGTATTCATTTCAAGAGACCACATCTAAGATGGGAACATCTAGAGTAAAACCTTCAGTTGAAACACGAATTCTGAATTTGTAAAATCACATTTGCCGTGATACGACTTAGAGCAAAGCACCGAGTTCACTATCATCTATCAACATTATTGATGCAGAGGCATACAAATTGATAAAAAACAATAAGAAGAAAAGGGGATCAAAGGGAAGAATTGAGGGCGAGAAATAATTTTATGCATATAATTCAAGTCTGTCTATAAACATTGCCCTAAGTATCTTTACATAGGGAAGGATTTTAAAATTAAATAAACTTCCTATCTAAACAAACTTGAAAATAAAAAATATAATTGTAAAAATCAAATTACTATACTCTAGATAAACTCGAATTCTACTAATTATTAGTCTTTCGCCTTGAATAGACTTTTAGCTGTTTCCTGTTGCGTCAATTATGCTTTGCTGTATTGATTGATTCAGTTTCTTATTTTCAGTCAGGTTTAATATTAATGACAACTATTCTTATCAAAAATATTAATGACAACTATTGCGACCAATCATCATTCTTACCTAGTAAAATATATTAGGGTTTAAATTTTGTTATAGAGCAGTAAAAAGACCATTTTGGTAGACTGTAACTTCATTGCAGGCTGGCTACATAATGTTCGAAATGGCTTGAGTGTAATATGAGTTCTTTTCATTCACTTTCTAAACTTTGATATCTTTAGCCTACTTTCTTTGTCAACTTTGCTATTCTATCTTCTGGAAGTTATTTTGCTTAAAAAACATTCTAACTAGGAGTTATTAGAAAATGGACTAATATCTCTAATACGAACGTAGTAATGGCACTAAGATTCTTTTGCACCATTCCATTCAGGAGTCTAGTCTTGACAATCTACTAGGTGTTTTTATGTGATCTTCCAGTATCATTTAAAGTTAAAATTTGTGTGCTCGCTTTTTACCTGTGTGCATTTCTTGATACACTGGTGTGGAGGGTGTGGGATGCTAACCTAGATGGCTGTTCTTAGATGAGAAAATAATTTTGAGATAATCTGTGAGAATCTGAGGGACCAAATTTAGACATTTGTTAAATTGTTTCTCTTCTTTCTCAATTTCTGGTTCCTCACTTCTCTGTTGGCAGTGATGTCAGTGACATATTAACACGTAGATATATTAGATTCTTTGATAGGACATATTCCGTATATTTGTCTGCAAGTAGAGAAAGCATTTAGATATTTAAACTACTCTCATAAACCATCTTAACTGGCACACCTTGGAAAACATCTTACTGCATGTAGCTTTGTCATTATAATGTGGAACATATTTTTAATCTCTAATTGGAATTTCACTACATTGTATGTCGTTATTTGACATCAAAATCTATTGAAGCTGTTGTTTGATATGCCTAATAAATTCCAAATTTCCACATTCTTTACCTTTTTAACTGCAGGAGAGTTGTTGCGTTGAAAACTAGATAAATAAGATTACACAGGTCGGTTTTGCAGCAACTAAGATAAAATTCTCCCTTCTGCTAGCTATTTTGCATGACATGGATGACGGTGGGAATAGGGAGAACAGAAGACATAAGATGGATTACTACAAAGTCCCTCCTGTAATAATTAGTATATAAATCTTCCAATCTCCAGTTTAATCTCTCCACTGATCATCTTTAGAGTTGATTTCTGACAAGTTCTTTCCTTTAAACTACTGCTGCAGTGGAACATGATATCCCCATTCCAGGCAAAAGAACTAAATGCTTTGAATATCAATCCCAGGATCACCATGCTCTGTAATGAAAGGGATGCTGCCATCGAAGAGCGTGATAGAGCCCTGGCTGAAAAGAAGACGGCCTTAAATGAACGAGACGCTGCAATTCGGCAGTTAGATGCTGCAATTGCTGAGCGAGACAATGCTCTAAGAGAACGTGACAATGCCATTGCTGCCCTCCAATTTCAGGATAAATCCATGAATGCTATATTGAATGGTGGTGGGCGTGGATTGAAGCGCAATGTCCAATCTGCCCATATTTTGAGGGAAGCGACTGAAGCCTTTACAATATCTACCGTTCCATCTGAGGCTGCAAATTCATGCCAAGTGAAACCAACGAAAGCAAACAAGGAGGCTCTATCAAAGTCAACAAAATCACCACGGAAGGCGAAGAGAGTAAGCAAGGACTTGAATAGACACTTCACCACTGATGGATCGAAGGCTGAGTGGGACGCACAGGATTTTGGTAATATGAACCAGTTAATACATTTTGATGAATCTAGCATGCCGGTTCCTGTTTGTTCATGCACCGGGGTAGCTCGACATTGTTACAAGTGGGGTAACGGTGGCTGGCAGTCATCTTGTTGCACCAACTCTCTCTCAGAATACCCACTGCCACAGATGCCGAACAAGCGGCACGCACGGATGGGTGGCCGGAAAATGAGTGCAGGTGTTTTTAGCAGATTGCTTACTAGACTGGCGGCGGAAGGGCATGACTTGTCGGTTCCCCTAGATTTGAAGGACTACTGGGCTAAACATGGAACAAATCGTTACATTACCATCAAATAACTTGAAAAACAAAACCCTTCATTATGGTAATGCATTTCCCTTTTGAGTGCATTTGGCATGATAATTGCGATATCTGTAATTACCATTTTAGAAGTAAGTTGGACACAAATTGTTAATTCCTAGAGGCTCTAAAATTCGTTTAGTGTTCATATGTTTGATACAACAATTAAGCTACTTGTACAGAATTGTTGCAAACCAAAGGTGAAATAATCAATGGACAACAACAAATCCAATGAAACAAAATCGTAGCAATAGCCATGAAAGATGCAATTTTTGGGCCGCTTCATTTCCATTTTTGGGATAATATGGCAAGAACCAACGTATGCTCAAATAGCTCCATTATGCGCGAAATCTGAATTCATATTCCGAAAAGTCCAGAGAGTAGCATTCTACCACTCCTAGTTGAGAGGCTCTCTTTAACAAAAATCAATCCATTTCATTAAGGTTTGGTTTTTGCATCTTCCACTAGGAGATAGCTTCGAGTCCACTTCGATTGGGATGCCAGGACATAACCCAAATGTACGATAGGAACTTCAACTCCACCTCGAATTGAACACGATATCTTAAAATTTACTACCATATTAACTGAAATTTCAATTGACCGTGTTTTCCCACGCCCCAAATAAACTACATCAAGCTCACAATATTTTGTAAGCACTTTACAATCAATCAAAGGCTCATATAGTCGTTTTAGTATGTCCACATCTATGCTCTTTATAAATTTTGCTCTTAAATAGCTTATAACTGAAGAAATAACCACCAAATAAGTACACGAATTTTGTGAGGACCCGGAATCCTTAACACTATATTCCACCAGTTCTTCAAAACCTCCTGACTGGGGCCAGTGCTACTAATTTTTAAGAAGCAATCTATACATTTGTGATAGGATGAGGGAAAAAAAAATGCATAGCCAACCACCATGCCAGGATAGCCGAGTGGTCTAAGGCGCCAGACTCAAGTTCTGGTCTTCGGACTCAAATCCCGCTCTTGAAATGCTGCCAACCTGTAACTTCTGTTTTTAATTCAGTTTTGAATTGAATGGACCCAAGAGCTTTAACAATAGCCACCGAAAGCAACACATTATGATATTCCGAGCATGTTTAAGAACTTCCTTATTTTACTTAGAATAATGCTATTTACAGTTGCTCAATGTAGCAGTCGCCCTATGTGGCACACACATGTCAAGTGTATTATTAATGCATTAATGTGGTCAAAAAACTACAACATTAATGTATCAAATAACTACATGTCATGTGTGTGCCACATAGGACGACTGTTGCAGTGAGTGACTATGAATAGCATTACTCTTTTACTTATAAGCAGAAGATCGACAAAGTACGCAATTATTAGGGTCTCGTAAGCATCTTTTGGCATTTCAAAAGCCCGGCCGACCCTCAGTTTCAAGAACAAATAGGCTACAAACAGTTAAATTATCAGCTACCATTCAGATCAAATAAATAAACTTGTATTTGTCACATAAAAATAACAAAAATTGTTGTACGAGATTTTGACACTCATACTTCAAAATTTCCGATGAAAATAGAGTACAGAGCAATGCGTAAAATCAACTCAAAAGGGCCTTAAACTAGATAGGTAAGCAGTGGTATGTCTCATACTATGATAACACTAAACAGATAGATTAATTTCTTGTTTCAAGTTGAGATTTTTATCACTCACCCCCTCCTCTTGATTTCTAATCCTTTCAAGCCAGCCCCCATTAATGGACTCCATACTTCCACTCAATCCATCATCAAGAAAATCACCAACCCTCTTCACCTTGCCCCCAGGTTCGACAGGGTACTTCCCAGAAAAGCAAGCATAACAAAAGTTGGGCGAATCGTTGCCCAATAACTTCTTTAAGCTATTGATTGACAAAAATGCAAGGGAATCCGAGCCAATGAACTCTCTAATCTCCTCTATGCTCATCCTGTTCGATATCAGCTCCTCTGAGCTAGGCGTGTCCACTCCATAATAGCAAGACCCTATGATCGGAGGACTTGCAATTCTCATGTGAACCTCTTTTGCTCCGGCCTCTTTTATTAACCTAACAATCTTCGAAGAAGTGGTTCCTCTCACAATTGAATCATCCACCACCACAACTCGTTTTCCCTCCAATACTGCCCTCACGGGCGAAAGTTTAAGCTTCACTCCAAAATCCCGAATCTTCTGTGAAGGCTCGATAAATGTCCTCCCTACGTAATGTGACCTTATCAATCCTTGTTGAAATGCCACCCCAGCTTTCGCAGCATAACCAAGAGCAGCTACAACCCCCGAGTCTGGTACTGCAATCACCACATCACAATCCACAGGTGACTCAGTCGCCAAAATTTCACCAAATGCGCGCCTTGATTCGTACACAGACCTCCCAAAAACTACAGAATTAGGCAAAGCGAAGTAAATATGCTCGAAAATACACGATTTAGGCTCAGGATGAGTCATCAAACAAAGAGACCTAATCCCTTCTTTATCCACCACAATAACTTCACCTGGATAAACCTCTCTCTCATACGTAGCTTCGATTAAGTCCAAAGCACAAGTCTCAGAAGCAAAAACCACCGAACCATTACTCCTCCTACCCATAACCAAAGGCCTAAATCCAAAAGGGTCCCTAACTGCAACTAGTTTATCCTCTGTCAAAAACACCATAGAATAAGCCCCTTCGAGCTTATTACAAGCTTCCACAATCCTCAAAAAGAACGGTCTCGCCTTTGATATAGCAATCAAATGAAGAACCACCTCAGTATCTGAACTAGTATTGAAAATCGACCCGTTTTCTTCAAGCTCCGCCCTTAAAGCCTGGTAATTCACCAAATTACCATTGTGAGCTACTCCAACTGCCCCAAATTTATAACCCGCAACAAAAGGCTGCACATTCTTGAGCATGGAGGAGCCAGCAGTGGAGTACCTAACATGGCCTATTGCCATATCACCAGGCAATTGATCCAACTTCGATTCGTTAAACACATCCGACACAAGCCCCACACCTGTAATCGACTGAAGCACGTTATCGTGCACCGCCACAATTCCGGCACCTTCCTGGCCGCGGTGTTGGAGTGCGTGAAGGGCTAAATAGCAAAGGCGTGAGGCCTCAGGGTCGCCGTATATTCCCACCACTCCGCACTCTTCACGTGGTTTATCGTCATCATCCTCCTCCAAACTGTTTTCTGGGTTTCTCGGTACTTTGTACGATGAAACAACCTCAGAGATGGGATTTTTGGACAGGGTGATTTGGAGCAGTTTGTGGGATTCTGGGAAGATTTTAGGCACGAAACAGTTTAAGGGTTTAGTGATGTTTCGAGAGGAGGACAAAGAGGAGATCTTGACAGCAGTGGATTTCACCGCGGCGGCAGTGGTACTGGTGGAGGTGGCCATGGGACAAAAGACAAAATAAGGGGCTGCGTTGTGTTGAATGGACTATGATTAGCCAAAGTGGCCGGACTAGGTTTCGGGGTTTTTATAAGAAACTAGTGTACGCACGTGCGATGCACGTGCTACAATTTAGTTGGGTATTTAATAGTGTGGAGTGATTTTAAGATATTTTTCATTATAAGTAAGGTAATGTTTGTATAATTGTATGAATTGATTATTTTGTCAGATAAAGGAAAAAAACTCGGTATGACATGGAGACACGATTGGGTATGGAGACACAACCGTGTCTCCACGCTGTCTCTCTATTGGACATGGCATGGAACTCTTCTAAAGGAGATTGCAATTCTTTTTCTCAATTATGCAATTCGCATCTATATATTCACTGGTCTTTACAATCCTTGACGATGACTTGTGATTTCTTAGTTATTAACCTATTTGCACTTTCTGAAATCTAATATAACAAAACAATATAATAAGAATGAATTGAATAAATGGGTAGGGAGAGAGTTACTCAATAAAAATTGGCTTCTAAAAGAAATTAGGCCACGAAACCAGAAGATGGCATTGCATACATTCATAAGCAGATACTTTTGTCTTCCTCAAAGTATAATTCTTCTACTAAACATGCAAAAAGTACATTGTGATCGACCGGATTCTGAAGCCACTAACCCGAACTTTCAAGCAACAATCTTGGATCTAATCTTTGTCCAACAATAAAATTGTGTATTTAGTCTTGAATCGAAACCCAAGCCCGCATCCAGGATTCTCCTTCGATTTCTTCAAGCACTCTCTAGTATGGTGAGCATTTCTTCGGGAGATTTTGGTCCCTCAACTTTGTACAAATTGAGTCAACCGAGGTAAACAAGTCAATATTGTAATTAGCATACTATATATGTCTGTAAGAAAATAGTTTTTTTTTCCAAATGATTTGAGATATGTCCCTTTGCTTTGATTTTCATTTTAATTTCTCAAACAAGATACAAATATAAGAGACAAATATACATAATAAAATTAGACAACACAGAACATCTAAACAGTAACAAATTTTCATTATCTTAATTGCCTATTGAAAGGTTTCAGGGAATAATAAAGTTAGAAGAAAAGATCCACCAGACAACGTTCATCTCAGGATTCAAGGTATCTTAAATACAGGATAAAAAATAAAGGATCAAATTAGTTGATCCCCCTTTAGCCTACTTTTTCCACCATGCACAGTGACATTTGACCCCCACAATAAATCTTTTAGAAGTTTGATTTTATTAAACACCCTAATGAAGCATAGTCTTTACTTCAACATACACCAAGATGCAAGCGGAATACCCCTGTACTAAACCTACAAATGGTGGTTGCAAAATATGTAATCAGATTAACAAAATTTAGAACAGGCCAAATGAATAAGATGAATCTGATAGAATTCAGTAAACCTCAAGCCTCAAATTCAAACTTATTTTATAAATCAACATACATAAGAATTAAGAACTAACGTCGTCATAAAAACAATCCACAAAAATATGCAAGTGGAAAATTAAGGACAACAATCCAAGAGAGATGATTTTTGGTATCTTTGAAAGATCGAGAGGAACACAATCAAAAGGAATTATAACATGTCTTTATTAGTACGAGACCTAAAAAATTTGCATTGCATCAAGAGTCTTATTCATAGAGTTGCATTGATGTCCCACAAGCATATTTGGGAGTCATACGAACCACTCGATAAGACGACCTGAAATGACTCCATGATAAACCATAGCCTTCGATGTTGTGACCCTCAACCTCAAATCGGGATTGCAAGCACCATCTAAAGGAGGCTTAGATAGATGTTCGCTATAATTAAAAACATATAATTTTGCACCAAGCTGTCTTGGTGGCAATAATGAATGGGTTACGGGGATGTAACGAGCCCGATTAAGCTCCCCATCATGATTTATTTCTTTGGATTATTTGCACTGCAAGAATATTGTTTAGCGGTTAGTACGTATAGCTAGCACATGCCACGGAGGGCAAAGCGGAGCATACGTGGCAATTCTCTTCATCTCGATAATGTTAATTCACTAAGATGCCCAATTCCATATTTTTTAGAAGAGAAAACTATTATATAGTAACTTGATATGAAATTGTTGTTAATTCGGCTTCTAAGGGAAATTCGCAACCATAAAGTTCAAACTTTTTTAAAAGGTGTCATTGTCATTAATTCGGCTTCTTAGTATCCAATAATCGGCCACGGGGTAATCTATCGAGGGAAATAAAAAGTTGTTCCTCATAATTGGAGGACTACGATTTAAGAAATTAAACGCTATGGTTTCATACAATCGATAAAGAAGAGATACTTTGAACGAGCCTGTTACCTCTTTGTCTCCATCAAGGGATTCATGACCCTGAACTAAAGCAATGGAAGGTATTATTTATATATAATTTCAGGTTGCTTGTGTAGAAGACTTCTCTTTTCTTTTCTTTTTTGTGGGGCGCAGATGGGTGTGAATGGGCAGATTGGGTGGGTGGTATAGGAAGTACCTCTACATCATCATACTCATATATAGTATATCTGAATGCTTGGCTTAAATTATACGCAAGGCTGCAACATCATAATCCTTCGTGAACATCTCCCTCGTCCTTGTCCTTGTTCTGTCGAAGCAATACGGTAGGCAGTACAAGAAAACAAATGCAAAACAAATCAAGCTTTTCGAAATTACTAAACATTCAAACATTTCGAAGCGAATTTCTTAGTAGAATAGATGGGGACAATCGGTGTTCTTTAACAAAACTACATCGCAAAGTTAGATATAAAAGACCAGGAAGTTGTTTATTCATATTAACTTCATAAGTTCCGGACTCTTAAGGTTATAACTTTAGGAGGCAGGATATTATCTTAAATTCAGTTATAATGTTTCCCTAAGATATTTTGATGATAAAATGATAACCTCTTCCATCAGTGTCATCCTATGTGAAAGCAAAAGCACCAGACAAAGGAAAAAAAACATACCCACACGCCCATCTGTAGATGTTCTCAACCATGTTACTTAATGTAAGACAGTAGACTGCTACTCATTCCATTTGCTATTTTCCTAGAGCACACAAAATAGCATTGCATGAGCAAAGGAGAATAACCTTAAACTTTATAATTTACTGTGCAACCACAAATTTATGTTTACGTCCTCTATATGTCATACTACACATTCTCATCCCATATATCTCGTAATTACAACATATAGGGTAAAGATTAGACAACAAATGCTTTCTTTTATTCTATTTCTACACTCCAAAGTATCCTCAAATCAAGTCTATTCGCGAGACTTGATAATTCTTCAAAAAGACTTTGAAGGTGAGAAATATATTTCCAACAACAAATGTCAAATGATTGTAACCAACATTACAAATAAAGGAAAAAATTACCATATTTTTTAATAAAGACCTAAAGCTAAAAAAACTCCAAACGTTTTCAATTAGATATAAGCACATGCTTCAAAATTCTGTCAATCGATACCAATTTCACAAGTGATTCCTTGGTTTCTATATCTACATAAAGTTGAGGGATGTGGAAATAGAGAGAGATTTTTACTAATAGGCAACGACAAATTCAATCAACTATTAAACTAATGACCAAAGTCACAAATTGTTGATGAATTTATATAAAAAACGTTTCAAAATTCCAAAAGAAGTGCAGTCACAATTATGTCAATCGATGCTGAATATCTTGAGTACCAAAAGCTGCAGTGAATCTTGATTCTCCAATTAACCCAGGAATTACGTTGCCCTAAAATTTCTCAACCAAAAAAATAGAAGTGGAGAAAAACTTGAATACACAGCCAACAAGGTCAGATTGATGGCAAGTGCCATGGAAAATTAGTGAGGATTGTTGAATAGTCGAACGTGGACCCAGTTGATAATATGCAATGCAGATGGGATGAGAAATTAGAATTCTTATAATAGAAGTCGATTCAGAGAAAGTGAAAAAATAGCAGACACGGTGCCTATCTCCTTGTCTCACGGGATACGCTTTGTCTCTCACTACGATCCGTGTGCGTGTACGTGACGGAGACAGGGTGTCGTCAGCCGTAACTTAAAAAATGAAATAACTTACCTTTCCGGCGGCGGCCACGGTGGACGGTAAAGTTTAGATTTCACTTCCCTCTATGTCCCAATTCTTTCAATTAACATACAAGGTAGGGGACAATAGCAATCTGACATAGATCGCAAAGAACAATAACCAAAATTATAGAAGAAGGGGAAGCAGAGGAAGAAGGAAGGGAAAGGAGGGGAGAAAGAGAACTTTCATTGCCGGATTGAGAAGAAATGATCGCCTCGACTGAAAAAGAGGGGGGGGGGGGGTGGGGACAAAAACAAAACGACGTCGTTTTGGACGATAGTTTCTACAGTGAAATGGATCTTCACTCTTTTTATATATGTAGGAAATACGAGTGACAATCACCCGTGGCGGTGACTGTGAGATTGGCAATCTCACCTCAAAATATAATTGGTTCGTACTGAGTCTGTTGACAAAATTCGGTGAATATATCCCACTTATGAATCTACTTATTAGCCATGAGTAACCTCTATTATTTTATTATAAGTAAGGGTGATGCTACTGTACCCACAAACTTTCACACAATCTTTTACACCCTCCTCACATGGAGGGGGGCCCACGATTATTTTATTATGTGTGAACCCCCCTCCATGTGAGTGAGGTGTAAAAGATTGTGTGAAAGTTTGTGTACACATAGTCACATAGCATTATTCTATAAGTTTGCACTTTTTGGGGAATCTTTGACTGATCATCCCATTTGAAAGTGATTCTCCACATTGATCTAGAAATAAGTTTTTCTCTTAGAATATATTTTTGAAAAAATTGTATTAGCAGTTGCTAATATTTTCAATTTTTATAGATTTTACTATAACCTTCCATTTGTGTCAGTAAATGTCCTTAACCTTTCAAACATATGTATCGGGAGTCCAAATAGATGAAATCTGTCCACTTTTCTATTAGTTGACCGAAAAATGATGTTGACCATATTATTAATTATTTCCACAAGGGTAAAATTGTAACTTTACCTCTTTTCAAGTAAGAACAATTAAAAAAAACCATCATTATCTTTCACCCCTACGGCCCTACCCTTATCCCATCCCCATCAAACCACACCCATATCCTTACCCAAAAACAATCCCCATCCAAAATCGAACCCTACTACTCTGCTATACATCGCCACCCACACCCACAATCTACACTCCATACATCCAATAATTCCCCATAATTTGTTGACCCCAATAGGAGTTCAAGAAGGCAATATCACAAAGTCACCACATGGTTGGTCAATGACTGCTTATTGTCATAAAAGTTGCGAGCCTAAAATCTACTATTTTGAAAAACCACGATCGTGCACTACTGCAACCAGTAGAACTCGACGAGAATGGAATTGGAGCAAGAGAACTGGTCCTTTGCTAAAAATCAGTGAATGGGTTTTTGAGAAGATAGATATGGCCAAGAATTTGTAGATTCAGAATTGGACTAGGTGGATATCCTCTGAGTTTGTGGTAGAAGTGTTTGACGGTTGTAGATTGTAGGTGGAGGTGGACGTGTAGTGGTAGTGGTAATTCTTTTCCCAAATCTGGCTTGTCGTTACAGTTGGAGGTGGCGCTTGTCTCCAAATCTAAAATGCATTCAGCCTCCTGGCTGGCTTGGTGATGGTGGGGGTTTGATGGTTCTACCTCCCGAACTTATTTAGGCTCTGATTTCAATGGTGGAAAACCAGTTACCCTCTTCGTCATCTTGGTGGTGGTGGGATTGTAGGTTGAGATGGATCTGCTTTTCCAAATCAAAGAGTTCGATTTTTCATTTGGATTCCATTAGCAGTAGAGAAGATGGTAGCGGAGGTGGTGGCAGCGGCGGCGACGATTGGTAGCAAGGTTTGGTTTTGGGTAGGGGTAGGGGTAGCGGTGGGGTTTGGATGGGGTGGGGGAGGATTGGAAGATAATGATGGTTTTTTATTTTTTATTAAATTATTTTAATTGTTTTTATATGAAAAGAGATAAAGTTACAATTTTAACATTGTAGAAATAATTAAATGTGTTCAACATCATCTTCTTGGTCAACTAACGAAAAAGTGGATGGATTCCATTCATTTGGATTCCAGATGTATACCCCGCTGGCACAAATCGAATGTTAGAAGTAAAGTTTGCAAAAATTTAAAAAAGTTAGGGGCCGATGCTTCAATTTTTCCTACATTTTTATTCTTTTATTTTAAACCACACATTTTTCAATAAAATAATATTATACGTAAACTCAATTTTTTTCTTATTTTTAAAAACGCACATTCTCAATCAAATCACTCATCCGCTGGCACAAATTGAAGATTGGGGTAAAATCTTCCCTACATTTATGCCTAAACTCAAAGTTTTCTTATTTTTAACCACACAATTTCTATCAAATCACTATTTCAAAATATATTTTTAAAAAGAAAAAAAAAAATGGAGCTCAAACATGCTCTCCTACAAAAAAAGTTTTGATGGAATTTGAAGTCAAGTCTTTGCTTTCGGCAAAAGTAGCTCAAATTGTAAAGAGCTGGCCCCTACATCGGTGTGGAAATTGATCTTTTCATACTTTTGGTGATTTTCATATTCATTTGATCAATGGACTTCATGGTCCCACGGACACAAATATCATTGTTGATAACAAAATATTAAGCACAAAAAAGATGTCTAGACTAATACATATAGGATGAAGAAAGTTCTAGGCAAATTACCATTCACCCGAATTTTCCCAATCTCCCCTTCCACCAACATCCCCGGTTTGACAAAAATTATAATTTCAACTGATGAAACATATTTTATTTCAACTTCGTAGTATCAATAACTTGTTATTCACTTTTTTTTTTGTTCGAATGATTCACAACTTATAAGTACAACCAACCCAAGCAATATAGGGTTGTAAGCAAAAATCGTCAAACCGAAAAATCGAACCGAAACCGCAATTTTGAAACCGTCGGTTTGGTGTCACGTGGACCCGTCAACAAAATGGTTTTGAACCAAACCAAACCGGTCAAAAAGGGTTTGGTTTAGGTTTGAGAATTTTAATTATGGTTTGAAACCAAACCGGATCGGGAAAAAATATATAAAATAAAAATAATAAAAAATTGATTTTTTTTGAAAATTTATCCAAAATTTCAATTTTGTAAAATTGAATAATTTTGTCATTTTGTAGGTATTTTTGTCAATTTCTAATTTCCTATTAATTATTAAGATTTACGATTCGCCTAAGGCTAATTATATATATAAAAAAAAGGCCCAAATTTGAAAGAAGTAGCACTAAATAGCTCAACCCAGATCCATATACTCACAAATCACAACCCTAATCTTCCAATTTCCATTTCTCTCACTCGCAACTCGCTGGTCGCAGCCTCACTCCCCGCGGCGCCTCTTGGTTTCCCCCAAATCGTCGACGCCCTCGAAATCTCGAACCTCCCAGTCGCCGGTGGTGTACGTTCGCCGGTATTATTAGAGTATTTCAGGTTCTTGCATATTTATTTGATCGTGAGTAAGACTTAAAATTGAAATTTTGTCACTTTCTAGTTGAAATCTGTTTACATATTTACTGATCGTGAGTAAGACTTAAAGTTGAAATTCGGGCTATCAGGTGCGCAAAAGACATTTGTTTACATATGAGAGAATATGTATAATTCCGTGTTAAATTGCAGAAAATGAATGTGGGTATATATAGTAGAATGGGGGAGAAAAAATATTTGTAGTTTGTCTTTTGGAAGCCATTATTAAATGGATCCGTGTCTTAATTCTTTTTTTTTTTCCAATTTGCTAATTAAAATTTTTTTTGTGTATGAAGGACAAAATTAATCATGAGTTATGTGGCTTCTTGAGTATGTAAATGTTTCTTGCTTTCGCTAGTTCTGTGAGTTCTGTGACAAAATTTGATGTTTCTTGAGTCTTGTGACAAAATTAATTCGTTTATTCCTTTTGTTAGTGGAAAATGGACATTATTATGATTTTTTGGACCTTATATTTATTTTAGTGGACTTGTATTGTATCTTTATCGTAAAGTATTATCCTAAAACGTCAAAATGGCAAATAAAAAACTATGCTTTAGTTTATTGTGATTTTACTTTTATTTTGTTGTTAGTTAAATTTATAGTAAATATATTTAGTTTGTTTTAGATTTATTTCTAGTAAGATATAAATATATATTGAATTAATAGCATAAAAGTAGATACTAGTCAGGAAAAAAAATATACGAGAAACCGACGGTTTAAAACCGGACCAAACCATTAGCTTTAGGTTTGAATTTTTCTCAAACCGGTCAAAATGGTTTGGTTTGAAAATTTGTCAAAAATCACAAAAATTGGACCTCTTACACCCCTAAAGCAATGTAGATAATTGGAGGTAGAAGAAAAGGAGTGCAAAATAGGAGGAAGCAATGGAATGCAGACCACAACATTAACCAAGAAGGAAATCGTTATTTGCTCTCCGATTAGGTTATTCTTGAACATTTTAGCCTACTTTCAAAGCACGACTAAATCAATCAAAGAGATGAGAATTAGATCCCCGAACAAGTAATCACATTAATAAGTAGCATTTGAAACACACGGACCAAAAAATGGAGTTAGGCCAGTTGCCTAGCAAACATATGGGACCAAGCAAGAATATCTTACCTCTCGAGTCGAATCCAATAAAATAATTTTTTACCTCAAGAATAAAAATAAGCATCAAGGTATTGGCACTTTTGAAATTTAGGGATGGTAGGCGACGAAATGTGACAGAGGAATAAAATTTGAAATTAAATTAAGCTTTAACAACTAAATAGAGATAAATTAAAATTTAGTGACAATTGAAATCTCGATAAAAGTCTAGTGACCACTAATGAAATTTACCCCCTTCATCCCAACACATTGGCATTTCCATATGTAATCGCACACTCGATCGCTCCACCGCCTTCCAAAAACCCTTTTTACGAACACAATCTCACTATCACACTCGCCGTTAAATTCCTCAGAGGCTACGATGGCACCTCCTCCTGGACCCTATTCTGGCACCAGTATCCTCGCTTTAGTAAATTGCATATCCCTTCGACGTTTTTTCCCAGATGTATGAGTACATATATGATATGTTAAATTGTAATGTATTTCTACGGATGCCAGGTGGCTCGAGTGTTCGCTCTTCATTAGGGCTCATCTATGTAAACATGAAACTCAAGGTTCTTTGGGCCTGCTTGGGAGTTGTCGTACCGGTTATAAGTATTTTTTAAAGTATAGTTTTTGAACGTTTATGAGTAGGTCGGTTTTAAGTGGTTTTAGTAGCGATTTCTAAAACTCTTCAACCTATGCTTGAGAGTTTATTATTCACCGATTTTGAAAGTTTTTTAAAAGAATAAAATTACGTATATGTCCCTTAGTAAAATTTTCTTTTATATGAATTTTTTTAACTCATAAGTGATATTTTACTTATAGATAAATATTTTTTTTATATATAAGTTAATATTTAATTTTAAAAAATTAATTAAAGATTTAAGTTAATTTTTTTTACTTATAAGTGAATTTTACAAGTATACGTGAATTTTATACTTTTAAATAACTTTAAGTGAATTTTTTTACTTGTAAATAATTTTTTTTATATTTTATAAGTGAATTTTAGTAGTATTTATATTTTGTAACAATTTTTTACATAAAATTGATTTTTACTTATAAGTAATTTTTAATTATAATGTAATCTTCTTATCTTGCAAGTAATATTTTACTTATAAATATTTTTTTAATTATAATATAATTTTTTTAATGATAAATAATTTTTTAGTTAATATATTTTTATTTACAATTTAGTTTTGATCAAAATATATTTGTTGGAAATAATTATTTTATAAAGGATAAAATTAAAAGAGAATATGAGAGATGGCCAAAACCCGCCGATTTGATGGGTTGAGAGAACCACTAAAAATTGCACTACACTGATTTTGGTTGGTTTTTAATGTTGGATTTTTTGAAAAAAATATTTTTTTCCTTTTCTGCACGCGTTTTTATTGAAAAAAAACATTGTTTCCTTTATTCCCTGTGATTTTTTTTTTTATCATATTTCCATCTTAGTGTTGTTTTTAGGATTTTGTATCCACCCTTATAGATATTATACTCTTTTAACAAGTTTTGCATTAATGAAATATAGAATAATTGTGTTGGCACAGTTATTGTATTTGTTTTGAATTGAATAAAATACTTCGTTCATGTGTCAATTAATTATTTTGCCTTTTATCTTATTGTTTGTTTGAGATCATATACTTCATATATATATATATATATATATATATATATATATATATATATATATATATATATATATATATATATATATATATATATATATATATATATATATATATATATATATATATATTATCTCGATCTGTTTTATTTCCCAACAAGTGCTATCAGAGCTATTAGTTGTGATCTGTTCGAGATTTTTTGTTATTGATGACAACCTTGAAGTATGAAATTCTACTCTTGGATCGCAATACAAAATTTTCGTTATGGCAAGTAAAGATACGAGTTGTACTCGCGCATATGAATTTGGATGGTGCATTGTTGGGATTTGAAAAAATTCTTTCAACTTGGACGACGGAGGAGAAACAAAGAAAAGATTGAAATGCACTTTCATAGATCCATCTTCATCTCTCTAACAATATTCTTCAGGACGTTTTGAAGAAGAAAATGACAACCGTGTTGTGGCTGAAATTGGAGTAATTGTGCATGATTAAAAGTCTGACAAGTAAATTGCATCAAAAGCAAATGTTGTATTCTCATTGCATGGCTGAAAGAGGATTTTTTTTAAGATCATCTGACTATGTTCAAGGAAATCGTCGCTGATTTTGAAACTCAGGAAGGTAAAGTATGATGAAAACGAATTGGGCTTAATCCATTTGTGTTCGCTACTTACTTCGTTTACTTCATTTAGCGAAACGATCTTGTATTGTTGTGATACTCTCACCATTGAAGATGCGTATAATGTATTATTTTAGAAAGAGAAGATGAAGCATTTAGTTGGATTTGAGGTTAGAGATGGAGAATGTCTTGTTGTTCATGGTGATCAGAAAAGAGGTAAGTCGAGGTCAAATTTTAGTAATCAGGTTTGTTATTATTGTAAGAAGAAAGAACACATTAAGAGGGATTGCGACAAATTGCAGAATAAAGGTAATTTTTCTGGAAATCATGGAAAGCAATTAAATACTTCAGACGAGACCTAACATAGTCGAGAACTATTTTATTGATGGAGATGTTTTGATGATTTCTAACATGGAATCCAAACTTGACAAGGAGTGGATTTTGATTACAGCTCGTGCATTCCATATGTGTCCAATCGGGATTTGTTTGAAACATATGAAACGATGACACAATGTGTCGTTGTCATGGGTAACAACGAACCTTATCGGGTAGCTAGTATTGGTAGAGTCAAATTGAAACTAGTGGATGAAACATGTAGAATACTTCATCATGCAGAATACTCTTGATTCAAAAGGGTACACATTCTCAAGAGGTGGTGGAGTCTTGAGGGTTCGAAAGAGTGTCCGTGTTGTAATGGAGGGCGAAAATGTGTGAGGAAAAGTCAATGCAGATTTAGTACCATAGTGAAAATTTAGCTTGGTATTGTACCTTTGGGATTGGTTCGAGGTCCATATTGAAAAATACTACTCGGTCAATTTTGGAGGATATGGATAATTCCGCTTTGCCACCATTACTAGCGGTTCCATCTTATTCAACTGTTAGGGATATATTCATTAGATGTAGGTACATGGATGCTAATTAGCGTTTTTGAAGGTGTTAAGACTAGTAGGGGTTTTATATGAAAGCATTGAGAGTTGATTCTGCTATAGGGTGTGCTTTGATATCGTTTGATAATTTCTAATTTTTTGTGAATTTTAGAGAACCAGTTGTTTGGGTTATGTATCCGTGTTGGATACCATGGAACATGATGAGTATTTTTGTGTTGGAGAAAGCTTGATTCTTGTTGAAGAGTTCGAATTTGTCGTTGCAGTCAGATTTATTTTTCATGTGGAGAAATCTTGGAGCTTCGTTCGTTGCATCGGAATTTGTGTCAAGGTATAGATTGTTGGATTTTTTTTTTTTTATCCAAATTAGGTTGGATTTTTTGAGAAAATATTTTTCCATTTTTGCACGTGTTTTTATTGAAAAAATATTGGTATTATTTCCTTTATTCTAAGTGATTTTTTTATCACGTTTCCATCTTTGTGGTATTTATAGGGTTTTGCATCCACCCTTATAAATAATAGGCATTTTTCACAAGTTTTGTATTACTGAAATATAGAATAATTGTGTAGGTATTGTTATTGTATTTGTTTTCTCTATATTAGTCAATTGAATAAAGTACTCCGTTCCTCTGCAATTAATTATTTTGCCTTTTATCTTATTGTTTGTTTACGATTATATAAATGGGCGGACCCAAGGGGGGTCCTGGGTGGGCAGGTGCCCCCCAACTTTTGAGATTCATTTTTTTTTTAAATAACGTTTGTTATCGATTGAAATTTAAATTTTAATCTAAATCTAAATTAACAATTAATTTTAATAACATATTTTCATGAAATTCATAACTATTTAATTTGTACCCAAATTTACTAAAAAATTGATTTTAATCTCCACCAAACAGGAGTAAAATAAAAATAAATTTGAATTTCGAAATATACAAATTTTAAAAATTCTCCGACGATTGTACGCTAATCGAATCTACAAATTATTTGTATCATTTCGAAACTTATTTCAAGAATTACATTATGGACATATCGAATAGTTCAAACATATATCAAAAACAATTAAAAATACGTTAAACGTGAACCTTTAAAAAGACGTCTAACTCGCATTTTTTTAAACAAAAAATCAATTATTTCATTAAGATTTATTATTTTTGCGATACAAATTTCTCAATGTAATTTTCATCATTTTATTAGGAAATTTTCAAAAAATTTCGAAATTTTACATCCGAAAAAGTCATATCTCATGTAAATTTTTAGATGTAAAATTACATGGAGTATGATTTTTTTAGACTTAAATTTTCGATTGTAAAAATTCTACCAACTTCTTTTCAATTTCGATTGTGCCCCCCGAACGTTAAAGTTTTGCGTCCGCCCCTGATTATATACTTCATATTTTGTTATATATATTACAGCGATTAGTTTTATTTCCCAACATTTACACCGTCTAAAACCGGTGCCCCAAAAAACAACCAAGCAACGATTTTTCAACACTTCATAAATGGTGCCTCTCAAAACCGGTAAAAAAAAAAAAAAAACCTCCCAAGCAGGCCCTTAGGTACTGTAATTTTAAATTTTCTGTCTTTTCCTTTCGATTTTATTTTATTTTTTAATTTTTGGTTGAATTAAATAGAAATAGAGAAAAAAGTTTTGTGTTGAGCTATATTTTGTTCTTAATTGATTGGTATTTCAGTAATTTTGTTCCACTTTAGTTTTTGAGGTTAATTGGTTTGGGGGTTTATCAGAGTGGAAAATGTTGGTTATGTTAAGGGATATAAATCCAACATCGAATAATGATGTAAACACAGACCAATTAATAAAGATCTTGGGCTACTCCTCTTAATAAGGTTGACCTTTTAAGATGGACCCCCAAATCTTAACATGGTATCAGAGCCCATTATGCTCCAACGAGCGATTCCATCCCGGTAAGACTCCAAAAAAAAAATGAGCACGTGGATTTCAAGATTGGTCTGCTCAAACGAGCCACCATCTTGCGGGGGCATGTTAAGGGATATAAATCCCACATCGAATAATGATGTAAACACAGACCAATTAATAAAGATCTTGGGCTACTCCTCTTAATAAGGTTGACCTTTTAAGATGGACACCCAAAAGGTCAACCTTATTAAGAGGAGTAGCCCAAGATCTTTATTAATTGGTCTGTGTTTACATCATTATTCGATGTTGGATTTATATCCCTTAACAGGTTATATGTAGATCTGGCAATTCAAGCAGAAGTCTTCTGTTTTAAGATATTGGGGGTCTTAAGTTTGCTGTGATCTTGTTCCATTTTGTTTGTATGAAACAAGACTAATTGAAGACAGAAAATGGAACCAAAGGATAGCCCTTAGAGCAGGCCGGTGAAATTGGATTATGTTACGATTTTTCTTGGAATCCATTTTTATGTAGACTAACCAATGATGTATTTAGAATTGCAGTAAAGAGAACATTTTCCAGTGAATTATTCGAGGAAGATCAATTCAGACAAATCCCAGAGCTAGTAGTGATAGTTGCTGTTGGGTATGTATGTTTTGTAAAGGCCATAATAATGTCTTTGTAATGCTTGAAGATCTCAGTGCTTGCTGTCACTATTTAATTTTCTCATTGTAAGGCTACAATGGTCTGCCCTGCTGTTTTTCATTGTAAGTCTACATTTTTCTTGTGCCATGCATGGTTTTTTGCTCCATTAGAAGATCGACAAACTAAATGTGCTTGATTGCCTTAGTTGATAATCTTGACTCATTAAGAATCTTGGTGCTTCTATATGCTAGCATTGTACGGTGTTGGTTAACTTATTGTTTTTCAAATTGGTCCAACTGTGAAGTGGTTATCTTTATGGGACTGCAACCAGGGGAGGACACAGCATTGAAGTTCAGCCCGGACGGACGTTGACCAGTCAACGTCGACAATAAGCGATTTCATAGTGAAAAGTGCCAATTAATTCCCAATTCCAATTCTCTCAACCTAATTCTGAGCAGAAAATCATATGTGTGTGTGTGTATAATACGTGATACAACATACTGAACATAGTTACATAAATCGATTTCATAACTCATAAATAGAAAATAACAACAAAACAAAAATAAAATAAAATACATAACAGTTAAAACAGAAACCTTACGGTTTCAGTCGCGGGCGTGTGACCACTCATTAGGGGCTGAGGCTGCTGACGGAGACGGAGTGACGGACGGTTGCACCCTAACGGCGGGTTGGTTGGACTGCTGGTGGTAGATGGATGACGATTCAACCACCAACAGCTACGGGCGAGAGATTTGTGAAGCTCAAGAATTAGGAATTTGAGGATTGATTTCGAATGAAGGGAGAATGGGATTTGGGTTGGGCCTATATATTATATAATTAAAGATTGGGCCAACAAACAAATGGCCCAATCCAATTACAAAATAAAATAAAAAAAGATAGATGGGCTAGGTCGAATTGGCCCAATTTCAATAATAATAAAAAAAAGGACGGGAGAATGGATGAAGAAGACGAACCAAGCCGTCGGCGAAGTGAACCATCTTCTGATTCTTCCCCAAACTGCTCCGACGGTTTGGCTGAGCCCAGCACGTACGGCCGCACCCCCTTACCGGGTGCTAGGTCGCCCCAGACTGCAGCGGAACACAATTATTTTGAAGATTATCACAAATAATACACAAGTCTTGCGTCTATGCATTCCTATGGGTTTGGTACACTTAAAAAACTTGCAACGTGACTTGATGTGTGTGTACTGTCTTAGCTTGTGTTTGAATATCATTAAAGAATTTTTGGAATAGTGTTTGATGGAAGAATGTGTGGTGAAAAAGTGATGAAAAGTTTTAGATTTGTGTGTAATATTTTTTTATTTGTAGAATATGTGATTGAAATGAAGAAAGAGAAAAAAATGAGAATGGGTGTCAAACATAGGCTTAATCTTCTTCAAAGAAGCTAAACTTGGAGTAGATTACATTAATTGTCTGTTCCATTGGATTTATCCACGACTGAACGTGGCTCCTAATTCCTCGTGTGTCTTGTGTGTGCATGCGTGTTTTTGTTTTTTCTTTTCTTGAGCATGCCTTGACAAGCTTGGAAATCTGAAATCATGATTTTATATAGTTTCCTGGTCAAATGTTGTTTATGGACATTCGTATATCAATATGTCGTAGCTGGGCAAATGCTGATATCTTGGGCTGTCTTATTTTCACCAGGTAAAGGCCAAGTCTCAAAAGAAAGCTGAAGTGGAAGGTCACCACTGAAGGGGTGCAGTGTTGTGTTTAGGCTATCTGATGGAAATAATCAGCGAAAAAAATGTAGGTGTTCTATTCTGGCCTGTTGGATAGAACCTTCATTTACTTGTAACTATTGCATTTTCTTGGGAATTCTTACATGGTTCAGGCTTTGATGAATCGGTACTGGTTCAGTTAGTTTCCATACTCTACTGATGATCGCAGAAGTTAGATAAATATAATTTCTTTGAGAAAAAATAACAATTTATAATCATATATCTTTCAGAAAGCGACGAGTTGCTAGCACTTCATTGGACATTTCTATGGCTTCCATTATGAAATGCATTTGATTGTTTACGGGCTGATTATTCTCATTTTTAATCACATCCGTATATAGGCATCATCACGACAGTCTTGGAGGAGGATCTGAAGGAAATGTAAAGGAGAGTACCGTGGAGAAAGGATTTGAGAAACAAAATTTAACTTCATTGGACATTTCTATGGCTTGGCCCACAGCCCAAAATCATGTTCGAGTTTCATTGTGAAAAAAAATGACAAAACTTTCTAGTAGTATTTGGCAATGTTTTGAAAATCAATCCGGGAAAAGGTGAATGGTTAAAAGGTTCAACCGGGTTTAACATGATGCAATAAATAAATAAATAAACAAACAATAAAATACTATGAATTTTTTAAAATTTTCATATTAATAATTCAAAGTGAATCTATCATTGTTAATTATATTCATTATCCTATAATTAATCTCAATACTTCAAAAATTAAAAATTAATATGTTAAAATAGTTTGCTTTATTAAACTGAAATAGTTTAAACCAATCGAAAATTATATTTAACATTATTATATTAATAATCAAGTGCAATTTAAGTTATATTTGAAAATTAAATAAATGAAAAGAAGGAGGTGGATGTTACAATTTAGTTAGTTGGTATTAGAATCAAATTAGTCAATTACACATACATTTGAAAAGTTTTTTACTATATCACTATCTCGCATTGAGAGTTTATGAAACTATTTGAGAGAAGTGTATCTATACAAGACACTATCTCACGTTGAAAGTTTTAAAACTATTTGAGAGAAGTGCATCTATTAAAGGAGTAACATCCAATATTCTTCTATGGGCCTTTGATTGTAGTGCATGTGGTTCATTCATGAAGTAAAATAATTTTAAATTAAAATTGGGAAGACAGTAAGAGTTTGTTTGGGAGAGATTTTTGGGGGAAGAATTGATTTTGAGTAGTGATATGATGGGAAATGTGTGGTTGAAAAAGAAGAAAAAATTATTGATGTGATGGAAAATATTATTTTATTGAAGAATGTGTGGTTGAAAATGAGAATTGATTTACTGTATAAAAATTTAATCCTTCCCAAACAGGGCCTAAAATTGCCACCGTTTTAGTGGGTTTTGAACGATTTTTGTTAGTACTAAATTTTTTTAAAAAATTTTTCAATTGGCTTGCGTTCCTTTAGTCTGAGTCATAATAGGATTCCTGATGGTTGTGTTGTGTAGGGCCTCGTTGAGGTTGGCTCCCCAAGCTGTCCGTCTGTTGGAGTTCAAAGTTCGCGATCAACGTGATGAAGATCTTTGAAGAGATCGAGGTAAGATCAAGAGTTAACCCTTTTAATATGCAAAAATGGTCAACCACGCTCTATATGTAAGACTGAAGACAGATTACCTTAATTTTCGTTCAACTGGACTATAAAAACCAGTTTCAAAACGATTTTACGAGGAAAACTACAAGTTGAATATGATTCCATCAGAACAAACGGTGCAATGGTTTGGGGAGAGCTGCTACACTCACAGCACGGTGCACAGCACCGATGACAGCCCCCTCACATGCAGAGGCGGGGCCCACGATTAAAATAATCAAATTCAGGCGCGGGGCCCGCGCCTTTGTGTCTGTACTGTGACCCGAGCTGTGAGCTCGGGCTGTACATTTAGCAAAATCCATGGTTTGGGGGATGGCCGGCCACGTGATCATGTTCCACAAGTTGCAGAGATCTGGACCCGTAGTCACGTGCTAGACCAGTACGTACGGGCCCCAGATAGAAACTGATTCCCTATTCAATCGCATAGCCACAGAAATATTTTTTCGATCTAAAATTAAATAAAAAAATTAACTTAGAAAGTCATTAGATACGTTAAACCCTATTTGATGATTATTATTTAAAAAAATGGAGTTTTAAATAGTCATTTTTGAAGAATGCGTAATTAAAAAGTATAAAAATATTTTGAATTTACGTGTAAAATATTTTATTACGTAAACGTGTAATTGAAAATAAGTATAAGAATTAAAGAATTTTATTATAACACAGATTTGAAACTCTGAAAAAATGTATTCAGCATGTACAAAAGGACGTTCAACCATTATTTATTATTAGTGATTATTAATGTGGTCGCTTTCTCAACTTTAATTTACATGGAATGAGAACAGACAAGACAAAATGCAGAACTTCAGAAAGTAACATGCAGCCACAAATATAGACTGACACGAAAAACTATTGCTCAGGTTTAGTACATTTGTACTTTATTACGGATTTCAAATACAACAAACAATGTCTTCTGGTTTTCCTTCAATAAGTTAGCCTAAACCAACTTGTTTTAGGTTCTAAATTTGAATAATTTGACAGAAAAACCTCATGTGACAAGTTTTACAGAATTGTACCACAATATATTGTGTTACTAATGCCTACTAAAAAAAACAAAAAACCCGATCAAGTTTCAACATAACTTTTTAATTTTATTAATAATTTTTGACGTTTCAAAGTCCATTTTTCTTAGGGGAGGAATAGCAATCTAAAAGGTAGATATGAAGAACACAGCATTAATAATGATGGTGAGATATTTTCTTTCTGAAAGGGGATTCAGTGATGGATTTCAAACTTGTTGAATAAATACCAGAAATATTGGTGAAGATATATGATCATTGCATTGTGGGCTAAACAGAAGGTATACAGTTTTATGCAAAAGAGTTGTCAGGTACCCTGTGGCTGAAACTAAAAGAGAAATTAAACCAATGCTTGCTTTTAATAGAGATGGGGAAGGACCAGCTCACAATAGGCAATCCTTGCTTCTTTAATGGTCCCTATATTGATAAATGTTGGTGTGTGTGTGGAGGTTGTATGTGTATATAGCTTGTACACATATTTTTCCCGACTTATCTATTACTTAAACTTTAATAGTCGCTTCGATTCGTACTGATTCTTACCCCGAGTCCATCGATAGATTGGCTCATTGTGTTCTACACTTGATCAAGACTCTTCGTTGACATCTTGATGAAATATCAATGATTACACATATTAGCCAAGACTATGAACTCATTGAATAAGCAAGTGTACGACATGTACAATTTAGAACATCTAAGGGCGTCACAATTGGACTTTAGGTTGGATCAGCCAATTCGCTTGTGGTGCGCACATATTATCTTCTCCTTTTGATCAATGATGCACTCCTGACTTAAGGGGAAACACAAGGGTGGCATGGGGTCACGTGACCCCCCAACTTTGGTGCCAATATTTTTTTAACAATCATTAAATTTTCTATGTTTTGTCTTAATTTTCGAAATTATTATGTGATGTCAAAATAAGTAAAAATATTGTATTCTGAATACCATTTCAAAGTATTCATAAGTTTTCTATGTCGTTAATGACGCGCGAAATAGACAACTATAACAAATGTTACGACTTATCAAAGTAGGCCGTTCCATACTAATATTTTGAGAATTTCGATAACACGTCAATTTTAAAAAAAATTGGATGATCATATGCTAACTGAATCCACAAATCACCTATGTTATCTCGAAAACTCATTTTGAGAACTACATTATAGGCATATGAATGATCAAAACAGATATCGAAAATAATTAAAAGTGTGTCAACCGTGCGTTGACATTTAACTCATGTTTTCTTTAAAAAATTTCAATTATTTCATTAACATTTATTATTTTTGCGATACAAATTTCTCAATATAATTTACATCATTTTATTAGAAAATTTTACATAAGATTTGATATCAAAAAATTTCTAAATTTTAAATCCGAAAAAGTCATTCTCCATACAAATTTTCGGATGTAAAATTTCATGGGATTTGATTTTTTTATGTAAATTTTTGAATGTAAAATTCTTCACAATTTGTTTTCAAATTTGATTATGCCCACTAACTCTAAATGTCTGCTTCTGCCCCTGTTGATTTTAATTGGACGACCCATGCCTTTTACATTGTTAGTTACAATTACAATTGCAAGCACCTAATATGATGTTACACACAACATCTCACAGGGGCACAACATGCACATGGCAATATTCAATATCACCATATTGGCAAGGGGCGTAAAAATACTCTCAGAAGTTTATAGTGTAGGAACACTGACATTCACAGCTTCATTTCCATAGACGTCACACCAAAGACACACACAGAAACGCTTCATTTAAAAGTTTAAACTATTAAAGAAAATATATATGTATTCTAATTTTTTTTTTTTAATTTTTTTTGGTCAAAGACTTGACACATGTTTGTCCCGATTTAACATTTTGGGGAGGAATATTTTGTATTTTGGGTAATTAATGTGAATATTTTTAACGAGATTTTGGTCTAAGAAAAATGCTTGGGATTTTTTAAGAGAATTGCGTATGGAGTGAGATTTGTGCAATCCATGCAGTTAGCTGTATTTAGGGAGTGTTTGATGATGATTAAAAATTAGATTTTTAGTATATTGTAACACAAGTTTTTTAAATGTCTGGTTGAAAAGTTGTGGGACCCATAAAAAATATGATTAATATTAATTTTTTAATTTTGACTTAGATTAAAATTTGATTTTAATCCGAAACAAATATGACTTTAATAAATTACGAAAAAAGGAATTAAATCCAAATTGACCTCTATAAAAGCAAGAGTACGTACGAATTTTTTTATATGGACCCCAAAACTTATGATTTATGATGAAGCATACCCTGACAACTTGTCAATTTATTGCAAGAACCGTCCTTCACGTAATTGAGTTTCTTTCGTACTTCTATTAACTAACAACTAAAATTAGATACAAGTTATGCACTAATCGAATCCGAATGTACGAAAAAAACACTATTTAATGAGATCCTTCTATACCAACTGTACCAACTTAAATTTTTAATTTGTCCGTAAGTCTGGTCGATGTTTATAAAATTGTGTATCGTATCAAAATTTTGATTAAAAATTGAATGCATTGAAATGGTAACAACTCCCCTCTAACTAGCCTAAGATTTTAGAAGAAATGGTAACAAACATACAATCACAAGGGGAGACAAATGAAAGTTATACGAAATTGTATGAAATTGCACCGATATAAAAATATAAGTTCCGTTTTGATTTAGCTAAAAAAGTTGATAAAAATTAATTTTAACTTCACTTTTGGATCCAAAATTTTTATCAACTTTTCAATTATATATTTCATCAATTTTTACGGCCTTCAAAGTTGTGACCGAACAATTGATCAACAATTACTACCTTTATGGAATTAAACTAAATGAACATAATTCTTGACACAAGGGTTGTCTGACTACTCACATTGCATTTGGGTCCCAACCTAAATTAAATAATATCGACCTCCCCTATGTCAAGCATTATGTTTGTGTAACAAAACTCATCTTTATGTTATCCCATGCAGAATGCCAATAGGTTTTTTTTTCTGTCTATGAAAAATTTCGAAAATTACAATTATTATTATTATTATTATTATTATTATTATTATTATTATTATTATTATTATTTGGTTAAGAGTCTTGAAGTTGCTAGTAGTAGTGTTTTTTGTTTATAGTAAAGTACATGGGAAATTTTTTCATGAAATTCTCCGAAATGAATAAACGGATATATATAGTAATTACATTTAAAATCTTGCAAATTATCTTAACATTAATTAAGATTTAAGATCACCCTCACGGTGTACGGAAACACCTCTGAGAGAAAAAAATTACATACGGTTTACAAATCTAAACCAGAAAAATATTCATGGGTTCTTGGGTTGGGGTCACTAGAAAAAAAAATACGAACACCCAAATGGGCTAAAGAGTGGGGGAAAAAAAAAAAAATTTAAATCGAACCGACCATTATAATGAAGAAAGATGTTAAAAAAAGACAAAAAACAATGCAGTTTCATCTTGTTCATCTCTCTCCAAATACATTCATGTCCATCCTTAATTTCATCGAAGCATTGATGTTAGAGATCGAAAAACAAACTCTTCGCAAGGAATAGTGAGTCCCATATCATGATCAAATCCAAATTCTTCTTCGGCTCGACGAAGAAGGCACTGAAATTCAGGGTGAGACAAGAATGATATGGGAACTATGTATCTACTTCTGTTTTCACCTACATAAACTGCAAAATGACCTTTTGGTACGTCGTAAGGAAGCCCATCTTCATCATCATAGCCTTGTTTCTTGCCTAAGCTTGAACATCTTTTGAGAATTTGCTTCAAAACTGCTTTTTGTGGCAGTTTGTTTGAAGCTTTTTTGATTGCCATTTGGATAAAAATATGTTTCTTAGACAAGGAAGTTTGAATGAGAAGAGAGGTAGAAAATGGTGGTGAAGAGGATAGAGGTTTGTGAAGGTATTTATGAAGAAGTTTTGTGGGTAGGGTTGGGTAGGGGTATTAAAGGATAGCCCATGGGTTTTTTAGGCTTTCAAAGAGAGTTTTGCAAGGACAATGTAGGGCCTAAACCCATGGGGTCTATTGTTGTCTGTTGGTTCTCTTAATCTTGAATTCCTTAAATAATATGATTTTTAATGTTAACTTCATGGGATGTTGTGTTATGCTAATAATGTTTTAATGGATCGAACTCGAACTCTAGGTGGCTAGATCGACTCGGTGGGGTTGCTCTGGTGCAGAGGGCCCTCAAAAGTGCAGCTAAGTGCTTGTTTGAGATAAACGCGATCGCAATTTTTATTAACCTTTCAAAAACACGTTTCAACGAAATTTATCAAAATATTTTTCTTTTATCAAAAGCTTTGTCAAACAACTCAATTCACATTTTGTTTGAACAATGAAGCAGAAATTAACTCTCTTTATGTTTTTACAAAAAGGCAGAGAAATTTATCGTCCCATTCATATTAGCCTCAGACTTGGCTTTCACTTATGCAAGTCTATTTCAGGTTTCAACATCAGACTTTGTACGGTACTTGTTTCTATTTCCAACATTCTGTCTCCACTGTAAACTTTTGCATTTTTCAACAACTTTAATTTTTTTTTTTTTTTTTTGATACCCTGATATCCCAGTTTAACCAAACTATATCCTGGACCTCTAGCCACCGACCCCTCAGTGACACGAGGAGGTTAATCGCGGGTTATGCCCTTATTGGCTCCCAGGTTCCGACATTGTTTTTACTCCTGACCCCAAGAGAGTTTTCATCACTGCCTTCCACAAAGTGTGCCTTTTAGGAATTGAACTCTCCACGTTGGGATTGCGAGCCTACAAATGCAATTATTCCACCAACTCGGATGTGCCCCGGGGGGCTTACAACAACTTTAATTCTTGTTCCATATCTATTTGAGTGGTGCCACTATTTTACAAAACTTTAAAATCAAATTTCACAAGATAATATTTGCTCGGCTTCAAAATCGACGTCCACAAGAATGCATTTCCTAAAGACTTTACAGAACTATTTTTATTTACTGAAAGTAATATTCTCTTATTTGCAAAAGGGTCCTTCGAGAAAGGATCTAAGGCTCGTGTGTCAAGGTTTCTACTTTTCGTGAAAGAAATTTTTGAAGATTTCACGTTGAACCATCTCATTAACAAAATAAATCCCGAACGAGTTCAAAATCAATTTTTTAGTTTTAAAAAACAGTTTTTGACTTTTTAAAATTCATACCAAACGAGCCCCATGTTATGATATCACATTTATAACTCTTTGGACAGAATTCACCAATGAAATTGATTTTCAGGAAAATGTCCACAATATATTTATAAATCCACCATAGCCTTACCTAGACGTTAAGTATGATTTACTTTTTTTTTTTCAATATATATATATTCCTCTCTAAAAGTGTGTGTGCATAAAAAAGAATCTATTGTAAATCACGGACTAAAACCCAAGAGTGTACTGAAGATTACGAATCGTTATATCCTCAAAATTTGCAGAAATCCATGTTCCCACCCGCAGGATTCGATACTTAACTACTTTTGGCCCTTCTCTAATCTCCCATTATACACTATTAATTTAAGAAGTTTGAATCCTTTAGTTGTTCTCTTTCCCCCGTTTTGATCGTCCAGTCCAAGTAGTAGCTTTGTACCATGATGCTATACATGTTGTTCCTAGGTGTTAGGTTCTAAAGATGTTGTCAATCTTTTAACAAAATTATTGATTAAAAAGAGTTTTTAAAAATCAAAGTGTCAAGTGATAAATTGTATAGGTGAGTTAGAAGTCCTAAGGTTCGAGTATGGAATGAGGAAAAAGGGTCGTCGCAATTTCAATAGTCTATCTGGACATTGCTTGAGCAACACACCGTCGCTCGAGCGACTTTGTATCCCGAGAAAACCCAATTAGCATTTTTCAAGGTTTTTATTCGGTCCATATTACACAAAATCTCTACACTATATATATTCACGCCTCCATTCGAAAAAGAGGGTTAAACATTGAGAGAAACAAGAGATTACTTCCTACGTATCATTCTAATCGTTCAGCATTCGTTTTGATTTCTTCGTAGCATTGAAAAACATCAACTTCACATAAACCAAACACTAAAACACATACTTCCATAACATCCGTCAGAGTTCTGAAAATCAAGGAAGGTGACCAGAGTTCCAGTTGTTGGAGAACGAGAAGTTCTTATTGATCTACGATAGACTAATTCAGAAGGTCAAGAGTTGGTGCAGGAGCACGCAATGCAGGAGGGCTTTGGTTTTTACAGTTAGGAGGTTAGAAAGTGCTAGAATTAGTTGAGTCTAAAGTACTGTAAATTGATTTGTTTATAGTGGATTTTTGCTGAATTGGGTCTGGAGTTTTTACCCAGTTACGGGTTTTCTTCGTCAATAATTTTAAAGTGTTATCTATTTTTCAATAATTTATTAATTGCAGTAATTCAACATAAGATAGTTTTGCATCTGAATTCATCTTGATTAATTAATAACTGTGACTTGTTGCATTTATAAATTGGTAAATTTAAATTTCGCATAAACACTTATTCACCCCTCTCTTGGTGTTAGTTGGGCCGAACTTTGTTATTTCTAGTGGTATCATAGCCTCATTTTGATTTCTGACACATTTAATCTAGATGAGTCAGTCTCTTTGTGTGTCTCCTTTTTTTACGGAAGCAATTATGCATATTGGAAGGTTAGAATGAGAGCATTCCTTAAGTCTCTAGATGAGCGGATTTGAGTTAGTGTACAAAATGGTTGGACCGCCCATTTCTCTACTATTTCAGGTGTAGTTACCCCACATACATTTTTTTTGGACCAATGATGAACTAGCTGAGTGCAATTGGAATAGTAAAGGGCTTCCTGCCCTATTTATAGTTGTCCGTTGAAGAGTTTAGAAGAGTGTCGATATGTGAAACTGTGAAAGAAGTTTGAGATATTCTAGAGATTACACAAGAGGGAACCAAAACCGTTAAGAACTCTAAGTTGTAGATATTAACTACTAGGTTTGAAAAAATTAGAATGAAGGATGATGAATTGTTCAATAAATTTTATGCGAAGCTGAATGACAAAGTGAACTCTAGTTTTAACCTAGGTGAGAGAATTCCTGAGTTTAAGATTGTTAGAAAAATCCTGAGATCATTACCTGAAAGATTTAGACATAAAGTTACAGCTATCGAGGAAAGCAAGGATCCAGATGCTGTTAAGATTAAAGAATTTGTTGGATCTCTCCAAACTTATGAACTCACCATAACTCAACCTCAAAAGAACAAGTCTATAACCTTGAACATTGTTAGGGAAGAAGAGTAAGGTTCATCTGATTTGGAATGACTTAATGATGAGGAAATAGCCTACTTTGTTAAGAATTTTCAAAAAATGTTAGAAATAAGAAGAAGACTAAAGAGAGACATAGAAGTGATTCCAGTGATTCTAGAAAGAGATCTAATCATACAGCGGAATAATTCTTCTCCCAGAAGAAAATAAGTAAAACGCATTTCCGACAATTTTATATGCTAAAAAATATTCTAAAAAAAATCAATCACAAACTACAAGAATACACACAATTATTTTATGTGGAAAAACTTCCTCGACATTAGGAATAAAAACCATGGGACCTAGTCCAGTCAAAACCTCCACTATCAATCAAATAATGGGTACACAAAATCTTTTCTAATCAAACTAGAGGCTACAACGTATATTTCTTTAAGATAACAAAAATTTTGACAAAACAATATGAAATAGGAAAAAAAATATCAACAAATCCTATTATTGTTCACGCACAATAACCAATGTTCCCGAACTCAAAATTCGATCTTCACCATTGTATTTCTGTGTCTTGTGAACCTCTCCTCCAAATTTCAGCTCGATCGGACCATAGACGAATTGAGATCGGACTTTTGATGAAATCGGAGCTCGATCTAAACACAGGAAAATCGGAGCTTTTCAAAAACGAGTTGGATTCCTATTTTCTCCAATATTCTTATATTTATATCCATCATTAGGATTAACTACCTAATGAGCTTAGGATTAGGGGTGGGCGTGGATTGGGTTGGGTCGGTTTTTTGCTCAACCCAAACCCAACCCAACATGGTCGGTTTGATCGAAAATCAACCCAACCCAACCCATTTAAGTGTTTCAACCCAACCCAACCCAACCCAATCAAATTTCGGTCGGGTTGGGTTGGGTTGGGTTGGTCGGTTTTGACTTTGCGCAAAAAAGACCTAGATTGTTCGTAATATGCATCATCAAAAGCTCTGAAAGAAAAATCAATTAGGATATCATTACCAGTTATTTTCTTGTTCATAGTAGCATATACAAACAGTTTTAGCCCCACTCCCAACATCAAACTTGTTTTCTGAAAAAAGAAATGATAGAACCAGAGGCAGGAACAAGACTAAAATCTGGACATTCCTAAAAAGAAATGATGCTGTAAAGTAAAAACTACATGTAAAGATCATACAGCAAAACCTCGAACTCACTCAAATCAAAGTAAAACTCTGATATCATATTCAATATACTATTATTTAAACCCACACTTCTATTCACTGAAATTCTAATCTAATAATAAAACATTCAATCAAAAGCTATTAACAGGATATGAATTCTTTACTTGAAACTAATCATTAAATCTGTATACAACACATGGGAGCTTAAATAAGAAAGAAAGCAAATACCTAGATGGGTCTCCATGAGCAGCCAACCATGGATGAACCGAAACCATCAACAATCTGCTGCCTCCTCCCTTCTCGTCCCAATTTTCTGATACCTTCACCTTCAAACATCATGTTGAGCCCTATAAACTAGAAATTGAAACGAGATCTGGAATCCCCCTCTCGCCCTATCTCCACGAGCCCTAAAATCGGCGATTTGAGAGGAAAAAATGACGGGAGTAACGGAAAGTTGAAATGAGATCTGGAATCCCTCTCTCGTCCTATCTCTATGAGCACTAAAACTGGCGATTTGGAATGAGAAAATGACGGGAATCGCGGCCAACGGGACAGAGAGAATTAGGAGTGGAGTGAAACTGTGAAAAGTCTTAGGTTTGATTTGGTTGAATAAATTTTGAGGGATTTTTTTTTTAATATGTGGGACGGGTCGGGTTGGGCGGGTTTTTTTGGTTCAACCCGCAACCCGACCCAACCCGACCCACCTTCAACACTCCAAACCCAACCCAACCAAAAAAAAAGAAAAAACCCAACCCAAACCGGTCGGTTCGGGTTGGGTTGGGCGGGTTGAGCGGGTTGGACGGTTTTTTGCCCAGCCCTGCTTAGGACTATAATTTGGGGAAAATTAGATACAGTACCCTAAAAAAATTAAGTATTTGATTAATACGTTGAAAATAACTAAAACTACAATTCCCGTATTAATTACTTTCAAAACCTCCACACCAGTCACCACAACAAAAATCCAAATTAGAAGCAGAAATCCCCGAATCGGAAAACCATCTAGAAATCTCCGACTTCGACTCCAACTCTCCAATGTTCTTGCAAAGAGAAAACATTACTCACCAATTTAATGTTGCTACATTTTTGTAGTTTTAACGAGAGTTTCCCATTTGGATGATTGGGTGATTTTGGGGGTGAATTTTGAGCGAAAATCTTTTCTTGCACTGTAAATCCACGATTGTTGGTAAATCTTTGTTGATATTAGGTCAAATTTATCTATGTCCATGCTATTAGCAGCCAATGACAACTTGTTTGATGTCCAACTATTAAATGTGGCTTTCAGTATTACAGGCAAACACAGTTGGAAACCATGACTAGTGAAAAGGCTGCAGCTGAGTTTCAATTGGAGAAAGAAGTAAAGCGGCTTCAGGAAGCACAGGTCTGCACGTGGCCAATTTTGTTTTAAATTTTGTTATCATTCTCGTTCATGATTATACATGTGTATGTAGAGTGTAAATCACCATATAACTTATAGTTCAAAACAGTTAGAAGCTGAAAGAAGCAGAGCTTCTCGTCGAGCATCATCATCTTGGGAAGAAGATGCTGACATGAAAGCATTTGAGTATGTGCCTTTGTTTAATTTCTTTCTATCAGATTATGTACTTCAGTTAAACTCCTGTATGATATGTGTATTAAGAGAGGGCAATAGTTTCACATGAATCAAAGTCATCCAAGAGAAAATCTAGGAGTATTGAAGGAAATTCAACCTTGAAGAATTACACTCATGAGTTTGAAGGTAACATTGAATAAATTTTGTTTTTGAAGTTGAACTTTGAATTTCAGTAGATTTTTCGTTCATTTATATTTGAAGCAAGTTTGGGCATAGATTGTGATGAGTTTGTGTATAAATGCATAAAAAGATTGTTCTTTAAATTTGGGATTAGCTCCAAAACTGTGGCAAACTATTTCCCTTTAATTTTCTAAGATACGTGATGATGTTTGACAAAATGTCTCAATTAGAAATGTTGAGATTTTGTTGTAGTGAGAGGATTTGTAGCAAAATTTCTTGATTTGTAGCAAAATTTCTTGCTAACTCTATGCTCTGTTTGCATCAGATATGGATCTGTAATAGGGATCGAGTTTCCTCGGGGACTTAATAGCATCAGAGGGTGAACTGCACTTGCCAATTCAGATGTTTATGAGCCGGAGCTACTACTTTTAGCTTCTGAGTAAAGCCGAACGTGCATTAGTGAATATAAGTTATTGTAATATTCAATTATACGCTTTTGTGCTAAAATTTTTCCAAATTTAATGGTTTGGCCTACTTAATATGTTAGGTTAGAATCCATAATCAGGGAGCTATTTGGAAACACTTAAGAATCAAATTATCAATCCAAGTTGAATTTGCGGTTTGTTTTTGACTTGTTTGGAATGTTTTTTCACCTATCTAATTCTTTATTATTTCGTAACAATAGGCTAGTCTAGTCTAATTGTTACCACTGAAAAGCTAGAAGTCGTTTTAGTTTTAGTTGGACAATAGGTGCGATGAGGCCCCTAGTTCAAGTCCAATAGGTTTCTTGTCATTATGTGTTTTGTCACTTTTTCAAATATTTGCAATTTTTTTAAACTTTTGTTACTTCTTTGAACGTTTGTCACTTTTTTTAATTTATATTATTTTTTAAGTGTTTGTCACTTTTTTCTATTACCTTTTTTTATTGTTTTTTATTTTTTTTTATTCCTGTCACTTTTTTACGTCATTTTTTTTTACTTAAAAAGTGATATTAAAAGTGATCACGAATTTATTAGGAAAAATACTAAGTATATCGATGGTGTTTGTAGAATGTCCGAAAAGAGGAATATTGTGTATATGTTTGTTTTTGTTTAAAGTTAAAGTTCCTAATTAATAATTTTGTCCTTTTATGACAAGTTGCAAGGAAGTTACAGCAGTCATATTTAAGGTGGAAGGGGTGAAAACTTTAACAGCGGCGGCTCCGTCGACTATCCCACCATTCCAGTCTTATCAGCTTCCTTCTGAGAGATCGAGTCCAAGTTCTGTCAGCTTTCCCCTTGTGATGCTTGAGGAAGCTCGTAAAAAGTGGTGCTGATTATACTGTTTTGCATGTTGTACTTTTTTGCTTCGAAGGTGTTCTTGATGCTATGTATTTCTTGGTGGACAGTAACTCAATTCTTGTATAATTGTTTAGAAGATAAAGTTATGTGATTTAATCTTGTTTTGGAGCTGAAAATTGTGGGTTACGATTGTTTGTAAGATTTTTTTCAGAAAAGAGTGGTGAATGAATAGTTTGTCACTTTTTCGATTGATGTTTTTTTACTTTTTCGAATGTTTTCGATTGATGTTTTGTCACTTTTTCGCATGTTTGCAGTTTTTTTAAACTTTTTGTCACTTTTGTCACTTTTTTAGTATTTGCCACTTTTTTCTATCACATTTTTTTATTGTTTGTCATTTTTTTACTAACAAAATCACTTTTTTTGTAAACGTGAGATTGTGTCACTTACTTATTTTATGCAGTACCATCTAGGAATGTCAAAATTGCTCTTCAATTTTATAAAAGTGACATTGTGTCACTTTTTTAAATTTTGCCACCTTTTAAGCTTTTGTCACTTTTTAATAAGATAAAAAAATGAAATAATTTGTTATGTTTTCCTAACATAATCGGCACGTGGATTTGCATGAACATGTTGATTATTTGAAGAACATGATTACTGGTGTTGCATGAATGGATGATTCGATTTTGTGTCACTTTTTTTGAGTTTGTGTCACTTTTTTGAATTTGTTTTACTTTTTGAGTCACTTTTTTTGCGTTTGTGTCACTTTTTTAAAAAAAGTAAAAAAGTGACAATTTTTATAAAAAAAGTGATATTGCGCTACTTTTTTCATTTTACACAGTATTTTTTACTTCCTAAAAATTTTTCACATGATTTTTCAAAACATCCATAATTTTAAGGGTATTTTTGTAAGTACCCCTATAATTTAAGACCCCAAACATGGGCTTTCCTCATAATAGGAAATAACCCAATAATAATAAACTTTTTAGTTTAGGGTGGCAGTTTATTTAGACATTTCATGCTTAACTTTAATGCATAGCTTCGTGTCTGTTGAGAACTTTACAAGATGGGTTAGGCAATATTATTAGAAGGCTTTGATATATGCAAAGATTTTCGTTAATTAATGATTCGGCAAAAGTAACAACGAAGAGACCACAATAAAGAAAAATTCGAAGGAAGACAAACAGTTATTAAGGATGAGTTTGGCATGGTGGCGGCTCACACAAAGAGGACAATGGGACTATTCTAGGGTGGAGACTAAGGTCTATTTTTCGATGGGCTCAGAATGTAGAAGTCCAATCAGATGTATTATCTTTGTTTGACAATGTAGGTTTTGATCATGTTACTTCATTCTCTTCCATGAACAAAGTACCTCACATGGTGAATTCTTTCTCTTCTTTAGATTGATAAGTTTGTAAGTCGATTGATTTGTATAACTTGGTTCTCTCACTCACAATTTGTGATGGTTTAAGTTATTATTATTTCGTTTTGACGCTAAAGGGTTTATTAGAATATAAAGTAACATAAGGTCGTGACCCACAATTTTAGAATGAATTTTATTTATAACGTCAGCACATTTAGATCGTTATCGTTTATACAGAAAAATAAACTATATAGTCTTTTCTCGACGAGCAATTCTAATTCTTAATTCTATTTCAAGTGATAATTTTGGTAGCAACACCAACAATGTACGGCTGGAATGTAGAGGCCTGTTGGAGAAAAATGGGTCTACCCATTTCGTCCTCCAATTGAAACTAGCAGCAAAAGAGGGCCTACCTACACCACCAAATATTGGAAAATAGCAATTATCAGAAATGAACCAACTCAGTTGAATTGAGCACCACTCGAATTGCCGGAAAATTTGTATCTCTGCATGTTCCAAGGCCGAGAAATCTATCTAAAAAGCCATAGTTATAAAAACCGGCCCGGCCTGGCCGATCAGCCCATAAAAACCGACGGCCCGGACCCTTGACCGGGCCGGGCAATGTAATTTTATAGAAATGTACTTGACTCGGTCAAAATCAGGTTTTGATCGAGTTAACCGGTGATTTACATGGCACGATTGATCGGTTTGGTTGAGTTTTAAAATTCTCTTACGAAATTTTTGAGTTCAAGAGAATTGAACCTTGGACCTCTAAGAAACTTCGATCCAATCTTTTACATTATTTTATAGACCTAAATAATTAGTTAAATAATTTAAAGATTTTAATTTTTCCCCTAAAAAAAAAAAATTAATACTTTATATATTTTTATAAGTTTTTATGCAATGACCCGTCGATTGAACAACTGGGTCACCAATTGAACTATTAACCCATTGACCCGCTGCATTGTTTGGGTTTATGTTCGGATAGAGTCTGATAACTATGTAAAAAGCTATTAGATCAAATGCTTTATATCGCCCTTTCGTTTTAATTCGACATAACTTCGTACATACATTACTAGACATATGTGATAGAATGATCGATAAGATTATACTTATGTAGTATTGTCCAGTTCACCCAATGACATTCTATTGGTGTTGAGTTTTTACTATCTAGTCACGTCCAATCTTCTTTGTACCTAATGTGCTATAAACTACTTCGAGTGTAATGTTATGTAAATAATAAAAAGATTGTATGAGAAAAGGAATTGAAGGATGAAAAAGACGGAAGTGGTGCACATGACATGGTCCCTAAAAAATGTGGCGTTATGCACAAACAAAATCATAAACCGAATTTTCCTCTTTGAAATTGATGGTGACCGAACCGTCCGTATTGCACATGAACCCCATGTTACTCATATTCTAAAATGTAGCTATGAAATCTCGAAATTTCAAGATCACGTTAGCATAAATTAAAATCGACATAATTTGATATAATTATAAGTGATTCTAATCGAAGTGATAGACCATGTAATCATAGCAAAGTCAATTACGACAAACCATACCAATTTCGATCTGCCACATTTATGCATTACCTGTGTCGGATTAGGTCACATTTATTACAACATTAATTTTTCAAATTTTCATCACAGTTTCATTTTAGTGTATCACTTTTAATTGCACAAAAATGTCTAATAATAATTTATTGTCAAACTTAAGTCTTTCAACTTTTTTCTCATATTTTTACTCTCAAATTTATATTTATTAGCACGTCTGTTGATTTGTATCCAAATATTTTGAAATGAGGGCAAATATTATGTCCCATTTTTATATTTGTTATTTTTTCTTTGTTTATTTTAAAATATGGAGAAAATAAGCCTTTTATGCTTTCTTAATGATTTTTTGGAACTAAAACTGACAAAATGGGCTAATTAATGAAAGATTAATATTAAACTGCAACAAAAAAAAGTTGAGAACACAAGTACAACAATAAAAAAAATTGAGGACCTTTGATACAAATAAAAAGTGCCCCATAAAAAAATTGTGATGTCAATAGAGTCACCATTCTCATTTTATTTTTAAAGGAAAGTACGCCAAATACCCCATTTTCTTTCATAATTTCAAATATATTGGCCTTTATTTTTTATTTTCAAAATATTGTATACATCCCCTAATTTATTGTTTCCAAACCACCACAACTACCAAATCCCTCCACCACATCCACCATAAAACCACCACCTCCATCCACAAGGACTGCCGCCAACATCCATCATAATCCACCAACTCCGAAACCTAGTCCATCTACTGAGCCGACATCCCCAACTACCATCTCGTCGCTACCATCAACATCAACAACCATCACCAACCTCGAGTAAAGGTCGCGATTGTGGATTTTGATGAGATACAGAGTTTTATGTATTGTGGATCTGATTTTATGGATCATAGATGTGATAGATGTGTGATTTGTCAGGTAGAGATGACGGTGGTGGTCGAATTCTATTTGGAGTGGCATTTTGTGCTAGTAGGACAGTGATGGTGAAATGAGATTTGGGCCAATGTTTGTAGTCCAAGTGGTAGCGAAGTAATAGAGTATTTTACGTGTTACAAAAAATTGTAACATTTTATGTTACTAATGAAACACAATATTTTTGCAATTAAAAACATTGAGTTATTTTTTAAAATAGTTTGTTTTCTTGTGTTTTTATGAAAAGAATAATGCTGTCTAGCATCACTAATATTATAATACCAATTTAAGTGGCTCTATATAATAAACTCAATGAAATGTGAAATTAAGTTACTCGTTAATTTTATGTCTCATTTAATTTCAAGTTACTGTCACCTAAGTCGGTGTTTAAATAACATTACTCTCATGAACATTGTCCCTTTATTTCTAATTTTCAAAATACTACATACATCCCCAATTTACTGTTTCCATACCATCACAACCACAAAATCCCTCCACCCATATCCACTATAAAACCACACCTCTTTCCACCACGATTACCGCCTGCGTCCATAATCCACCAACTCCAAAACCACATTGCATCCACTTAGTCAACATTGCCAACCACCATCTTGCCGCTACCATCGACATCAACAACCATCACCAACCTCTGAAAAAGATCACGAATGTGAATTTAGATGAGACTCCGAGTTTTATGAATCGTGAATCTAGTTTTATGGGTCATTGATTTGGTTTTATAGTGGTAGTGTTGTGCAATTTTAGTGGTGGTGGGGGCATATGATGGTGGTTGTGAAAATTTACCGGATAGAGATGACGGTTGTTGTAAAACTCTCGTCGGAGTGCCTTTTTGTGCTAGTCGTGGTGGTGATGAGAATATGGTAATGGTGATGAGATGAGATGAGACTTGGACCCGCTGCTTGTAGTCCAAGTGGTCGACGGTGGCGGGGAGCCAATTATGGTGGTGAAGGTAGTGGGGTGGCTAGTGATGGCAATGGGCCGAGCCGAGCCGGCTCGGCCCATTGCCCCATGAGCTCGGCTCGTTGCCCTACGAGCCGAGCTCGTGGCTCGTTACAAAACGAGCTGAGCTTCTGCTTGGCTCGTTTGCTCGTGGGCGAGCTCGGCTCGGCCCACGAGCTCGTGATTCACGAGCCACGAGCCGAGCCGGCTCGGCTCGGCTCGTGGCTCGTCAATTTTTTTTTTTTTTTTTTGTTTTTCTTAGTTTTTTTTTTCAATGTTTTTCACGAGCCCACGAGCTCGGCTCGTGGGCTCGGCTCGTGGGCTCGTGCCCCACAAGCGCTCGTCTCTTAACGAGCCGAGCCGAGCCGAGCTCGGCTCGTCTATGAACGGGTCCGCTCGGCTCGAGCTCGGGCTCGTCAAAAGCGGCTCGTGGATCGCTACAGTACGAGCCGAGCGGCCGAGCCGACGAGCCGCTCGGCTCGATTGCCATCACTAGGGGTGGCATAACACAATATTTTACATTTATAACTTGAGATGAAAAAAAAAGTGTTATATGATATTTACAAATACACACAATATTATTGCAATTAAAAATATTGAATAATATTTTCTGAAAATGGTTTATTTCTTTAGTTGTAGTTTTATTTATTTATTTATATTGACTATTGTAGACCAGACCCCACTAACTACAGGCCACAATGTCAAGCCTGCACAGACGCTCTTCACAAGCGAGCCAGCCCACAGGCCATGCTGTCTGACCTTTGACTAATCGAACCCAGCAAAACATATCGTTTGGAATTGTATTTACAAATGAAAATGAAAGTTGTGATACAGTGTACATTTTAGTGCGATATTAATGAAGTGTACATAGCTGGGTGCGCGTGACACACAACAGCATTGAATAAGAAAATACTTGAAATCATGCAAGAAAATAATGTATAATCTAAACTGTCCTAGAGCACTTAGTGCAACTATAAGAAATAATGCACTCTGAACATTAATAATCTGGTATATGCATATCATCAATTGCATTACATTTTCGAGTACTTACATATAAATATGCTGAAGCTTTCTTGTCTGACAAGAAAATAGTACAAGTAGGAAATTGTCGATATGTCAATCTTTTGATGTGATAAGATTTAACGCATTGCATGAGATATAATGCACATTTACAGGTCGGATGTAGATTTTAGCTGTGGAGGCTGCCCATCCATCAAACCCAAAATCGCCAACATATGAACGCGTTTAAGACATAAAGCTGAGAATGAGGAAAGGAGAAACTATCGATTTTTAAATAAAGAATGAATGTTACTTTGTATAAATTGGCTACTTTCATTGGTTGATTACAACCTAAAGTTCCATTTCCACTTCTCCTAAACAGTTCTTATTCCAACAAAACTGGGGAAATTAGATTTTCATATTTGATCCTGATTTCTGGCTGCATCACCAGTGGACTAGGATCTGCAGAGAGATCTGTGTATTGGCCAAAGGGCATATGGATCGGATCAAGTAACAGCTATAACTTTTCTATTCTATTGAGTTTGATCCAAATCTGACCTATTCAATGGGACAATTGTACTGGCTGGATACAAGCTGAGAAGATTTCTTATTCCAAGCTAGTGGGTGCAAGTTCTGTGCAGAATCATACATAGACGCACGATGCTAACAAAGCTGCTACAAAGTTAGTGATACCAGTTAGATGATTGCTCTTCTGGAGTAAAATTCCTCCCTCCAAGAGGTTAGTTTAAATGTGTAAAATTAACCCATTTTGGTACTAAATCCAACAGACTTGTTTAGTGTTTCGTCTGCTTCAGGGAAACATAAGGCTAATGTACAATTTAGTGCAAACAAAACAAACACGTGGAAGCAGAGAGTATTTTATTTAACTAACTTTGTTAGTTACATTTTTATGATATGATATGGACACTGTCTGACACGGAAAATGAGCGTAACACACTAGAAATTTCCTTCCTAATACAATTTTGGAGGTAAGTTTCCTTCCTAATACAGACAAGTTTGGAGGTAAAATTCTTCATTTTTATATCTGCCTAAAGATAACAGGTAGATGATTTTCAGGGAATCAAGGACAGATATATCGCAGCAAGAAAAATGTAGAAGAGCAATTAAATCCATTAATAGTGACCTGTTGGCGAGCACCGGCAAGTATTAATAGTTCATCTGCCTCAGAAAAATTGCCAAACCACTGGCTCAAGCGATGATCAATTGTGTCCAGTCATGTCACCCCTCTTCCTTCTGTTAACATCCTCCATTGGCATTATAAACAAGCACAAAAAACATGTTGAAGTATGGTGAATAGAAAAATCCTTTTAACAACCAAAAAATAAGAACAAAAAAGGAAAAAAAGACACACCAGGAGGCAAAGTAATGTCCGCAGGTGGTCTGGGCACAATAACTGCAGGATGATTTTTCATTTGGGATAAGAGACCCTCTGAAGGCTCAAGGAAAACAATTTCATCGTAGGATTCTGCGACAACAGGCTTCTTAGTGGACAAAGGACCAGACTCATCCTCTGGGTATAACTTCAAATGATGATACCTGAATGCAATTCATCCTTTCACATTCAATGTCAACGTTTTGCAGGGACACCCCATGAAAATAAAGAAGCCTATTCATTAGTCATTACATTTAAGCTGAAAGGTTTATTATCAGCAAACTCATAACTAATGTTAGAAATTGAGGCCTAAGAACCACAATCACACCATTCCAACTCCATCACTCAACTCTATGTTGCTATCCACAATTGCATTTCTAAGCAGCATTGGTTGAGCCATGGACGTACACACACAAAAAAAAAAACATAACTAAAATGCACCTCAAAGAGGATCAGTATCCGTATACCCTGGGGTGCCACCAAAGCACCCCCGTCTTAAAAGAATAAATTACATTATTTCATTAGCCTTTTCATATCCCTCTGTTGTGCCACCAAAGCACCCCTGTCCTAAAAGAATAGTTAATTACATTATTTCGTTAGCCTTTTCATATCCCTCTATTAAAAATTAAGTGTTGAGACCAACTTAGGGAATTCAAACCAGTTCTTGCTAGCAACATAGTTTCGCTCTCCCAGTGCCAAACAAACCTGATTACCAGACATAATTGGCGCCCCTTCGGCAAACTTTTCCTTGTGCAAGCTTTTCTAATTGCTTAAAGCGGAATTGATTGATCTGACCTACAATCTTTCTCTTCAAAGACGTCGAGAAAAAAAATATTTAATTAAAAAAGCTTTGCATAAATTTCAGCTGAAAATGTATTAAAATTGTGAGCAGAACTAACAAAAAAAATAATGTGATATAGGTAATATATCGAGATTTCAACCTTTGCACTCATCAAGAAAGTTCTCAAGCTCACAGCTAATATACAAAAGATTAGAGAAAAATGCAAGAAAGTTTAGCACGCCAAATACGATAAGAACAAAATTCAAAAGTAATGAAGAAATTGTTTGAAAAATGAAAATAGCAATTGCATTTCAGAACAATAGCACAAGTGCACAAGTATTGTCCATTTTGTACATTTTAGCCTCAATATAACCTGACAAAAGATCATTCACCCAACGATTTTCTTGACAGAGAATTCATCAAACACCATCTGCACCATACATAGAGAGCAAATTTTCTTGAAGTTCGACCAATGCACCATGCAAAAACAAAGTAAGCAAACTAATGTACAAAGCATTATCTATACAAACACAATTAATGAGCAGAACAGAGAGGATGCAGCAGAAGAATGAGGAACCCATATTGAAAAATAAAATGTCATTAACTTCATTTTCCTATTAAAAAACATTTCTTTCATGGGGGAGTATTATTTTCCTCCTAAAGCTTTGTTCATATATACAGCTCTGCTTTACAAAATTGATTCCTATTAGTCTAAACTACTAGCTAATTTCATATTTTACTCAATTGAGAAGTGACATCAATGAATACATCCTTGCTGCAGGGAATTGTGAGGCCACCCATCGGATGATCAAACCCAAATTCTTCCTCAGCTTGACTTAACAAATCTTGAAATAAATGCTAGTTCAAGTATGATACTGGAACAACAAATCTCTTCTTTTCATTCTCCCCAACATAAACAGCAAAATGACCTTTTGGAATATCTAAAGTTGTTTGGTTTCTCGTCAATGAAGACCTTCTAAGAAAATTCTTGGAATGAATATTGCGAAGCATGCGGATTGCCATGATTCAGAAGGATTTTTCTTACTTGATCGAGGAAATCTGAGGAGATTCTAGGTTGTGTAACAAGCAAAAGATGAGATTGTTGTGAAGCAATGTATGCTAATAAATGAATATATATAGATGAATGGCTCTCTGTGGCAATCCTTCACTTCTTAAGTTTGTGGTGAAGAGGCATTTGGATGGGGACCATATCACCAGACAGAAACATTAGCATATGAGAATTCACATGGATCTGTTTTTCAATTGATACAATAAAAGTTTGTTTATGTCGAAACATCAAATACCTCAGCATTTAAGATAAGATGGCCTACAGGGGATAATTTGAATGAAATAAATAAGGACTACAGATGGAGTCTTTTTTCATTGAAGCAAAGTCTGGCCTACACTCAGAAGCATGCTTGGAGCACCTAATCTTTCCTATCAAACTAAGGTCACATATAGAAAAATATATTTCTGTTCACATATGTAGACAAACATTAATCAAAATTTGTACCTGTCGTGATGCCAAAGCAACTTCACTAACCATTGTACCTAAAATAAACAACCGCAGATATTAAATCTTCAACAACTGATTGAGTGGTGAAGAGAAATTGGGAAAGGGGCAAGAAAAGCGCATCAGCACAAGGGATCACATGGTTTTGTCTTTCAATCACCACCTAATTTATAAGCAAAGAGCTAACTGCATAGATACTCAAAAACATTATTCCCCCAATTTCTGATAACATAGGCTACAATTAGATTATTTAGTCAAAGATATTAGATTTGTTTAGATGGTCAGTTCATGATTTCATTGAACAAGGTTGAGACACCTTAATTCATGTGTTTCGCTGGAACAAGTTAACCTATAGACAAGCATACCCGGTTCTCTATAATAGTCGATGTATAAATTGGCAATAAGTAAGAAAATACTACGCTAAGAACAAGGTCAGGAGCACATTTGCTATATAAAATTGGTTGCTAAGCGTTGAATGCATTGATCATTCTATGGGGATAATATAGAACTTTATGCTGAAAATTTTGAGCTGCAAAATCCTATATAAAGATTCAGCAATGGAGCTTACTTGCCTTTCCCAGATTCCCGTCACCACAAAAGACCACACGATACACAATAATATTAACAATTTCATTTAACTCAGCTTTTGAATGTAACTCTCTGAATTATTAAGAATTGTTTTCAGTTAATTAGTTTCAGCATGCATGGAGTTCTTCCCAGGAATCCATAACCCACCTGAAATTTTCTTCAAATAATTTAAACATGGTGAAAATTTGTCATAACATTAATACTATTTTCAATCACATTTATTTTGGCTGTTCTTTTTTTGGTGGAATTACATCTTCTTTATACATGAAGAATGAAGATATTCAATTTTTTCTCTAACAGAAATAACATAGTTCATCATCCATTTTGCACATTTTACACTTAGCATAACCTTATGCTCTTAAAAAATCATCAAACGCCATTCCTGCATCACTCATAGATAGAAACTTCGTCTAAAAGTTTACCACACCGCTAATGACAGACACACTTGAAAATCAACCTGATTTCTCCTCAAGGGCAGATATCATTTCACTAACACCAACATCTTTGACACAATTTAATAATGTTAAGGAACAAGCAAGGTGCTATCTTTACAAACATTATTAAAGTGTAAGAAAGAGAGGCTGAGGAAAGCTGAAGAATGGAACCTAAAATGAGATATAATTGAATTTAAGAGTAAAGGTGTTTTATGATTGAGGAATTTGAAGAGTTGCCTAGAGTTTTCAAGATTGGTCTTCCACAGACCTCGCTAACTGATGTATGCATGGATCATAAAATTGATATCCTAAATCATCAAGCATTCTCTTTAACAACCCTCAGTTGAGAAATGCAGTAGCAAGTAACAAATATACTGTTGTAACTTAAAAATTGGAATGCAAGGATTAGAATCCCAACCAACTACCAAATTCTTGATTAAGAAAATTGATGATACAAGAATGTGAAACAAAATGTTATAGCTTCATTTTATATGGTAAAGAGAAAAGCTTTCTTTCATAGGGAGACATTAGTTTCCTCCCCAAGCTTTTATCAACTCTAGCTAGGCTAAAATGTACAAATCTTCTTTACAAAATCGTTCTCTACCAATCTAAGCTAGCAGCAGATTTCATATTTTGCTCAATTGAGAAGTGACATCAATGAATACATCCTTACTACAGGGGATTGTGAGGCCACCCATCGGATGATCAAACCCAAATTCTTCCTCAGCTTGACTTAACAAATCTTGAAATAAAGGCTTGTTCAAATATGATACTGGAACAACAAATCTCTTCTTTTCATTCTCCCCAACATAAACCGCAAAATGACCTTTCGGAATATCTAAAGTTGTTTGGTTTCTCGTCAATGAAGACCTTCTAAGAAAATTCTTGGAATGAATATTGCGAAGCATGCGGATTGCCATGATTCAGCAGGATTTTTCTTACTTGATCGAGGAAATTTGAGGAGATTCTAGGTTGTGTAACAAGCAAAAGATGAGATTGTTGTGAAGCAATGTATGCTAATAAATGAATATATATAGATGAATGGCTCTCTGTGGCAATCCTTCACTTCTTAAGTTTGTGGTGAAGAGGCATTTGGATGGGGACCATATCACCAGACAGAAACATTAGCATATGAGAATTCACATGGATCTGTTTTTCAATTGATACAATAAAAGTTTGTTTATGTCGAAACATCAAATACTTCAGCATTTAAGATAAGATGGCCTTCATGGGATAATTTGAATGAAATAAATAAGGACTACAGATAGAGTCATTTTTCATTGAAGCCAAGACTGGCCTACCCTCAGAAGCATGCTTGGAGCACATACTTTTTCCTATCAAACTAAGGTCACATTGAAAAATATATTTCTGTTCACATATGTAGACAAACATTAATCAAAATTAGTACCTGTTGGGATGCCAAAGCAACTTCACTAATCATTGCACCTATTAAACGACTGCAGATATTAAATTTTCAACAACTGATTGTGTGGTGGAGAGAAATTGGGATAGGGGCAAGAGAAGCACATCAGCACAAGGGATCACATGGTTTTGTCTTCAGTCACCACCTAATTTATAAGCAAAGAACTAACTGATAGATACTCAAAAACATTATTCCCCACAATTTCTGAGAACATTGGCTACACCTTAGATTATTAAGTTAAAGTTATTAGATTGTTTAGATGGTCAGTTCGTGATTCAATCGATGGATAATGCATATCAGTGCAAGGATGAGACACCTTAATTCACATATTTCTCAAGAATAAGATAACATGTAGACAGGCATACTTGATTTTGACTCTACATAAGTTGATGTATAAATTGGCAATAAGAAAAAATTTACCTGCTGAGAACAAGGTCAGAAGCACATTTGTTCTATAAAATTGGTTGGTAAGTGTTGAATGCATGGACCGTACATGGTATTGGGTTATTATAGAACATTTTCTGCAAATACTGAGCTGCAAAATCCTATATAGAGATTAAATAATTGGGCTTACTTGACTCTCTCAGATCCCTGAAATTGCGAAAGCACACACGAGACGCAATAAAGAATTATCAATTTCATTTAACTCAGCTTTTTAAAATAAGTCTCTGCATTATTAAGAATCATTTTCAATTATATAATTTCACCATGGAGTTCTTCCCAGGAATCAATAAACCGCTCGGAATTATCTTTCAATAATTAAAACATGGAGTATCATACCATCCTCAGTCACACTTAATTTGCGTTTTTTTTTTTGTGCGTGGAATTACATTTTCTTTATACTTGAAGAATGAAAATAGTCAATTTTCTCTCAATAGAAATAACATAGTTCATTGTCCATTCTGCACATTTTAGACTTAGCATAACCCGACGAAAGAGCATTCACACAACTATGTTATTCACAAGAACTTCATCAATCGCCATCCCTGCATCATAGTTAGATAGAAACTTCGATTAAAAATCAACCGAACTGCTACTAGCAAACACACTAGACAATCAGCACAATTTCTCCACATGAGCATATATCAGTATATACCGAAACTAACATCTTTGACACAATATTACGATGTTAAAGGATAACATAAGGTGTTACATATACAAACACTATTAAGTGTTAGAAAAAGAGCATGTGGAAAGCTGAAGAATGGAGCCCATTTTGAAAAAAAACGAGTTATAATTGAATTAAAGCATAAAAGGTGCTTGGGGATTGAGGAACTTGAAGAAGTTGCTTAGGGTTTTTGGGAGTGATCTCCCACAGACCTCGCTAAGTTTTGAATGAATGGATCATAAAATTGACATTAGAAATCATCAAGCATTCTCTTCAACAACTCTCTGTTGAAAAATGTAGTAGCAAGTAACAGATATTTCAATTTAACTGAGAAATTGGTATGCAAGGATTAGAATCCCAACACAGAACAAAATTTTTGATCCAAAAACTTAACTATATATGAATATCAAATAAAATGTTACAACATCATTTTTATATGGCAAAGAGAGAAGCTTTCTTTCACAGGAAGACATTATTTTCCTCTGCAAGCTTATATAAACTCTATCTAGGCTAAAATGTACAACTTTACAAAATTGTTTTTCTACCAAACTAAGCTAGCAGTAGATTTCACATTACACTTAATTGGGACGTGACATCAATGAATAATTCCATGCTACAGGGGATTGTGAGGCCACCCATTGGATGATCAAACCCAAATTCTTCCTCAGCTTGACTTAACAAATCTTGAAACAAAGGCTGGTTCAAGTATGATACCGGAATGACAAATCTCTTCTTTTCAGTCTCCCCAACATAAACTGCAAGATGACCTTTTGGGATGTCTAACGTTTTTTTTGGAACGACAAATTTCTTGGAATGAATATTACGAAGCATGTGGATGGCCATGATTCTGGGCTTCTGGCAGGGCTTTTCTTTCTCAATTAGAGGAAGTCAAATGAAGATTGTTTGGACTTTCAGAAGTAAAAGCTGAGATTGTTGAAAAACTTGGGTTTGGTTGGGTGATATGATATGCCTATATATAGACGAGTTGCACTCTGCGGCAATTCTTCAGTTCTATAGTTTGTGGTGAAGAGGCAATTGGATAGGGACCAGATACCAGACAGAAACATTAACACATGAGAAATCACATGGATCTGTCTTCTAATCAGAAAAAAAAATTAAAAATGTTAATAAGAAGCACATAGTAGCTAAGAAACTATCCCAAAAATACATTTAGAAGATTGGTCCTACACTTATAAGCATGCTTGAGACCATAAGATTTCCCATCATATAAGGTCACCTATCAATAGCAGATTGTGCAGTAAAGGGGAATAGAGATAGAGCCATAGAAGCACAAGGGATCACATGGCTTTGTCTTTCAATCACCACCTAAATATATAAGCAATGAAATCCCTGCATAGACAATCCGAAACAATAATCTCCACAATTTTTTACCAAAGTACTAGCAAAAAACTCACTGCATTGAATTCAAAGGTAATAGTTCTCGATTAAATCAATAGAAAATGCATAACAGTTGAGGGTTGAGACATCTTAGTTCATATGTTTCTCTGAAATAAGGTGACATATAGACATGCATACCTGGTTATCTATATGAGGTGATGTAGAAATTAACATTAAGAATATATTCCTGTGACATAAGAAAATTAACAGAAGAAACACAATCTTTTCTTGATTACATGATAGTAATGAAATTAGAGTCGATAATATAAGAATGTAAATGCATATAAAATCAAAATAATCATAACGCATCAGTTGTCCCTAGACAAGACAGTAAGTGACATGGCATATGTCAGACATGAACTCCGGTAGCAACTGCTAATAAAAGTTCATGGTAGACGGCTTTGAAGTGGTTCAAAATTTTTGAAAGGTAATCTTTGCATAACATATACATTTTTTAGAACTAAATCATTTAGAAACTTGATAACAAGTTTTCTATATCTTTAATTTTTTGAAGAGTTTACGAAAAATTGAGGAACATTCAATACTATGTTTCAAACTACATAATTCCCATACTTCTGGCATCATAGGCCTCAAAAGAGTCGCTCTGAAATTAGAAAGACGGATATATATTGTGTAATTAAAAATGTATACATCCATATATAAAATCAAAAGAACTAGATTTGTCTATTTCAAACAAACAAATAAGAAACAAGGTCAGCAGCACAATTGTTACATTAAATTGTTCACCCCTTGACCTTCTAAATGTTGAATCCACGAATACTTAGCCGCAAAAAAAAACTATTTTCACCATGGGGATTTCTGACATTGCAAAAGCCGCAAAAAACTATTTAAGGACTCAATCCGTGGGGATTCCTGACATTGCAAAAGCCCAGAAGCACACAATTTGATTTAAAATTCAACTGATGAATATAATTCAATGCATTACTAAGTATTGTCTTCAATTATCTATTTTCACCATGGAGTTCTTCCCAGAATCAATAATGCCCCTCAATATATTCCTGTTTTACAGTCACACTTATTTGGGTTATAAGTATTCCATTTTCCCCATACAAAAGGTGGACCTAAAACATCATATCACCATAGAATCTCATAAATCATCAAAGATTCTCTTCAAGAACTCTCAGATGGAAACGCTGTAGCAAGTGGAAAATATTCGAGAATAATTATTCCGAGAATCGGATCACATGGATTATAATACCAACAATAAACCAAATTACCTTATTCAGAAAATCAACTATTTATAATGTGAAATAAAATGCTATAATTTCATTTTTCTATGATAAAGAGAAAAGCTTTCTATTATAGGAGACATTTTTTTCCTCTACAAGCTTTTATCGACTCTATGTAAGTTAATGCTTTACAAAATTGGGTTCTACCAATCTAAGCTAGTAGCTGATTTCATATCACACTCAATTGAGAAGTGATGTCAATAAATACATCCTTGCTACAGGGGATTGTGAGGCCACCCATTGGATGATCAAACCCAAATTCTTCCTCGGCTTGACTTAACAAATCTTGAAACAAAGGCTGGTTCAAGTATGATATTGGAACGATATATCTTTTCTTTTCACACTCCCCAACATATACTGCAACATGACCTTTTGGAATGTCTAATGTTGTTTGGTTTCTCATTGATGAAGATCGTCGAAGAAAATTCTTGGATTGACTAATACGAGACATGCGGATTGCCATGGTTCAGGCAGGCTTCTTTTTTTCACTTGATTGAGGAAGTTAAGAGGAGATTCTAGGTTCTGTGTAACAAGTAAATGCTGGAGATTGTTGTGAGGGACTTGTGTTTGGTTGGATGCTGAGATATGTATATATAGATGAATGGCTCTATGTGGAAATTCTTCACTTCTTAATTTTGTGGAGAAGAGGCATTTGGATTGGGACCATATTACGAGACAGAAACATGAGCATATGAAAAATCACATGGATTGCTTTTCAATCATTAAACAAAACTGAAATTAAGAAAAAGCTTGTTTATGATGAAGAAAACAAATTCGTCAGCATTTAAGATAAGATGGTCTACATAGTCAATTTGAATGAAAGAAATAAGGACAGCATATGGAGTTTGTTTTTCATTGAAGCAAAGTCTGGGCCTATTCTCAGAAGTATGTTGGGGGCACTTAATCTTTCCTATCAAAATAAGGTCGCATATAGAGAAATATATATCCTTTTATTTCTGTTATAATGCAGACATACAAGTAGACATAAACATTAATCAAAATGGGTACCTGTTGGGATGCCAAAGCAGCTTCACCAACTGCTGCACCTAAAATAAACAAGGGCAGATATGAAATCTTCAACAGCAGCTTGTATGGTGAAGCACATCAGCACAAGGGATCACATGGTTTTGTCTTTCAACCACCACCTAATAATAGTTATAAGCAAAGGTCTAACTGCATAGATGTTTTAAAACATTATTCCCCACATTTTTTGATAATAGAGACTGCAACTTATATTTTTAAGTCAAAGATATTAGATTTGTTTAGATGGTCATTTCTTGATCTGATCAATGGATAATGCATATCATTGCAAGGATGAGACACCTTAATTCAATTGTTCTCTTGAATAAGGTAACATATAGGCCTACCGAATTTTCTATATTAATCCATGTATAATCTGGTAGTAAGTAAAGTCTACCTGCTCAGAACAAGGTCAGCAGCACATTTTTTGTAAAAAAATTGGTTGCTAAGGGTTGAATGCATTGACTATGGAGCTATTATAGATTTGTTCTGCAAATACCGATCTGCAAAATCCTGTAAAAAAAAATTTGATCACGGGGCTTACTTGCCTTTCTCAGATTCCTGACACTACAAAAGCCCAGAGGAGACACAATAATATTTACAATTTCATTTAACTCGGTTTTGGAATGTAAGCCTGCATTATTAAGAATCATTTTCAATTATTTCATTTCACAATAGAGTTCTTCCCAGGAATCAATAAACCACATGAAATTTTCTTCTAAGAATTTAAACATGATGAGCACCTGTCATTGCATTATTACTGTCTCAATTACACTTATTTTTTTCTGATTTTTTTATTTTTGCAGGAATTATATTTTCTTTATACATGTAGAATGCAAAATAGTAAAATTTTTTTTTTCATCATAAATAACATAGTTCATTGTTGACTCTGCAAAATTTTCATTTAGCATAACCTGACAAAAGAGCATTCACACAACAATGTTCTGCACTGGAACTTCATCAAACACCATCCCTGCATCATTCATAGATAGCAACTTCGTTTTACAAATCCACCAAACTAGTACTGGCAAACACACTAGACTATCAACCTGATTTCTCCACATGGGTATTTATCATTTTACTGACACCAACATCTATGTCACAAGATAACGATGTTAAAGGACAACATAAGGTGTTATCTATATTAACACTATTCAAGTGTAAGAAATAGAGGGTTTGGAAAGCTTAAGAATGGAACCCATATTGAGAAAAATGATATATAGTTGAATTAAAGAGTAGAGGTTTTTTGTGATTAGGGATTTTGAAGAAGTGGCTTAGGGTTTTGTGGAGTGATCTCCCATAGACCTCCCTAAGTGTTGAATTCATGCATCATGCATTGATCTCCTAATTCATCAAGCACTCTCTTTAACGAATAGTTTCAGTGGTACACAAACTACATTAAACTTGACACACATTCTTTCAAAACTCATTTTCAACCACACATTTTTCAATAAAATAATATTTTCAATCACATCAATAAATTTTTATTACTTTTTAACCACATATTTCACATACAGCACTATTTAAAATACATTTTTTTCTCAATAATATACATCAAACACACTCTATATATAAGAAGTCAAGTAGGTGGGTTCGTCTGAGGGGAAAAGGAAAAAAAAAAAAAAAGAATATGAGATATCTGGAGAGATCGATAGCTCCACATAATGGCATTTTGATACCACCGGGAACAAGAAAACCAAATTCCAAGAAATTAAAATTGATCGGTTGAAAATTTAGTTCAAAGTAGCAAATATTCCGATTTAACTGAAATTTTTGAACGCAAGGATTAGAATCCCAACTAAGTACTAAATTTTTTATTCAGAAACTTGACTATATAAGAATGTGAAATAAAAATGCTATAACTTCATTTTTATATGACAAAAAAGAAAAGCTTCCTTTCATGGGGAAAAATTAGTTTCCTTTCTAAGCTTTTATCACCTCTAACTAGACTAAAATGTACAACCTTGCTTTACAAATTGTTCGCTACCAGACAAACTAGCAGTTGATTTCATATTAAACTCAATTGATAAGTGACATCAATAAATGTATCGATGCTACATGGGATTGTGAGGCCACCCATTGGATGATCAAATTCAAATTCTTCCTCCGTCTGACATAACAAATCTTGAAACAAAGGCTGATTCAAATATGCTATTGGAACAACAAATCTCTTCTTTTCACCCTCCCCTACATAAATTGCCAAATGATCTTCAGGAATATCTGATGCTGCTTGGTTTCCCATTGATGAAGACCATCGAAGAAAATTCTTGTAATGAATAATGCGTGGCAACCGGATGGCCATGGTTTTAAAGGGTGTTTTTGTTTCTTGATAAGAGGAAGTTAAATGGAAAATTTAGGTGTAGAAAACAAATAAAAGCTGAGATTGTTGTGAAGGACTTGTATTTTTGGTTGGCTGCTAAGATATGTATATATATATATAGATGAATGGCACTTTGTGGCAATCCTTCACTACTTTAGTTTGTGGTGAAGAGGCATTAGGATAGGTAGGTGTGAAGCAAAATCGCTAATTGCACCAAGGAATACCGGGCTCAGTATGCTCAATCGACACCACAATACGAAAACCCAAACCCAAACCCAAATCAATCCAAAGCCTCTCGACCGGTTGCTCAAGAGATCTACCCATGAACAGGGACTAAGAATGGAGGTTATAATAGCCACCTAAAACAACCACTAAAGCTGTAAGAAAGTGAGAAGCAATAGCACAGTGAAAGCACAAAGCAAAAGGCAGAGAGCACGAAGCAAGAGCCAAGAGACCGCCGCTATTTTCTTCTCAAATAAAGGCTAAATTATATTCTCACCAAAGCACAGTAATGGGCACGGTAGATATAGGGTAGAATTAGGTATGTGCTAGGTCACAAAGATTAGGGCCCAATGGGAAATAGGTTAATGGGCTATCAAACCGAAAGAGCCATCCATGTCTTGGGTTGGGCCATGAGCAGCACTAATTTAATTAGGCTGCTTCAAATGACCCAAGTGATTATGTGGTTGGTTTACCAAATTGTGGTGTCGATGTTCGTTCAGTCGTTCGTTCACTAATTCGCGGATGTTTGAAACAAGTAAAATCTAATTTTTGAAGGGATTTGCGTTTGGTTGGATGCTAAACTATGTTTATATATAGATGAATGGCGCTCTGTGGCAATCTTCACTTCTGAAGTTTGTAGTGAAGAGGGGTTTGGATAAGGACCAGGTTGCCAGACAGGAACATTAGCACATGAGTAATCACATGAATTGTCTTCAATCATCAACAATAGTTCAAAGTACAGTAAAACTTTGTTCACGAAAAAAGAAATTCCTCAGCATTTAACTAAGATGACCTACAAAGGACAATTTGACTGAAAGAAATAAGGACTACAGATGGAGTCTTCTTGATTGAGGTAAAGCCTGGTCCTACACTCAGAAACCTGCTCGAAACACCTCATCTTTCCAATCAAAATGAGATCACATATAAAAAATATATATAATTGTTCACATGCAGACACAGCTATAAAAATTAACATCAATTAAAATTTGTACCAGTTGGGATGCCAAAGCAGCTGTACTACCAGTTGTTTCTGAAATTAACAATAGCAGATACTAAATATTCAATAGAAGATTTGTGTGGTGACGAGGAATTGGGATATGGGATAAAGAAACACACTAGCATGAGGGATCACATGGTTTTGTCTTTCAATCACCATCCAAATTTATAAGCAATGAACTAACTGCAAACCTATTCAGAAACAGTATTCCCCACAGTTTCTAAATACCTTAGGCTACAACTTAGAATATTAAATCAAAGCTATTGAAGTAGTTTAGATGGCCAGTTCATAATTCAACAAATGGATAATGCAGAACGGTGCAAGGTCGAGACATCTTAATTCATATGTTCCCCTGAAATAAGGTGATATATAAACAGGAAACCTGATTCTCTATTTTAGGTGATGTATAAATGTGCAGTAAGAAAATATCTATCTGTTGACGTACTATTGAACAGTCATGGTTGACGCCTCTGAAGTGATTCAAATACATTTAGAAGGTAATTTTTGCATACTATATAATTCATAAACCATTTAGAACATGAAGAGAAGAAGACTATTTTCTTAAAGTCCTTGAAAAGTTGCAAATTTTTTGAGAAAACTGTAGGCTCCTGTTAAAAATTACATAATTCCCATAACTTCTGGCAACATAGACCTCAAAAGAACCTGCAGAAGTTAGACAGACAAGTATATCTTGTGTAATTAAAATTGTGAGCATCTGTATTTAATATCAAAATTAGAATTTGATCTGCTTATTTCAAACGTATGGATGAGAAACACAGTCAGGAGCACCTGTACCAAAGAATTTGATCTGCCTGTTTCAAACACATGCATAAATCATGCTAACTGAACTTAGTTCTGCATATACCGAGCTCCAAATTCCTATATAAATGCTCAATCCATGGTGTAACTGGCCTTTCTTAGATCCCTGACAAATCCCACATGGCACTTAATTGTCACAATTTGGTTTAACTCAACTTTTCCGTATAAATCTCAGATTATTAAGCATTGTATTGGCTCATCTAATTTTGCCATGGATATCTTTGCTGGAATCAATAAGCCACCATAAATTTTCTGTCAATAACTTTTACAGGGTGAACACCTGTCCTGTCAGGCTGACATTGTTACCATTTTCAAAAATTATTTGGCCACTTTTTTCGGGTGGAATTGCAATTTCTTCATAGGAAAGGCAAAATAACAGATCACCAAACGATTACCAAAATCGTCCAGAATTCTCTTCAACAACTCTCAGCTGAAATTGCAGTAGCAAGTAGAAATCTTTCCATCAGAATAATTTAACTCAATAATTGGAATACATGGAGCATAATCCCAACCAAGTACCAATTTTTTTATTCATAAAATTGACTAAGAATATGTAATAAAATGTTTATAACTTCATTTCTTTGGTATACAGTAAAACTGTCTCATGGGGTGACATTATTTTCCTCCCCAAGCTTTTATAAACTCTATCTAGTTAAAATGTACAACTCTGATTTACAAAACTGCCTCCTACCAAACTAAGCTAGTAGCTGATTTCATATTACACTCAATTTAGAGGCGACATCAATGAATACTTCGTTGCTACAGGGGATTGTGAGGCCACCCATTGGATGATCAAACCCAAATTCTTCCTCGGCTTGACTTAACAAATCTTGAAACAAAGGTTGGTTCAAGTATGATATTGGAACAATGAATCTCTTCTTTTCACCCTCCCCAACATATACTGCAACATGACCTTTTGGAATGTCTAATATTTTTTGGTTTCCCATTGATGAAGACCGTTGAAGAAAATTCTTGGAACGAATAATACGAGGCATGTGAATGGCCATGGTTCTGGCAGGAGTTTTCTTTCTCGACGGAAATTCTTGGACGTCCGAAACAAGTAAAAGCTGAGATTGATGCGAGAGACTTGTGTTTTGTTGGAAGCTAATACATGTCTATATATAGATGAATAGCTCTCTGTGGTAATCCTTCAGTTCTAAATTTTGTAGTGAACAGACATTTGGATGGGGACCATATCACCAGATAGAAACATTAGCACATGATAAATCTCGTGGATCTGTCTTCCAATCATAGTAAAACTTTATCTACATTGAGAAATAAATTGCCCAGCATTTAAAATAAGATGGCCTACAGATGACAATTTGAATGAAAGAAATAAGGGCTGTAGATGAAGTCTTTTTGAGTGAAAAAAAGCCTGGACGTATGATAAGTGTGTTTTACACACGTAATTGTGATACAAAACAGATTGAATGTTGTTGCAAAAAGCTCGAAAAGAACTTGATTAGTTATATATTATTTTTGTAGGGTGAATCTGATAGAAGGAGTGAAATGAAAGCAAAAAGAGGCGAAAAGGACCAAAATGCAAGTCAACGAAAGTTCAGGGACTAATTTGCAAATACTCAGAAGTTGACCCGAATGATCAATCGAGCACAAACATCCATGGAAGACCTAATTGCCAACAAAATGGATGACTGGAGGTGGCGAGAGAAGGGACCAGGACCAAGGACGAACGGAAGAAAACCTTGGGGACCAAAATGAACAAGAGGGAAAACCCCTTCTTCCTTGCAATCGCATGGTGTAATACCTTGCGATCGCCCAAGCTTCAACAGGGAGAAAAAGAGGGGAAACAGATTGTTCCTTGCGATCGCAAGGGATCCTTCCTTGCGATCGCAAGGAAGGTTTCTGGGCGAAAATTTTCAGTTTCCTTATCTGGTTCGAACTCTTTTGGAAAGAATATCTAGGACTCCTTTATAATACGAGGGACGTCGAGAATTAGGGTTACGCCTTCCTAGAGAGAAAAACAACAGTTTTGAGCAAGATCGAAGGCTAGAACAAGGGTTTTTACATCAAGATTCAAGATCCAAAACTCCAATTTTTGGTGATGTTTTCATTCTATCATTTTTATTATTGTTTTAATTTCATTATGCTAGGCTAAACTTTTCATGTACTAGGTGAACGATGAATCTCGCATTGTGAAGTCTTTAATTCTATTTTGCAATTTGATATTCAAACATTTTGATGATTTTGAATGATTTACATACGCTTAGTATCTCCGTGATTATTAGTCGACGATAATTGTGTGAGTTTAGGTGATTTATTTCTTGCATTCGAAAGAAGGGAAATAAATTCAACAAGGTGTAAATCGTCGTTTTGTTCATAGAGGATAGAAATATACCGATATGCATTACGTGAATCTCTAAGTGTTTACAAAACTTCATGCATTCTTATATATTGCATTTGTCATAGAAATATAGTCAAATGGTATACTAGGATATGTTCAATTCTACTCGAAAGAGATTGTTGGATAGGTTAGAAACATTGATTCTTCAAAAGATTCATTGTGTTGTCAAATTGTGAAATAGGGGTTAAGAGTGAACTTTGCTTGGTGATTCGGGATCCTAGTGCGCTTTTCCATATATTATTTTTCTCAAACTTTGCATTCAATCGTGGTTTTACAATTACATCGCAACTTTAGTTTAATTTGTATGTTATTTACAATTTCATAGGAAAATCATTACGACTATCACTTGAGTTTATAGTTTCGGTTAAGGTCACAATAATAGAAATTAAGTTAGACCAATCCTCGTGGGAACGATACTCGAAATTTTACTATTTCCACTTTATTACTTGTCAACGAACCGTACACTTGCGGTGATTCAAACTCGAAACATATTTTCGTGAACAAGTTTTTGGCGCCGTTGCCGGGGATTGAGTATTAATTTAATTTTTGTTATCTAGACACTAATTCGAACTTGTTTTATTTAGTTTTATTTTATTTTATTTTTCGTTCAATTACTTAGGCTAAGCTAAGTGCTACTACTGTTTTTGCCTTTTCAGGTATTGCATGCGAAGATCAATCAGCTGTGGTTTATTTCCAGTTGATCTAGAAATTGAACGAACCTTTCATCGCAGACAGAGAGGAGCAAGAGTAGCACATCAGGTCAATCAAGGACAAATTGGAATGGCTGATCAACAAGTGGAACCGAGGATGGGTCCTGCAGCACCAGCCAATGCTGAAGCTCAGGATGATGGGAATACTATACTTGGGGATTTCCTAGCACCGTATGTTGTTCAAAGCCAATCCAGCATAGTTTACCCAGCATTCGGGCAGCCGAACTTTCAACTGAAGACAAATATCATTCAACTCTTTCAGAATGGACATCAATTTTACGGAACAGCCAACGAGAATCCACATACACATATTTCCCGTTTCTTGGATATGTGTCAACACTTCAAATACCCTGGGATATCGAAGATGCAATCGTACTAAGGTCAAGCTTTCCGCTAACTCTTCGGGATAAAGCAATTGAGTGGCTCGATTCACTCCGTGGCGAGCATAACTACTTGGAATGACTTGGCTCAGAAATTCTGCACCAAATACTTCTCACCGGCTAAAGTGGCGAGATTGAGGCACGACATATCAGTTTTCAGCCAACATGAGACTGAATCACTTGATGAAGCGTGGAGCAGGTTTAAGGGCATGTTAAGAAAGTGTCCTCAACATGGATATGACAAGAAAGAACAAATCAGATACTTCTATTGGGGACTGACACCAACTTTCAGAAGCATGGTAGATTCGTCATCAAATGGTTCCTTAACCACCGTGTCGATTGAAGGAGCTTGGGAGTTGTTTGAGAGAATGGCTAATACCTCAGCCATGTGGTCTACAGATAGAGTAGGTGCAAAGAAAGCAGTTGGAGTTTATGAGGTAGATACCTATTCGGCATTATCCGCAAAGATTGACTCCTTGTTTCACAAGATAGAGGGTATAACACAGATCGTGAATTCAGCACAAGTGAAGAAGCCAGTTGTGAAGAATGTGGAGCAGAGCATGGTACTGCTGAATGTCCCATTATTGCACAACGGATGGAACAGGTGGATTTCGCTCAATGGGGTCAACGTCAGCAAAACAATCCTCACTCTGAGACATACAATCCGGGATGGAGAAATCACCCAAATTTCTCTTGGGGTGGTAATCAGAATCACAATCAGAATCACGCTCGGACTCAGGGGCAGTTTCAGCAGGAGAGGAAACCTCAGTTGGAAGATATGTTCGCGAAACTCATGGAGAAAACAGATAAATACATGGAAACCACAAATCAATTCATGAGAAAGACTGAAACAAACTTCCAGAATCAGGGTGCAGCTATTAAGAATCTAGAGACTCAAATGGGACAACTAGCTCTTTCTATGACAGGAAGAGTACACAGTGCTTTACCGAGCAATACGAAGTGAATCCTAGGGAGCACGTTCGTGCCATTACTACAAGAAGTGGAATTCACTACCCGAGATACATGTGAAAAGGCCAGGAGTAAACCAAGAGATAGTGGCTCCACCTGAGAAGGAGACCGTAGAAGAGACCGATAGCACCGAGCAAACACCGGTGAAGGAGAAACCAAGAATGCCACAAAGAATTGCCGATAACTCGGTAAATCCTTATGAACCACCCATTCCATTTCCACAACGGTTGAGGAAGTCACGAATGGAGCAAAGAATACAAGAAATTCCTTGAAGTGTTCGTAAAGCTCCATATAAACATTCCATTAGCCGATGCACTCTTCCAAATACCGAGCTACGCGAAGTTCTTGAAGGATATTTTATCAAACAAACGCAAGTTGGAAGATCATGAGACTGTAATGTTGACTGAAGAAGTCAGTGCCAGAATTCAGAACAAGCTTCCACCAAAGCTGAAAGATCCAGGGAGTTTTACTGTGCCTTGTACCATTGGTGAAATTTACTTTGATAAAGCATTATGTGATCTTGGTGCTAGTATTAATTTAATGCCCTTATCTGTTTTCAGGAAACTTGGATTAGGAGAGGCTAAGGCAACCACACCACACCAAGCAATCGGGTGACAGTCATTAACACACCCAAGAGGAATCATAGAGGATGTACTCATCAAGGTGGAAAAATTCATATTTCCTGCTGATTTCCTCATTTTGGATATGGAGGAAGACAAAGACGTTCCACTAATTCTAGGTAGACCATTTTTGGCCACTGGAAGGGCACTGATTGATGTTCATAGGGGGCAGCTGATTTTGAGATTGGGTGACGAGCAGGTATCCTTCGATGTTTTCAAGGCCATAAAGTTTCCCTCAGAGGCAGATAGTTGTTTTAAAATCGATGTCATTGATAAGGTGGTGAATGATACTTTTCTACTTCAACATCATTCGGATGCATATGAGGCGTGCATTGCTCATTCTCAGTCAACCAATTCTGATTCACTTGAGATTGAAACTTGCGCACGGTTTATGGAGACCAACCCACCATATTTTCGAAAACAAAGACTTCCCAAAATTTGAAGAACTTGGAACAGAGAGCAAGAAGCATATACCCTCGATTCAGCAGCCGCCTAAATTGGAACTAAAGCAGCTACCACCACACCTCAGATATGCTTATCTTGGAGATTCATGCACTCTTCCAGTGATTGTATCTAACTCAATCAGTGAGGTGGAGGAAGAAAAACTACTTCGGGTACTCGTAGAACACAAAACAACTATAGGATGGACTATTGCGTATATTAAGGGGATCAGTCCTTCATTATGTATGCATAAGATCCTCATGGAAGAAAATTTTCGCCCCAGTGTGGAGAGTCAGAGGAGGTTGAATCCAAATATGAAGGACGTGGTTCGGGCTGAAGTATTGAAACTTTTGGATGCGGGAATCATATATCCTATATCTGATAGCGCATGGATCACCCGATTCAAGTAGTGCCGAAAAAAGGGGGAATCACAGTTGCACCTAATGAGAAGAATGAACTTATTCCTACCAGAACAGTTACAGGATGGAGGGTTTGCATTGACTACCGCAAACTCAACACAGCTACTAGGAAGGATCATTTTCCTCTCCCCTTCATTGATCAGATGTTGGAGAGGTTAGCAGGACATTCACACTACTGTTTTCTTGATGGGTACTCCGGATATAATCGCATTCCGCAGCACCGAGAGGACCAGGAGAAGACCACATTCACATGTCCTTATGGCACTTTTGCTTATCTGGAGGATGCCTTTCGGTTTATGTAATGCTCCGCCTACGTTTCAGAGATGCATGATGGCTATATTTTCGGATATGGTGGAGAAATTCATAGAGATCTTCATGGATGACTTTTCTGTGTTCGGGTCTTCTTTTGATGAGTGTTTGAAACATCTGAACTTGGTTTTGGAAAGGTGTAGGGAAACGAATTTGGTCTTGAATTGGGAGAAATGTCACTTCATGGTGCAGGAAGGCATAGTTTTGGGACATCGAGTTTCAGCTAAGGGAATAGAAGTGGATAGAGCAAAAATTCAAGTCATTGAGAAATTACCACCACCTACTTCTGTAAAGGGTGTTCGCAGCTTTCTGGGTCATGCCGGTTTTACGTACGGTTCATCAAGGACTTCTCGAAGATAACTAAGCCACCGTGCAACTTGTCGATGAAGGATAATCCCTTTGACTTCGATGATGGGTGTTTAACTGCTTTTCTCACTCTCAAAGAAAAGCTCATCTCAGCTCCAGTAGTAGTTGCACCGGATTGGGAGCTACCGTTTGAATTGATGTGTGATGCCAGTGATTATGCAGTGGGAGTAGTTTTGGGGCAGCGAAGAAACAAAATTTTCCATGTGATTTACTACGCCAAGAAGACTTTAAACGATGCACGACTAAATTATGCAACCACAGAGAAGGAATTATTGGCAGTTGTGTATGCATTTGATAAGTTTCGCCCTTACTTGGTTGGGTCAAGAGTAGTGGTTTACACTGATCATGCTGCATTGAAGTACCTAATGACAAAGAAGGATGCCAAACCAAGATTAATTCGTTGGGTGTTATTGTTGCAGGAGTTTGACATTGAGATCAGAGACAAAAAGGGTAGTGAAAACGTTGTAGCAGATCATCTATCTCGACTAGAGCTTGGCCAACCAGATGAGTCAGTGGAGATAAATGAGGTTTTTCCTGATGAACAAATTTTCAGTGTGGAGACTGCCCCTTGGTATGCTGATATTGTCAACTACTTGGCCAAGTCCATTCCTCCACCGGAATATTCGAATCACCGGAGGAAGAAGTTCTTTGCAGAGTTAAAATACTACTATTAGGAAGATCCAATTCTCTATGGGCATGGGGCAAATCAGATTATCTGAAGATGCGTCCCTGAAGAAGAAGTACATCAGATTTTGGAGCCTTTCTATTCATCAACGTATGCAGGACACTTTGGGGCTTCCAAGACAGCAGAAAAGGTCTTACATTCGAGGTTTTATTGGCCTACATAGTTTAGGGATGCCTTTGAATTCATGAAGAGATGTGATCGGTGTCAACGGACGGGGAATATCTCAAGGAAGAATGAAATGCCCCGGACAAGTATTCTAAAAGTGGAGCTGTTTGACGTCTGGGAGATTGACTTCATGGGACCATTTCCACCGTCATTCTCAAATCAATATATACTTGTTGCTGTTGACTATGTCTCAAAGTGGGTGGAAGCAAGAGCATTACCCACTAACGATGCAAAAGTGGTGATTGGATTTCTAAAGAAGCACATTTTCACTCGTTATGGCACACCGAGAGCTATCATCGATGACGGGGGAAACACTTCGTAATCGCCGCTTGAGCGGTTGTTAAGTAAGTATGGAGTTAAACATCGCGTAGCAACCCCATATCATCCTCGGACCAGTGGGCAAGTTGAAATATCTAATAGAGAGTTGAAAAGAATACTTTGGAGGTCACGGTGAATTCATCAAGGAAAGACCTGGTCCAAGAAATTGGACGATGCATTATGGGCGTATTGCACAGCCTTTCAAAACACCTATTGGCATGTCACCATACCGTCTTGTGTTTGGAAAAGCATGTCACTTGCCGATTGAGTTGGAACATCGGGCTTATTGGGCACTTCGCAGTTGAATATGGATTTGCAAGCAGTGGTGAACAACATTACTTCAGCTTGAATGAGATGGATGAATTTCGCCAGGAAGCTTATGAGAATGCAAAAATATATAAGGAGCGTACCAAGAAATTTCATGACCTGCATATTCAGAGAAGAGAGTTCATTGTGGGGCAGCAGGTTCTGTTATTCAATTCTCGCTTAAAACTTTTTCCGGGAAAATTGAGGTCAAGATGGTCCGGCCCATACACTGTCACCCAGGTGTTCCCACATGGAGCTGTTGAAATTACACATGAGAGCAAAGGGACATTCAAGGTCAACGGGCAGCGCTTAAAGCACTATTGGAGCGGGGAATTCTCGAAAGACAAATCCACCGTTCATCTTCAGGAACCAGAATGATCTCCATACGGTACAGTCGAGCTATCGACTATAACCTAGCGCTGGATGAGAGGCAACCCATCATTTCTACCCTTTTATTTATTTTGTTTTCTGTTTTTTTTATTTTAGTTTATTTATTTTATTTTAATAGTTTTTCATATTTTTATTTTTAATTTTTTTTATGCATTATCATGTCGTTCACTTAAAATAATTCCTCTTAGTTCAAATTGTGGTACACATGTCTTTCGTGGGGATGGAATCATTTTTGGGTGTTTGAGACTCAATTTCACACATATCTAGGCTAAATGATCATTTTTGAGTTTTTAGGACCAACATGTGTTCTCTTGGTTGATAATGATTTTGGATGTGTTATCATTATTTATCAACACCTCGGGAAATGCGAAATGTGGATTGATGAATTTTGGGTAATATTAGATGCATTGGGGGACCCGTTGCTAAAAAATTGAAGTATTGAGGTCAACATGTGTTTTTGTGTTCCAACATGTTGTTTCAAACCGATTTTCGCATCAATGCACATGTCAATGTTAGAAACTGGTTTAAATAGGTTGTAAACACTTTGGAATGTAATTTTGGCATTATGAGATGAAAAGAGGCTTTTGGAAAAAAAAATTGAAATTTTCCTTATTTTCTCCCCTTTTCATCATGTTTAACTGATAATCAACCCTAGGAATCCCTCACAGTGTTTACATGATCTCACGCAGTTTATCAAGTGTTGAGAGTCAATTTGGGGTGTTCTTTGGTCATTTATGCCATTTTTTTTGAACAATTCACGTGTTCGGGGGCAAAATAATCAACTTTTGTATTTTTCGAAAGTCACACATGTTTTCAGGTTCAATTTGATTTTGAAAAGGGGTCTATGTTTGGTTTAAAAAAAAAAAAAAAAAATTTTACCTTGCGATCGCATGGAAGAAACCCATGCGATCGCCCAAAGGATGTCAGGACCAAGTTTGGTCCTGACCAGCCTTGCCTTGCGATCGCACCAACTTGGTCCTTGCGATCGCAAGGGCAGACACCGAACGGGTTTTTAACCCGTATCCTCCACCCCATGACCCCCACTTTCTCCACTTTCATTCACTCGACCCACATCACAAACCGCCACTCCACCCCCCACATCACAAGCCTCCATCACTCTTCACTCATAAATTCGAGCACCACTCCTCCACACCCACCATCTTCCTAGCATTTGCACAACAAATTTCCTATAGGTACAATTTCTAACTTTTCTCCTTATTTTCGGTTCCCAAATTTTCGTTTTTGATGTTGATTGGTGTGAATGGGTGGTTGGGACTAGGTAGTTGTGGATTTTTGGAATGAATTTGTTGCTGAAATTTTGGTTTGATTTTCATTTCCCCATTGTTGTGACATTTAAGGATGAACACATTGCACACAACATGTTTGATCAAATGACTTAGGGCTAATTTCTTTATTCTTTTCATGATTTGCATCGTGTACCTCGTTCTTGCTCGTGATGAATTACATGTTATAATGGAAAATGATGAACTTCACACTTTAGACACCATTTTACTCTGTTTTACCACTTAGGGGCACCACTGCACACATGGCTAGACATGACTGCACCTCACGGCACCTACTTCGTCCCCCTGGTTCACCACTCATTTGACCTCCGATTGGCACCAAATTTGGCAACCTCGTAATTGGACTTACCCTCTTTCATATACCCGAATGTTGCTCGGGAAAACTTCGAGATTTCATGCCGATGTCACGGGGCGAAGTTGCTTAGTCGATCATAGTCATACATGCTCAATTTTCATATTTTCGACTTGTTTTTAGGATGTTTCACATCTTGCCATATCTGTATCATATCGTCCTCATGTTTATCTTCTGATGTGCATAGATTTCACGCACTGTACGCTGTGGACTAATTTTTGCTATTTTCTTCATACAGGATGCCACCGAAACGCACGTCTAAAGGCAAGGAAAAGGTTGGATCTTCTTCTGGCACAGCTCGCACCCAATCACCAGACGGGGGTGTGCGGCGATTTTTGGGGCCCAGTTGTCGACTTCGCTATACCGAGGTCATCTCCCATTGGCAGCTACTTTCCGAGCGCCCAGTGAAGCTCGAGGATTTCGCCGGGTTTGAATTAGCTACGTTGGTCCATCACTGTGGATGGGACAAATTGGTAGAAAACCCGCATCCTATTTATGAAGGTCTAGTCCGGGAATTTTACGCCAACTTCAATGAGGACATAGACACACCTGGATCAGAACATCAACATCAGACATGGGTTCGGGGCAAATGGGTGATGTTCACGCCAGAAGTGATCCAAGACTACTATCAGTTGACATGGGATAATATCATCCCAATACCTGGGGATTTCCCATGGCCCGAGGTGGCAGAGGTTCTGTTGGGACGCGAGAATGCCTGGCCGCTAGACACGGACGAGTGGTATCAGAATGAGCTCACTCCCTCCATTGCAATTCTCTGGCTCTTCATTTGCTACAACATTGAGCCTACGCGACACCGTTCCACCTTCCCGGACCCCAAGGCCGGCATGCTATATCACTTGGTTCGAGGAAATAAGATCGATCTCGCAGCCCTCATCTATGAGCAGATCCATACACTGGGACTTTCAGGTGACCGCCGAAATTCATTGATTTTTCCCAGCCTTATCAGCGGCATCTGCAAGCGCGCAGGCGTCCCTTTCCCAGCAGGGGAACTTCCAGTCAGATCAAGCCCATTCATAAAACGTAGTACATTGGAAGCTCAGGATAGAGCGAGGCTAAAGCGACAGGAAGCGCAAGTGCGCGCTCATCAGGCCCAGCAGCCACCAGTACAGGGTGATGAGGCTGAAGATGTAGCTATGCCTCAGGCGGCAGCACCGCCACCACCACCTATTGGGGCCGATACACAACTTTTAAGGCAAATGTTCGCCACGGTGACTGGCTACAGCAGAGACCTACAGGGTCTACAGCAGACTTTCGGGACCCTGAGCACAGATATGCGGCAGGTGCGGGCTGACACTCTAGCCACCCGCACTGTGTCATCCGATATTGGGCGGGAAGTCCTCGCTTCAAGTAGCGCGGTCGAGACATTGACAGGGCGATTAAGTCTATACACTGGACGGGTCGATGATATACAGCTCCGCACCGATGCGACAGTCACCCGTTTGGGCAGCCTTGAGGCTGAGGTACAGCGACAGTCCAGTATTCTCCAAGAGCATACAGAGCTACTTCAGGGCCAATCAATACTTCTTCAGGAGCAGTCCGAGTTGATGCACCAGATTCTTGCACGACTACCTCCACAACAGGATGCTGGACCTAGCTTTGCCACTCCACCACCATCACCACCTCCAGCCTGATCAGGGAGTTCCCTATCCCCCTTTCCTCCCTCTCTATGCTTACAGTTTAAACATTGGGGCAATGTTAGATTAAGTTTGGGGGGTGGAAATGCATGTGATTTCGGTAATTTTTAATTCATCATTCATTTTTCATGTGTGCATGCTTTTGTTTGTTGCATGTTTGAAAAAAAAAAAAAAGTATTTATTTTTTTCTACAAGTTATGTTCATTTCTTTTTTAGTTTTGTTCACTTCAGCAATCTTTTTTTATTTGTGTGCTTGTGTGAGTTTAATAGCCTTACCTGCAATGATGAGAATATTGGGAACAGTATAGCTATGAATTGTGGACATTGTGCATGTTGAATTAATCTACACTTGTCTATATGGAAACTTGACATTCATGAGCACAATACTGATGTTGGGCATACTAAGCTAGTGATGGATGAAAAAAATAGAGTAGATATGGACATGATAGGTCAACCCCGAAAACCTCTAGTGCACTTATCAAGAAACCATTATTTTAGAAGTTTGGAGATGATTTAGCTATCACAGAGGAACATTGAGATGAGTAGGGATTCCATGCGTGGAAACTGTGTTGTGTGGATTGGATTAGACCAATGAGACGAAAATAATGTAAAAGTTTCAAGTTAGAGGGCAGTTCTGGAAACTAGATGTCTAAAAGAAAAGGGGCATTGCACTAATCATTGAAAATAAACACCGGTTCGAGCCTGTATAACTCGAGTGATTAAGTCTGTAAGGGTTTAAAACCTGGTGCCCTATGGTCATCTGACTTGGGAGTCATCGACCCAAAGCTCGCTACAGGGGTTATATAGAAAGCAAATGAACGATGTCAAAAAAAAAAAAAAAAAAAAAATTAAAAAAAAATTTCCATTGATGAATAACATACATACTCCTATGTATGGAATACACTGATTAGTCCCAGACATCCAGTTGATAGAACCATTTCTCTGATACGAAGCAAGTAACTGAGTCTAGTCTCGACGGTTGAAACAATCAAATAATTAGGAGAAGCCCTGCTTATTGAAATGCAAACCTGTGACTGTGAGATCTATCCAAACTTAGAGAGGGTGAGGACTTAAGTGAATCAAATACTCTATTCTAGAACACACGTGTTAATCTTTGAGCGAAAAGAACAAGTTTGGGGGGGTGTGAATCTCTAGAGTGAAGAAAGGAAATATTTGACTACTGCAGGTCGGGATTTACACCCATCATCAGTTTGGTATGCTTTGCATGAGTAAGCACCCACATACACATCGAGTTCCATACATGACAGGTGAAAAAAAAAAAAAATTGATTTGATTTTTGCACTATTGAAACTATTCAGTGTGCTATTACTGAACTCTAATGCTGAGACACGGTAAGCTGTTAAACTATGTTTTGTGTTAAGTTATCATTTTGTTTGAGGACAAACAACAATTCAAGTTTGGGGGTATTTGATAAGTGTGTTTTACACACGTAATTGTGATACAAAACAGATTGAATGTTGTTGCAAAAAGCTCGAAAAGAACTTGATTAGTTATATATTATTTTTGTAGGGTGAATCTGATAGAAGGAGTGAAATGAAAGCAAAAAGAGGCGAAAAGGACCAAAATGCAAGTCAACGAAAGTTCAGGGACTAATTTGCAAATACTCAGAAGTTGACCCGAATGATCAATCGAGCACAAACATCCATGGAAGACCTAATTGCCAACAAAATGGATGACTGGAGGTGGCGAGAGAAGGGACCAGGACCAAGGACGAACGGAAGAAAACCTTGGGGACCAAAATGAACAAGAGGGAAAACCCCTTCTTCCTTGCGATCGCATGGTGTAATACCTTGCGATCGCCCAAGCTTCAACAGGGAGAAAAAGAGGGGAAACAGATTGTTCCTTGCGATCGCAAGGGATCCTTCCTTGCGATCGCAAGGAAGGTTTCTGGGCGAAAATTTTCAGTTTCCTTATCTGGTTCGAACTCCTTTGGAAAGAATATCTAGGACTCCTTTATAATACGAGGGACGTCGAGAATTAGGGTTACGCCTTCCTAGAGAGAAAAACAACAGTTTTGAGCAAGATCGAAGGCTAGAACAAGGGTTTTTACATCAAGATTCAAGATCCAAAACTCCAATTTTTGGTGATGTTTTCATTCTATCATTTTTATTATTGTTTTAATTTCATTATGCTAGGCTAAACTTTTCATGTACTAGGTGAACGATGAATCTCGCATTGTGAAGTCTTTAATTCTATTTTGCAATTTGATATTCAAACATTTTGATGATTTTGAATGATTTACATACGCTTAGTATCTCCGTGATTATTAGTCGACGATAATTGTGTGAGTTTAGGTGATTTATTTCTTGCATTCGAAAGAAGGGAAATAAATTCAACAAGGTGTAAATCGTCGTTTTGTTCATAGAGGATAGAAATATACCGATATGCATTACGTGAATCTCTAAGTGTTTACAAAACTTCATGCATTCTTATATATTGCATTTGTCATAGAAATATAGTCAAATGGTATACTAGGATAGGTTCAATTCTACTCGAAAGAGATTGTTGGATAGGTTAGAAACATTGATTCTTCAAAAGATTCATTGTGTTGTCAAATTGTGAAATAGGGGTTAAGAGTGAACTTTGCTTGGTGATTCGGGATCCTAGTGCGCTTTTCCATATATTATTTTTCTCAAACTTTGCATTCAATCGTGGTTTTACAATTACATCGCAACTTTAGTTTAATTTGTATGTTATTTACAATTTCATAGGAAAATCATTACGACTATCACTTGAGTTTATAGTTTCGGTTAAGGTCACAATAATAGAAATTAAGTTAGACCAATCCTCGTGGGAACGATACTCGAAATTTTACTATTTCCACTTTATTACTTGTCAACGAACCGTACACTTGCGGTGATTCAAACTCGAAACATATTTTCGTGAACAACGTACACTCAGAAGCATGCTTAGGTCATGTATTCTTTCCTACTAATAAGGCCAAATGTAGAGAGATACATAGGTTTTAAAAGTTTTGTTCACACAGACATTCATATACACATAAACCTATCAAAATTTGTACCTCTTGGGATGCCAAAGCAGCTGCACCGCCAGTTGCATCTGAAAGAACAAATGCAGATATTATAAATCATATTAGTTAACATTATTAAAAAGTAATACTGTGAAAAAAGGCTCAGCAAGTGGACCTCTGATTCAGGACTAGTATGAAAAAAAATCTTTGCAACAAGGTTCATAACCGTACTAAGGAAATGAATGCTCAATTGATAAACATGATAATGCCATTTCCACCTATTTCACTTCATCATCTCAGATATCTAGCGAAATTTTCCATCATACATCGAATTTCAGAGTATCGTTTTACCTAAAACCTATTAAGCAGTACGAGATTATGAGTGCAAAGATCAATTTGCCAAGTTCAAAGATCAGTCAGCCCAAAAAAGTTAGAACTATCAGGGTAGTGAGCTAAGAATTGTCTGTTTGCGGATATGCCCATCCTTAAATTTCTCTTTAAAGTAGTTTGGGAAGTCTCTTTACTCCTTTGAATCAAAATGCCTTTTATGCTCAATTAATATATTGCAAGTACCTTTTATAGCAGTTAAACATGTACAGTAGACACCTTCTTTACAAAGTTTTAACTCAATTCTCTTGAATAGAAATGGATAATTGAGATTCTTATTTCAATTTGCTGAGTAAGAAACGAAATTAGAAGAGAGATAAACAGATTTTGAAACAGATCTAGAGAGAGACCTCACAAACAATGGGACTACAGACCACCAGAGGAACCTGTCGGGGACAATGGTTCTTCTGAATAACAGCTTAAAAGGGTATCCAACTTCGTGTGAAATGAGAAGAAAATTGCTGAAATCAGTATAGAAAAGATGTATATTTTCTATTAAATAAGTCATCTTTACTCTGAAACAGAACGATATTCTGTAAAACGAAAGTTCTCATTTCAGGAGAGCGTAGTTTCTCCCCTATCTTTTCAATAACTAAAAAATAGAAAATAAATTCTAAATGAGTCTTCTCTACAAAATTTTGTTTTGTACAAATCCTGTCTCAGATTCTATTCAAGTGAGTGGTGATCTCCATAAAGACATCCTCTCTGCAGGGAAGTGTTAGGCCACCAGCTGGATGATCAAATCCAAATTCTTGTTCAGCTTGATGTAACAAGTCTTGAAATGAAGGGTGGTTCAGGTAAGAGATTGAAACAACAAATCTTTTTCTTTCAACCCCAACATAAACAGCAAAATATCCCTTTGGAATAGCTGAAGACTGTTGAAGAAATTGCTTAGCATGAATTATACGAGGCATACGGATGGCCATGGCTCTACAAAGGGCTTAAGAAACAAGAGGAAGCTTGAAATTGCTATGATCTGATTTTGTTGTTGTTGATTGCTCCGTCATGCGTGTATATATATAGATGAGTACATACATATTAAATGTTCCACCAGAAGATATTGTGGTGAACAAGAATTGGGATGGGGGTCAGAGAAGAACACAAGCACAAGGATCACATGGTTGTGTCTTTCAACCACTACCTGAATTTATAAGCATTGAGCTAACTGCATAGATATTCAGAAACATCATTCCCCACAATTTTTGATACCACAAACTACAAATTACATCACTAAAATCAAAGATATTAGAATCATTTTAGATGGACACTTCCTGATTCAATCAATGGATAATGCATAACAGTGCAACATTTAGATAGGGACCAATTACCAGAGAGATATAATAGCACATTAGGGATCACATGCTTCTGTCTTGCAATAATCATCAGTAACTAGAAGTAAAGGACTGAACTTTTGCCTACCTTGATTTAAACCATACTTCACTAATTTTGACAATATATCCTGCGAAAGATCATTTGACCGACAGGAAATAAAAATCTATGATGACCTTTTGAGCAAAGTCTCATCTCACGACCAGGACTAGTAAAAATATGTTGAATTGAACATTAAAAATCATTACATCATGCTGAAAAGCATTGCAAAAGCATCAGAAGTCTAACGTGGAATTGAAGAACTTGCAGAAGTAATTGAATACCTATAGAAAAATTAAAGAGTTCATTCACCATGTACTTAAACTTCTGGATAATATACTAAAATGCCTTTCTGCATATGCTCTTTAATATTGTGATAATGTAATGAAAAAGGTCCGTGATGCATCTCAGTTTCAGCTAGTAGCATTGCCTTAAACCTATTAAGCAGTATGGTAATCTCATTCTACCTACGCCATAAGGTAGTTTGAAAGGATCATATTGCCAAGGCAAAGGATTAGTCATCGAAAGAAAGTCATGACCATCATAATAGACTGCAAATTTTTTTTTTTAGTTTGATTCCTACAAATTGGAATGCAGTTACAACAGTTAAATTCAGATCTTAAGATACCCATTCTCTCCCAAAGACAATTTTCAAAAATTACAATGCAAAAGGACAAATACCAGCTGTCAGTTCAGCCAACTCTTACATTTGAGGAGTTAAGATTGCTTGAGTGATTAATGAAGTCATCTCAATGTAGTTATCTGTACAGTTTACACATCTGTGTTACAAAGCTATATTTCAATCCTCTGAATTAAAATGAATAAATAGGACTCTGGTTTCAATTTTCTGAATAACAAACATAGAAGAGGGGAAAACAGATTTTAACAGAGCTGACTGCTGAAGAGAACCTCAGAAAAAAAAGGGACCATAGATCATCAGAATTCAGAAGGACCTGTGTCCTGAATACAGCTTGATATGGTAATGATAATAGTAAACATTGTATGAAAAGATAAGAAAATTGTTGAAGTCACTATAGAGAAGATGTAAATTTTCTAGTAAATTGTGCTTTTTTCCTCTGAAACATAACCATTACATATCGACTCTGTACAATGAAAATTCTCTTATCAGAAGAGTATAATTTCTTTGAAAAATCTCCATAAACAAAAGTAGAAACTACATTCTAAGCGAGTCTACTCTACAAAATTGTGCTTTCTACAAAACAAATCCTGTCTCAGATTCTGTTCAAGTGAGTGGTGATATCAATAAAGACATCTTCTCTGCAGGGAAGTGTTAGGCCACCAGTTGGATGATCGAACCCGAATTCCTCTTCTGCTTGATTTAACAAGTCTTGAAATGAAGGATGGTTCAGATAAGAGATTGGAACAACAAATTTTCTTCTTTCACCCCCAATATAAACAGAACAATATCCCTTTGGAACATCTGAAGACCGTCGAAAAAATTGCTTAGAATGAATTATACAAGGCACACGGATGGCCATGGCTCTAGAAAGGGCTTAAAGAAACAAGTGAAGATTGAACTTGGAAGGATCTGTGTTGTCTGTGAAATCAATTGCACAGTTGCATGTACATATATATAGATGATTAGATGTATCTCACATCTTCAACAGTAGATTGTGCGGTGAAGAGGATTCGAGAAAGGGGCCAGAGAAGACACAAGCACAAGCAATCACATTGTTCTGTCTTTCAATCACCACCTAAAATTTACAATCAAAGAACTATCTGAATAGATATTCAGAAACATCATCCCCCACAATTTTTGATACCACGCTACAGCTTACATCTTTAAATATCAAGATGTATTAGCACATAAGGATCACATGCTTTTGTCTTCCAATTGTCAACAATAAATAGAAGTAACATACTGAACTTTTGTATGTGTTGAAATTCTAGGCCTGTAAAGTGATTGTCTAATCCCTCATGTACGTAACCTTAGAACATTGCTGTTAACTTATTCCAAGACCTGAAAAAGAAATTGGCCTGTATGGAGTGGATGAATACCTAGGACTTATGGGGAGAGCAGCCGACTCCAACTACCGTCCATGTATGATCCATACTAGATCTGACCGGGATAAGAGCTTTCGGCTTTTTATCTTCATGTTCTACTAAAGTAGATGAGGAGGAAAGACAGTCCTTTGGGGTTCTGAATAGTGAGCCAATTCAAGACTAGTTTAGTACTTCTTGATTAATTTTGCATACCCATTGCATTACATTTTATTTAAAAGCTTTGTTCGTATTCTATAAATCTGGAGATCTAGAACACAAGACTCTTTGGCTTCTTTTGTCCTTTATGTTTGGGATGCTTTATTTTAGTACATAATGAAAACGACATTCGGGTTCCAGTTATCATGGAGGCATCTTTGCTATCCCGAGTGCATCTTGACGCCGGGCAGAATAGTGATTATTCTGCAGGCTGGGTTCAATTGACAAAAACAGAAAAGAATGCAAGAGAAACACAAGAAAAACGAGAAAATTCTTTATTATTCAACAACTGAATGAAAATAACCCACAAGCCGGGTTAAATAGCCAGAAAATAATAATAATCGGAATTTTGCCAAAAATAGCAAACTCCTAATATTCATACCAAAATAAAATACTTAATAAAAGAAACAATATCACCAAAATTCGGCTCAAATCGAGCAATTATTCTATGTCAAAAGGGAAACCGAAATATTACCATAAATAGCAAAAAATAACTTAAATTGATGATTCGGAAGGGAAAACAGCTGAATTTGATCTCGAATCCGATGCACACCGAGCATAGCTAGGTTTCCACGACGTGCGCGCCGAAATGAGCTTTCCGAATTAGGGTCACGGGCGTGATTCTGACAATCGTAGCCAAAGTTATGGCCAAAATACCAAAACGTGTTCAAAATTGACCCCAATTAGGAAATGTCGTCGATTACTTTCCATTCTTACGTCGATCCGCCAACTCATGGTACGTTAGCGCCATCAACGAGTTATCTGACAACTCAGCTTCGTCTGACTCGGACCCTCCTGCATCAGTCGCCCCTGGTTGGAAAGAACTCGTCCTCGAGTTCACATGAGTGTCTTCAGGATCCCTAAAACAAGGACTGAGGTGCTTTACATTGAAGACATCAGAAGTCTTCAAATGGCTGGGGAGGCGTAGTCGGCAAGCATTGTCGTTGATCTTTTGCAGAACCTCACAAGGACCAACCTTCTGCTCCTTCAGTTTATTGTACTCCCCAACGGGAAAATGATCACGAGTTAACACTGCCCACACAAAATCACCAACTTCGAAAAGGACCTGACGACGATGACTATCAGCCTGAACCTTATACTTGGCATTACTATCTTGAATGGCTAACTTCACTTGTTCATGGATTCCCCGAAAATGTTCCGCCATCTCATCTGCTTTGTGACTTATGCGACCCACACGTGGAATAGGGGCTAAATCAAGTACCCCAGATGGAACTCGACCATAGACAATTTCAAATGGACTCATCCCGGTAGTTCGATTCTTCGACCTGTTGTAGGCAAATTCTGCCCGAGGTAATGCCAGATCCCACTGCTTCGGCTTAGTTCCTGCCAGACACCTCAACAGGTTACCCAAGCTCCGATTCACCACCTCTGTCTGACCATCAGTTTGAGGGTGGTAGGCACTGCTAAAATTCAACTGTGTCCCCAATTTCTCCCACAAGCTTTTCCAGAAATGACTCACGAACTTAGTGTCACGATCAGAAGTAATTGAATGAGGCACTCCATGCAAACGCACAATTTCCTTGAAGTAGAGATGGGCAATCCGGGTAGCATCCATTGTCTTCCGACAAGCTATGAAATGGGCCATCTTTGAAAACCTGTCGACCACAACAAAAATAGAATCCGAGGCTCGTTGAGTACGAGGTAGTCCCAAAACAAAATCCATACTGACATCAATCCAAGGAGCTTCAGGTACTGGTAGAGGTGTATAAAGGCCCGCATTAGTAAGAGCCCCCTTGGACCGCTACACACACAACAACGCCCAACATGATGAGCCACATCACTACTCAATTTGGGCCAGAAATAGGTAGATGAGACCAACGCCAGTGTCTTATCTCGCCCGAAGTGTCCCATGTTATGAAGTTCACTAACAATATGCTACCTTAGTAAACAATCTGGAACGCACAACTGTAACCCACGAAACAGATAGCCATTATGTAAAATGAAATCATGTCGTTGGTTGTTAGTTACCTCCTGAGTTATCTTCCCAAAGGAAGGGTCTGCTGCATACAAATCCGAAAAGGACTCAAATCCGACGACACTGGTGCTCACGGTGGTGAGAAGGGAGGTACGACGGCTCAAGGCATCTGCGACACGATTCAAACTCCCAGCTTGATGTCTTAGTGAAAAAGTGAACTCCTGCAAGAACGCCACCCACTTGGCATGTCGTCTACTCAGTTTGTGTTGTCCATTGATATACTTCAGTGCCTCATGGTCAGTGATAAGAATGAACTCCCTCTGTATCAAGTAATGACGCCAATGCTTCAAAGACTGCACTATGGCATAGAATTCAAGATCATAGGTGGAATAGTTCCTCTTCGATCCTGATAGCTTCTCACTGAAAAATGCCACTGGACGCCCTTCCTGACTCAAAACACCACCAATGCCAACTCCAGATGCATCACAATTAACTTCAAACACCTTTTCAAAATCTGGAAGTGCCAAAACTGGAGCCTCGGTCATCCGTTTCTTGACCAACTGAAAACTGGCTTCTGCTTCATCCGACCATTTGAATTCACGTCCCTTCAGACATTCTGTGATGGGAGCAATCAAAGTGCTGAAGTTCCTGATGAACCGACGGTAGAAGGATGCCAATCCATGGAAACTTCTGACATCGTGCAAAGTTTTCAGCTTGGGCCATCCCAATATTGCATCTATCTTCGACTGATCTGCAAGAACACCATCAGTAGACACCACGAAACCAAGAAAAGTAACGGAAGAGGTGAAGAAAGAACACTTCTTCCGATTAACGAACAGGCGCTCCGTCCTCAACATATCAAAAACTGCACGGAGGTGATCAAAGTGTGACTCCCAAGTCGGACTGTAAATAAGGATATCATCAAAGTAGACAACCACGAACTTCCCCATAAAAGGCCGTAACACCTGATGCATAAACCTCATAAAGGTGCTGGGTGCATTGGACAGTCCAAAAGGCATGACCATCCACTCATACAAACCATGCTGCGTCTTAAACGCTGTCTTCCACTCATCTCCAGGTCGGATCCTGATTTGGTGATATCCGCTCTTAAGGTCAATTTTTGAGAAGACCTTAGAACCAGAAAGCTGATCCAACATATCATCCAGACGGGGAATTGGAAACCTGTACTTCACTGTGATCCTGTTGATTGCTCTACTATCAACACACATACGCCAAGATCCGTCCTTCTTGGGTACCAGCAGAGCAGGAACTGCACACGGGCTCATGCTTTCACGAATGTAGCCCCTCTCCAACAATTCAACCACTTGTCGCTGCAACTCTTCAGCTTCCTTGGGACTGAGACGATAAGCTGGTCGATTAGGCAGACTCGACCCTGGAACAATGTCAATTTGATGTTGAATATCCCTCATAGGCGGCAACCCTGGAGGGAGATCTTTAGGCACCAAATCAGATAACTCCGTTAGCATCTTCTGCACTTCTACCGGTAAATCTGGATTCTCTTCTGTTGTACTATTCTCACAAGGCAGTAGAGCATAGACCACATCTTCTCGCGCAATCTCTCCCAAAAAGCTGGACATAGAAAGCAGGTTGGCACTTTTAGCTACTGGAGCAGGAGTGATTTCTTCTCTTTGCGGCGCCAACACAACCGTCTTCCCTTTGATGCTAAGGGAATAAATATTTTTCCGCCCATCATGAACAACACTGCGATCATACTGCCAAGGTCGACCCAACAATATGTGACAAGCATCCATCGACACAACATCACACCAAGCATTGTCGAAATATTTCCTACCAATCGAAAAAGATACTAGACATCGCTTTTCTACTGATACTGCACTGCCCTTACTCAACCACGACAATTTATATGGCCTGGGATGCCGATCTGTCTTCAACTGTAATTTCTGGACAGCTTCTTCAGACACTACATTCTCACAGCTTCCACTATCAATGATCAGTTTGCAAACCTTATCCGCTACCGTGCAGGTTGTGTGAAAGATGTTGGTTCTCAACCAGTCATCCCCTGAATCGCCTTTGGGGGTCAATAGACTCTTACGCAAGACTAGAGTTTCATGATCGTCCCCATACAGCATTCCTTCCTCTTCATCATCGTCATATACGGGCTCTCCAACCTCCTCATTCTCGTCTACAACTTCTTCATCAATTATGAGATTTTTACCTGGCCGATTAACTGGTTTCCTGCAATCAGTTGCTCGATGTCCCTGTTCACCGCACCTGAAGCATCTAATACCTGAACCAGGATTATCTCGTGGTGGCTGTTGAGTAGGACGAGGTGCTTGAGGGCGAATGGGCTAGCTACCTTCGCTTCTGACCACCAGTTTCCTACTCTGCTGCTTATCTACAGCAAGTGCACGCTGGTATGCTTCAGAAATAGTCCACAGCGAGTGAAGGCTGAGGACATCCTGTATGGACCGTCGCAATCCTCCCAAATATCTCGCCACCATCTGTTCTTCCATTTCAGACAGATCATTCCGAGCCACCAATTGATAAAACTCCTCAGTGTAGTCATCAACCGACCTTATGCCCTGTCTTAGAGAATGAAGCCGTTGAAACAAAGTTTGAGTATAGCCGAAAGGAAGAAAGTGACCTTTCATCTTCTTCTTCATTTTCTCCCAATCTGTGATTTTGGCTTTACCCTGTCTACTGCGTGAACGTCTCAACTGCTCCCACCATGCGGATGCCCTACCTTTAAGTTTGATGGCAACTAACCTTACTTTGATGTGATCTGGAACCTCCTTGTACTCAAAGATACGTTCCACTTCATTCAGCCAATCAACAAAACCTTCAGCTTGTAACGTACCAGAAAACTCTGGTAGATCTACCCGAAAGCCGAAATCTACATGACGATCCTCCCGACCACGATGCTCCCAGACCCGAGCAGGGTTGTGATACGGGTTTTTGTAACTGGTATCGGACTCGTGACCCTCCAGTTCGCGGTTACCGCGATCCTGCGCCGCCAGACGCTGAGTTAACTCTGCAACTTGCCTCTGTAAGTCTTCAATCGTCACATCTTGAACGTTACGATCACGGTGTGGGACTTCCTCATTCGGAACCTGCCCTCTGCGAGCACGACCACGACCACCAACCATGATTGACCGATGAAATCTAGCCCAAGAAGATGCTGAAACTCTGATATCAACTGACGCCGGGCAGAATAGTGATTATTCTGCAGGCTGGGTTCAATTGACAAAAACAGAGAAGAATGCAAGAGAAACACAAGAAAAACGAGAAAATTCTTTATTATTCAACAACTGAATGAAAATAACCCACAAGCCGGGTTAAATAGCCAGAAAATAATAATAATCGGAATTTTGCCAAAAATAGCAAAATCCTAATATTCATACCAAAATAAAATACTTAATAAAAGAAACAATATCACCAAAATTCGGCTCAAATCGAGTAATTATTCTATGTTAAAAGGGAAACCGAAATATTACCATAAATAGCAAAAAATAACTTAAATTGATGATTCGGAAGGGAAAACAGCTGAATTTGATCTCGAATCCGATGCACACCGAGCATAGCTGGGTGCCCATGACGTGCGCGCCAAAACGAGCTTTCCGAATTGGGGTCACGGGCGTGATTCTGACAACCGTAGCCAAAGTTATGGCCAAAATACCAAAACGTGTTCAAAATTGACCCCAATTAGGAAATGTCGTCGATTACTTTCCATTCTTACGTCGATCCGCCAACTCATGGTACGTTAGCGCCATCAACGAGTTATCTGACAACTCAGTTTCGTTTGACTCGAACCCTCCTGCATCACATCTCCAATATAGTGAGGGCAAATATGTCTTAGGAAAGCACAATCACGTGCCTTGGAGCCAAGTTTTTCCGCCCATGCCATTGAAGATAATTCCAAAAAGTGTTACCTGATTCTCATAAAAAATCATGTATGGGTAAGAAGTATTTAAGTAGGAAAATTTACCTGGTTGGATAACCAGAAGTTCAATACCAGATCTTCTTTCTCTGACAAAATAATTCAAGGAGTAAATTGGTGACAAATGGGGTTAATTTGACTATGGCAACTGAACTTGCACTCGTGACTGAAGTTTACTCTCTCTTTCATTGATCTCACTAATTCAATTTGACGTCCATTTTTGAACTAAAAATTCCACGGGTTCATATGCCAAGTCATGATAAGATCACTATTACATCTTATGACAAGTCAAATTTCTGCCTTCTTGGATTGGGAGCCATTTCTTTGGTGTATACTTTTGGAAAATATGCACGTTAGGCCCGAATCTATTCTTCACGAATGATGTTATATACCACCATGGGTGCTAAGATATCTCGATCTTGCTCCAACGGGTATCGTTTTCGGAAGGGAAAATATCATCACCATAAGGTTTACTATTAACAGAAAATGTGTTTACAATGACGGACGATTGAAGCTAAATATATATAAATGGATTTGTAAAGCTTTTAAATCAGATAGTTTAACTAGACAAAAGTCTTGATATCAAGTTTGGTTGTCAACTAGTTTGTAAAAATAATGTACAAGGGAGGCCTTTAATCTTACTTTACAGGTGAAAGAACCTGTTGAAAAGTTGCATAAGAATTTACTAAAAACAGAACAATAGTTCTATATTTATATTATGTTCTATAAGTTTAAATCTCTTAGGTGAAAATTTGAGCTTTTATGCACCAATGAACATATGCTTAAACTATTTTATCTCATCTATTTAAAAAATTAAAATTATGATAAACAATCAGAATTACTAATTTATTTTACAAAAATAATTGGGCATCTTCATTTTTAAAAGAGAACTAAGCAGGGGCGGACGCAGACTTTTTATGTTGGGGGGGCACAATCAAACTTTCAAAAAGTGACCAAAAAAATTAAAGGAAGAGATATTTTATTACAATTGTTCTCTACGTATTCTCATATTTTGATAACGTTCCATAATTAAAGTGAGAAATAGAGAAAAATTTAATGTAGTTTCGTAATTCAAATCAACAAAGAAATTTAGTATACAATCTTGGTCATCAAGAGCTACACAAATTTTGATAGAATCCAAGTCACAAATTTATATGTACATTTCTTAAATTCTGAAATTTATATAACAGATGCAACAAGTAAATCAACAAGGGATAAGAAAATGGTAAGAGCCAGACTTATTTTCGATGCATCAAATACCCGACAAACAATCCTTGCTCATTCAAGTTCAATCATATTGCACAACTCTTTCTTCTGATTACATTCAGTCGGACCAGATTCTCATAGGCTAAAATGCTCTCGAAATTTCCTTAAAAATGTCACTTCAATTGAGAATTTCACTCTTGAATCTCATGCATTACAAGAACGTAACTAAATTCAACTAAGAATTCTTCTATTCCTATTCATTGATCTAATCCAAGTATATGATCATTTTACACTGATTACTTCGTTTAGTACTGGTTTCAGCACTATAGCTCATGGAAGCCTTGCCTACTAGCTTTTTCCTTGGGTCAGATTTTAGAATTCTTTGTCGTGATTGAACTTGAAATGGCTATAGAGTAGAGACAGATTTTTCACTATTTTCATTTGGCAATGCAATTTCCACTCTTTGAGAGTAACTATAAATCATTTAAACAAAGATAAATGAGATTTGAAATTTTGAACTATTTTTGTTCAGTTATTCAGTATTATCACAACCATTTTTGTATCCATTTAACAATATACAACCTTAATTTTACCATGAAGAAGAAGAGAGAAAAGGAGAAGAGGTAACTTAGGTGGGAGAAAACATTGGTTTGAAATAAATATTGATTCATTTTCCTTTCATATTAAAAAAAAAAAAAATTTTGGGGGGGGGGCACCCCCTGTGCCACCCCCTGTGTCCGCCGGAACTAAGCGCGTGCTTGATTGTGTTGAAACTTGCATGTTAGAAAAGTGAGTTTTACAAGTAAAAAAGGTTACTTAAAAATAAGGTTTGGTAACATATATACGCGTGCTCACAAACAATACTTGTCTACTAGTTTGAAGTTATTTACACAACATGGCCAATTGTATAGAGAATGTGTAAATCTTGTTCACTCTGATTCCTCATGGCCAATTGTTTCATAGTCTAACCATTCTTTCTAAACACAAAACTTGCTTTGCATTTGAACACGTCATTAGGAAAATAACACTTTACATGGGAGAGAAGAGGGAATGAGGACGGGGAAATGAAATACGGAAGAGCACATATTGCAATGAATTTCAGAATATTATTTGATGAAGAACCATAAAACAGAATATATATGCTTAAGTTCAGATTTAAAACATATAGCTTCATAACTTGTGATCCAAATATTTCTCGGGATATACTGCCAATATGGAAACACTTTGATAAGATATACTTCCATGATTCGACAGTGCGTGAAGCACGGCCCATGAGAAATTCCAAATCTGCTTCCACATATCTATTACACAAGTTACCAAGGCTCATCATCTTTCCAGCAATCTCTTGATTTGGAAATTATGTTTGAGGCAGATACAATCCTCCCCACTTTGTAAATTTTCATATTTTAGAAAAAAATAAAATAATAAAAATATGAAACTTTACAGCATGAATAAAATCCTCTGAAGCCAACTCGTTTATCTTGTTAGATTTTTTTGAAGGGGAAATGTTACAATTATGTCTAAAGTTCTTCAAAATAAGATTAAAAACTCTCAGCTAGTAAAAATAGTCTTTGCGTTTCCGTATTTGGTCTAGCGCATTACAACATTCTACCATCTGTTTGTTGGAAAAAATTAAAATAAAATAAGATGAATGAGAAACAACAAATTAAATAGGTTTCAATTCCATAATTAATTTTCCAATTGAATTGGTGATTACAAAGCCCTAATGGCTATTGTAACATATTTTTATGTTAGTATAAAATTAATAGAAAATCGGAACCCCCCTCTCATCCTAGTACTATATAAGGAGGTGTTCTCCTCCTTATTTCATACACCAAAAATTTGAGAGTTCTCTCTCTGTCTTTGTTTCAAGAGCCTTGTTCTTGGTAAATCATCTATTCGCAAAAATAGAACTTTAGAGTAAACTATAGCAAATCTTATAGTACTTCAAAGTTAGTAATGATAGAAAAATTGTCCAGCATTTAAATGAACCGTATAATTAAGTACCTTTTTGACGCCTATACAGTAAAAACAGATACTGCCTTTCAATGAACCAAGAGGAGAAGTAAATTCACATCCCCCCTCTCAATTATTCACATAATAATTACACTTTCTCCTCTTTGTCTTGTTTAATTCTATCCCTTCATTTAGAGATGGCAATTTTCCCCGTCCCGCCCCGAATGGGGCAAAAAAACCCGCCCCGAACGGGTTGGCGGGGTGGGGCGGGGCGAGGTTTGCCGCCCCGTCGCAGGGCGGAGATGCCCCACCCCGAACCCGCCCCGTGAAGAATTAAAAAAAAAAAAATTTGTTTTGGACATTATTTGTTTTGGACTTTTTTTTTGTTTCAAGTGCTTGCTTTAAATATTGATATAGTTAGTTTGAACATTATTTGTTTTTGATTTTAAAATTTTGAATTTGTATTTTAAATAAAAAAAAAAACAACAACAAATGGGGTAGGAAACGGGACAAGTCCTCGCCCCGTACCCGCCCCACCCAACCCCGAGCCCCGCCCTGCCCCTTCTAAGGCAAGGTGGGGCACGGGGTGGGGAGGGGGAGTGGCGTGGTGGGGCGGGGTGGATGAGGGTGCCCCACCCCGAACCCTCCCCATTGCCATCACTACCTTCATTTAGGACTAAAAAAACACTCTCATTTTAGGGGGAAGCTTGTTATCACTCTTGATTCAAATTATATATCTAGTAATATACACTAATAAGTAAATAAATAAATTATAGGTGGCGCGATTCATTTTTTTTAGTTTATTTTTCACTTATCTTCCTATACTTACCCCCTCACTTCTAAGTCTATCATCTAACGCATATTGTGCTATATGTGCTTAATGAGCACCCTACTCAATGAAAATTATAATAATGAAGTCCCAAATCCTAGTTCCATGTCTTACACAAGGGAATATAACTTTCAAAAAAGAAAAAAAATACAGAGATATAGAGAGAGCAAGAAAGTCCATGTAAGATAGAGTTCCAAATATCTTGGTTACACCATGCATCTGCAGTTAAACACTATAACAAATGCATCACATGATAATCCTACTTCGAGCTCCATTTTGATGAAAACAAAATAATAACTCGATTTAATTTCGGATTTGTTCGTTTTTGACGAATTGCTAGTCTAATTTGAGTGAAAACGGGCCAATGACCACAACTCAGGGCCTTTGGCCCTAAAGCACGTCAAATTTTGGGCAAATTCTATCGTTTAGGCCCTCAATTATGCGTTTTTTCCGTTTATGGTAATTTTTGTTTTGGCAATATTTTAGTCAAATAAACTCGGATTTGATTTCCGTTTGTTGGGGGACGATCCTGATGATTAGGAGAATCAAGATCCGTGATTATCTCAATTTTTTCCATTTTTGGAAAAAATAATATTTTTTATTATTATATAATTTCTTTTCGAATTTTATTAGGGTTTCGCTATTTAAACGTTGTAAACCTTTTGAGGCAGCTCAGTTTTGAATGAAATAAAGTTTTTTTGAATTTCTCTTGATTGAAATTCTTTTTTTGTGAGATTTTCGTCTTTCCTATAAGCTTCCCCTGCATCAGTTAGTATCAAAGTCGAAGTCGTTCATTCATCATGCCTTCAAGAAGACGTCAAGAAGCTCGTGAAGCCCTAGTAGAGGAAATACATAGACGTGATAAAATCGCACAGCTGCTTCAACAAGTGGAGTTGATGACACAGTAAGTTGCTGCACTTATGCCGCAACAACATGCACCTAGGGGTCGTGGTCGTCGTGGGCAGGTTCCGATTGAAGAAGTCCAACACCGTGATCATAATATTCAGAATGTCACGATTGAAGAAATAACAGAGGAGGAAGAGTTTGATTATGAGAGTCTGCCTGTATTTGACAATGAAGACATTGAAGAAGCAACAGAGGAGGAAGAGTTTGATTATGAAGGTCCGCCTATATTTGACAATGAAGACATTGAAGAAGTAATAGAGGATGAAGAGTTTGATTATGAATGTCCGCCTGTATTTGACAATGAAGACATTGAAGAATCAACAGAAGAGGAAGAATTTGATTATTACGGTCCGCCTATATTTGACAGTGAAGGTGCAGAAGAAGCAGCAGAGAAGGAGGAGTTTGTGATTGGTGAGTCATTGTTGGTGAGGCGGAGTTTTCTGACTTCCCTGAAAAATAACACTGACTGGTTGCGTACTAATCTCTTCCAGTCGACGTGTACTATTGGGGAAAAGAAAAGTGTGTTGCTTCCAGATAAGGGCTCAGTTAAAGCAGTTGGGGATGACGCCAATTTACTGACCAGAGTGAAGTTCGAGACAAATATGGAAGGATATGAGATAGTGTATGTGCTGGTGGAAAAGTCAGTTGACAGTGAGCAGGAGGTCACTCGCAGGATTCAGTCATTGCTCGAGGAATTTCATAAGGACTTCTCGGAAGAGCTCCCAGATGGATTACCGCCAGAGCCGTCATTTCGAGGTGATAATTCTGATGATGATGAGGTTTTTACCCCATCAAATTCGAGGGCGAATTTTTCTCAACTCGTAGAGAATGATGAAGACAAAATAATAATTCGATTTAATTTCGGGTTTGTTCGTTTTTGACAAATTGTTAGTCTAATTTGAGTGGAAACGGGCCAATGATCACAACTCAGGGCCTTTGGCCCTGAAGCACGTCAAATTTTGGGCAAATTCTATCGTTTAGGCCCTCAATTATGCGTTTTTGCCGTTTATGGTAATTTTTGTTTTGGCAATATCTTAGTCAAATAAACTCGGATTTGATTTCCGTTTGTTGGGGGACGATCCTGATGATTAGGAGAATCAAAATCCGTGATTATCTCAATTTTTTCCATTTTTGGAAAAAATAATATTTTTTATTATTATGTAATTTCTTTCCGAATTTTATTAGGGTTTCGCTATTTAAACGTTGTAAACTTTTTGAAGCAGCTCAGTTTTGAATGAAATAAAGTTTTTTTGAATTTCTTTTGATTGAAATTCTTTGTTTGTTAGATTTTTGTCTTTCCTATAAGCTTCCCCTGCATCACATTTGAATCTGAAAACATGCTAATCAAGTGAATCACATATCATTAATGTTGTATCAAACAGAAAAAAATATGACAAGCTTGAATACAAAATAGAAGAACTTACAAATGCAGCTGCTACATATCATTCAAGTGGCAGCAGGCCTGAAATTAGTCACTACAATGAATTAGTGTGCAAGTAAGAATGACTAATATGTGATAATTATGGCACCCACAACATGGACATATTTTATTATCATAGCACAAATTATTTCAATTATAAGATTACTGCCATAGCACTATGCACCGCGTCCAAGTTCTTTATATAAACAGCCAGGGGAAATCAGATTCAGAGGCACTTGTAGTCACATAAAGAAGCTAGGGAACACAAACTGTAATTCATAACATGTCCTTGTATATATAGTGTAAATGTGTCACATTGTACAATGGGATATGAATCAGCCGGACCTACATGCACAAAAGCTAAGCACGGACATGAAAAGAAAATGCATAAAGACAAGTAATATCAATTCCGAATTTTAAAAGCTGTTAGGAGTCGTTTACCCAGTTAGCTCACAAAACAATCAATATAAATGTGCAAGAATTCAGAACTAAGAATCTGAAAATATAACTTCATGTAAACAGAAGTTTATACACAAGAAATAACCAAACTATAAGCATAATAATTTGTAAAAGCTGGAAACGAAAATAAGAAACACTGGACTTATCTTCTATTAGGCTCACAGGCCACAAGTCATCAACGAAGGGTTTCAATCACTCAAGAATGACCACCACCATGCTCGAATCAGACCCAAAGTGAATATACAAAAGTATGGCACTCAGACTTGACCGATTATTACACAAAATAGCAGATCTCTCTTCACAACTCAAGGTTCACACAAGAACCGAAACCTCAAACAGAAAATCACACAAGATTTTTCAAGATATTGAGAGAAATCAGAAATAAAATGGTGTTTTATTTCTACAGTGAAGAAGAACACGAGAGAACGGCGCACAGAGAGAAAATGGAAGAATCTCGAACCAGTAGTAAGTCTCAAACCCTAGAAGACCCGCTTTTATATGAGTCACCTAAAGGTCATCCATCCAACGGTGAAGGAGGCGACACTTGGCGACATCACGTGCGTTCAAACTCAGGTAAGATAAAACACGGTTTCATCAGATTTCCCAAAACACGTTTTTACCAATAAATCAATAGATCAATTTGGGCTGGACTTCAATTCCAGCTGGGCTTCCAAGTTTAGGCCCAATGGTCTTTGCATCATTGTGCCAAACAATCCTTTCATACTCCACCTTGGTACAATGATTCAAGCATCAGTAGTGGTATTCATCAGTTTCAGAACTCAATCACAGTAGGCTGCATTCACAGATCAGCAGGGCACCACATTCAGCAAGGTTAAGCAATCCAAGAATTTGTTTAAAGGCAAAACTTTGGTACCTACATCAGCAGGGTTGTAGTTAGTGGATATCTTTTCAAGTTTCACAACACCTTGTGAAATAACATCTCTAATAAAATGAAATCTAACATCAACATGTTTAGATCTATTGTGTAAAACAGGATTTCTACTTAAATGAATTGCAGATTGGCTATCAGAATAAAGAACCACTTCTTTAACAAAACCAAATTCATTAAGTAATCCTTTTAACCAAATTCCTTCTTTTATAGCATCGGTGGCTGCAATGTATTCAGCCTCAGTTGAAGACAAGGCCACAATCTTTTGAAGCTGGGATTTCCAGCTTATGCATGAATTACACAAAGTATACATGTATGAAGAAGTAGATTTTCTGTTGTCCCTATCACCTGCATAATCAGAATCAGTAAACCCTTTCAAAATAACACCCTCAGCCTGTTTTCTAAACTGAATCCCTAAGTTTGAGGTCCCCTTAATGTATCTAAGAAGCCACTTCATGGCTTCCCAATGTACTTCACCTGGATTTGACATATACCTACTTAAAACACTTATGGAATATGCCAAATCAGGTCTAGAACACACCATGAGATACATTACAGATCCAGTTGCATTTGGATAAGGCACATTTGCCATTCTTTCAAACTCTTCTTTAGTTTTAGGACAAAAATCATTTGATAGTTTAAAATGATTAGCCAAGGGGACACTCACACTCTTGGATTCAGCCATAGAAAACTTGCTAAGTAATTTCAAAATGTATGATTTTTGACTAAGACTTAGTGTGCCTTCTCTTCTATCTCTCTTAACTTCCATACCTAAAATCTTTCTCACCGGACCTAAGTCTTTCATTTCAAATTCAGATTTTAGCTTTTCTTTAATATCTTCAATCTCTTTTATGTCATGACTAGCTAATATCATGTCATCCACATAAAGGAGTAGGTAAAGTGAATTAGCTCCACCTTGACCTTTACAATAAAGACAAGTATCGAAGTTACTCCTCTTAAACCCAAGTCCAAGAACAAAATTGTCAAATTTTTTATACCATTGTCTTGGAGCTTGTTTTAAGCCATAAAGAGATTTCTTAAGAAGGCATACTAAGTCAGATTTGTTAGTCACTTCAAATCCTCTAGGTTATTTCATGTAAATGGTTTCTTCTAAGTCTCCATTTAGAAAAGCAGTTTTTACATCTAATTGGTCTAATTCCCAATTAAATTGAGTGGCCAAGGCAAGAATGACTCTAACTGTAGTAAATTTTACTACAGGTGAAAAAATTTCATTGAAATCAACTCCTTCTTTTTGAGTAAAACCTTTTGCTACCAAACGGGCTTTGTATCTAATGTCATTCTCACTTTGTTCACCCCTCTTTATTTTAAAAATCCATTTACAATCCACAACCCTCTTACCCTCCGGTCTTTTTACCAAAATCCATGTCTTATTTTTATGAAGGGATTCCATCTCATCTTGCATGGCTACAAGCCATTGTTTGGAATCTTTGCTACTCAAAGCTCCTTCATAAGATTCAGGTTCATCCTCAATCATATCATGATAAGAAAGCAAGGAAACATCATTTTCAAACCTAGTGGGAGGTCTAATGGTCCTTCTTTCTCTATCCCTAACAAGTTGATAATCAGCTAAAGGTCATCTGAGTTCTAAATCAGCCTCGGGAACCTCACCAGGTTCGATTTCAGCTTTCAGTGGGTCAATATTTAAGGGGTCAGAATGGTCAGAACACTCCTCAGGTTGCTCCACCTCAATCTCAACCCTTTTTCCTACATTTTCAGATTGTTCAGAGGGCTCAAACAGTGCAGGTTCTTTGTTCGGACTTAAAACAGGCGGTGTCATTCTCATTAAATACCACATTTCTACTTATAATGACCTTATAGCCTCTAAGATCTCTCACCCACAGTCTATAGCCTTTAACCCCTTCCCCATAGCCTAGAAAAACACACTTAAGAGCTCTAGGTTCCAATTTACCTTCAGTTTGGTGTGCAAAAGCTGCACACCCAAAAACCCTTAGGTTACTAAAGTCAACAGGTGTACCTCTCCATTTTTCTTCGGGGATCATAAAGTCTATAGCACTTGCAGGACATCTATTTATCAGATAACTAGCAGTTTTAACTGCTTCACCCCAAAAAATTTTAGGCAGGCCAGAACACAACAACATGCATCTAACTTTATCAAGTATAGTACGATTCATTCTTTCAGCCAAACCATTTTGTTGTGGTGTGTGTGTGACTGTTCTATGCCTTAACATACCAGATAGTTTGCACATTTCATCAAACTCATAATTGCAGAATTCCAAACCATTATCAGTTCTTAAAACTTTAATTTTTTTGTCAGTTTGGTTCTCAATTAAAAGTTTCCACTCTTTGAAAACATTAAAAGTGTCAGATTTTGATTTTAACAAAAAAGTCCAATTTTTTCTTGAAAAATCATCAATGACAAGCAAATAATATTTAAAACCAGATTGAGTGCACACAGTTGCTGGTCCCCACAGATCAGCATGCAAATATTCAAGTATAGAGGCAGATTTATGCATTCCAGGTAAGAAAGGAAGTCTATTATGCTTTCCTAAAATGCAGTAGTCACAAAAACTCAATTTTTCAATGTTATCTTTGCCAAAAGCACCCTGTTTTTTCAAAATCTGAAGTCCTTTATCACTAATATGGCCCAATCTCTTGTGCCATATTTGTGATTTATCATTTTGGACTGAGATTACTGCTGAAGTGGATTCCAAAAAATTTTTAGTTTGCAAAATGTAAAGGCCATGTCTCTTGGGGACTTCTACAATCAGATTAGAGTCCTTCAAGATTTTAATGTAACCCTTATTGATAACAATGTCATAGTTAAGGTCATCTAAAACCCCTAAGGAGATCAGATTACGTTGCAAGTCAGGAACATATCTAGTCTTCTCTAGAATTAACTTATTATCTCCTTTTAAGTTCAAAGTGATAGTCCCCACACCTTTTACTTGACATGTCATGTGATTACCCATTAAAACCTTTCCACCAGTTACATTTTCAAAATCTGAAAATAACTCCTTATTAGGACTCATGTGATAAGTACAACCAGAGTCAAGAATCCACTCTTGGGAAGGGGAACTACTAACAGCAACATAAACTTCATCAACATTAGACTCATTATAAGCCAAAGCAGCCCCACCATCATTTTTAGACTTGTTTTTAGAGTCATAAAGTCTTTTAGGACAATCTTTGATAAAATGACCTTCCTCTAAACAATAAAAGCACTTTTTCCCTTTAGTCATCATTTTATTCTTGTCCTTAAAGTTGCTCTTTTTCTTATGAACAGGTCTCTTGTTGTAATTACCGTTTTTGGGATTAAACTTGGACTTCATCATCAAATTAATGCCACTAACAGATTCTCTCTTGTCAGATTTTAATTGTAACTCTTTAGACCTTAAAGCATTAATAATCACTTCAGTAGATAGAGTGTCCCTCCCATATTCAATTGCATTTTTAACATCTTTATATTTATCACCAATTGAATTCAATAAGACCACAGCCAACTGCCCATTTGAGAGTTTCTCGTCACAGTTGGCTAGGTCACGGGTCAATCTATTGAATCTATCAATATTAGACTCAAGGTCAAGAGAAGGATCAAGTTTAAAACCAAAAAACTGTTTTAGGAGATATACTTTATTTGGCATAGCTTTATTCAAATAAGTTTTCTCCAATTTATTCCACAATTCAGCAGTAGTCTTAGTCTCACCTATTTCTCTAATCACATTGTCAGACAAATGCAAGAAAACAGTACTCCATGCAGTTTCATCTTGTTCAGTTACTTTACTAGATTCAAGATCAGTAGGCCATGACTCATCAATGGCTTTAGCACATTTTTGTTGAAGTAAAAGAGCTCTCATTTTCTGACGCCAGAGACTAAAATCTCCTTTGCCATTAAAAACTTCCATTTCAAATTTTGAAGTCATGTTTGAAAAATATGAATGAAATGGGTGTATGCAGGTCAATCAGATACTAAATCAGAACACTTGCAATACAAATCAGAGAAGTATCACCACACAAGGGACACAACAGGAAAATCAGATTGCAAGTACAGAGAGCATATACTTTCAGAGTTGAATCACACAGTACACAATCTTGCTAACTCAATACAAACACAATTGTACAGAGACAAGCAAATTATATCCAGAACATTCAATCAAGCTGTATAATACTGCAGGATAATTTTCAGAAACAACTGGATTATCAAGAATCTAGACTGTAGTCCAGGTAACCCTCAGATTCCAGATAACTCACGGTTTCTGGACAAAGGAATTACAAGGAGTCTTCGATTCAGGTTTTTAAAAAAATATAAACTGAATTCACTTCACTAGACAGTACACCCAGTCAATGCAGTAAATTCAATCAACAGAAAAAACAACCAAGGCAGTAACAAAAATAGGGCAATAAAATCAATCAGGTAGCATAGCCACACAAGGTCAGACCCCAAATAATCCAGAACCCCCAAAAAATAGTTAAAGTACTCAAACACAATTTACAGCTTGATTGTTAATCGAGACCAATTCATAAAACCAGAAAGATCTCACCAATGCCCTTTTAATTAGGGTTTCAAGAAATCGCAGAGCAGCTCAAGTTTGCGGTTACAATTTCAAGATCGAGCCCAACACAGTCAAGAACTCACTCCTTTAAGCTCTGATACCACTGTTAGGAGTAGTTTACACAGTTAGCTCACAAAACAATCTATATAAATGTGCAAGAATTCAGAACTAAGAATCTGAAAATATAACTTCATGTAAACAGAAGTTTATACACAAGAAATAACCAAACTATAAGCATAATAATTTGTAAAAGCTGGAAACGAAAATAAGAAACTCTGGACTTATCTTCTATTAGGCCCACAGGCCACAAGTCATCAACGAAGGGTTTCAATCACTCAAGAATGACCACCACCATGCTCGAATCAGACCCAAAGTGAATATACAAAAGTATGGCACTCAGACTTGACCGATTATTACACAAAATAGCAGATCTCTCTTCACAACTCAAGGTTCACACAAGAACCGAAACCTCAAACAGAAAATCACACAAGATTTTTCAAGATATTGAGAGAAATCAGAAATAAAATGGTGTTTTATTTCTACAGTGAAGAAGAACACGAGAGAACGGCGCACAGAGAGAAAATGGAAGAATCTCGAACCAGTAGTAAGTCTCAAACCCTAGAAGACCCGCTTTTATATGAGTCACCTAAAGGTCATCCATCCAACGGTGAAGGAGGCGACACTTGGCGACATCACGTGCGTTCAAACTCAGGTAAGATAAAACACGGTTTCATCAGATTTCCCAAAACACGTTTTTACCAATAAATCAATAGATCAATTTGGGCTGGACTTCAATTCCAGCTGGGCTTCCAAGTTTAGGCCCAATGGTCTTTGCATCATTGTGCCAAACAATCCTTTCAAAAGCAATTATAATGAATGCGAAAACTTGTCTCACAACAAAATCCACCAATTGCTTGCTTAAGACTAAAGTTAGGTTTCGTATGGAACATAACATTCATTTAATCCGTGTTCACTCCATCTTCTTGGTTCTTCATGGATGGGATTAAACCCCCTAAGTGAGAGTAAGCTCTCCACACAGTACTGAGCGCCATGCACCCAACATGTAGCTTCCAGAATTCCAACTTTCTTGGTTTCGATGTCGTATAAGATCAGTTCTTCATGCTTCATTGATACAAATTTTCCATTGACACTGCTCACCAAATAATAAAGTTTAGAAGTCAATTTATTGCTCCAAATTTTCTGTCATCCATACTTGATATATTTGCTAGCATTATTTTCCAGATCGGTTAAATTTCAAAATATAAGTCAATATATAAGGGTTGGATGTTCACAAAAATACATTTCGAATAAAAACAATCGCAAGTGTATCGTTAGTTAATAAGTAATAAAGCTGACTTTTTGAGTCCGAGTATCGTCCCACGAAAATTGATTAGTTCAATTCCTATTACTTTGACCTTAACCGAAACTAGAGTAACATGACATGTTTGTTTTGATGAAGTTATATTAAAATAATAATAAGTATGCAATTATATATGATGAAACTAAATTAAATGCAAACGGCGTTAAATGTAAATTGGAGTGTTTTAATTTATGATGAATGTACTAGGATCACGAATCCATATGTAATAATTCGTTTTAAACTTAGTTCTACACTTTGACAACACTATGAAATATTGATGTTCCTAAACTATTCAACACTTCAAGCAACATCAAACGTATTCTCATATATGACCCGACTATATCTCTATGACGGATGCGAACATATACAAGAATGCCTGAATTTTTATGAACACTTAGAAATTTACATAAGATATAGCAATATATTTCTATCACATATCGGATTCTATGACAATTTATATATGTCGAACCTATTTTCCTTGTTTCGAATGCATAAAACAAGTCACCAAATTCACACAACTAATAATTGTGGAGAAAAGAAAATCATATAAATTATTCAATATACAAAAACTGCTTTTGATGTCAAGAATGTAAATTAAAGATTAGAAATTTGTATTACATAGTTCATCGTTGTCGTATCACAAATAAATCTAGCTTAGCATGTTATGAAGAAGAAAACATAAAGAATATTGGAGAATCGACATCACTCAATATAATTCTTGAATTTATTCTCGCGTTCTTGGCTTCGATCTTCGTGATCTTCGCTTGTTCTTTACTCCAAAAGCTCTTCAAAATATGTTGTAATGTGTGGTCCTCACTTCTGGACGGCCCCAGGGTTTTAAAAGGTGCGCCAAGATTCGTTTCCATAAGAGTTTTATTCAAATTAGAAAATTAGAAAATTTTTCCCGATTTGGTCTGGGCGAGCGCCCAGTAGAAAATGGGATAGCCTCCCAGGTATAAAATTTTGCTCATGTTGTTGAGATTTAGGGTCGGACAGTCGCCCGACCAATATAACTAGGCGGCCGTCCAGTTATAAAAATTCTGTGAATTTTCCTTTCAGCCATTTTCTTCATTATTTGTTCCATATTGGTCCTCTACATCAAAGTACTTCAATTTTAGTGCTCCAACTTTTACTCAAATGCATATTAGTCCCCAAACTTTGTATTTGATACAATTGAGCCATTTTCCGCTATTTTTGCATTATTTTCTCCAATTCTTCATCAAACATTGAGTTTTACCTACAAAATGAAATATAACACAAGTTAGGTAGTATTTTATCCAAAAAATAGTAAAATATCATCGTTTAGGACCTCGAATTTGGACTACTCAAAATTTAACTGACGTGGGATATATCACTTGACATCTAAAAAACCCAGAACTCAAAACACCTAATACACTCTTCATTTGAGTTGGGTTTAGTCCAACAAAGAAGAAAAAAGACCATCAAGCTAATCCGAGTCTGATAAAATATATTCAAAATAAAATCCTCAATAAATAGAGCTACAAGTTAATGTTTCACTCTTTATATCAACACAAGGACCTACCAAGATTAGCTGGTGTCCTGGAAAATTTTCAATACCACTAAAAAACTCAAGTCCAAGTTCAATGCTTCTCTAAATGAGGAACATATGGGTTCTTTCTATCTTCCCTTATCAAGCATGGTTAAGACATCTTTTGATTATATTAATAACTCATGACCATAGCATTTGAAATTAAAGGTTTCAAGTGTTTTGGATTGTGTAGAAGAGCATGAAAATAATAGTGTATATTTTACTTTCAAGTTGGATTTTCCTCTGTCGGTACCCTAAAGTGGTGGGGCACTATGTCTTACAACATATTAGTCAAAACCATGTGATACCTTGCCAATTACTTCAGCTGATATGTCTCTCAACTTTACTAATTCTTATATCAATTCAAGAATTGGACAGTATATCTCTATCTATAAATACTCAGCTAGTTAAGTTCTTCTTTTCAACACAAGACAACATAAATCTTTAAATCTTTTTAATCCTGTTATTGAGTCTCCTTGTTTTATTAGCTCTGTTCTTGTGCAAAAAATGGGAATCAGAAAAAGTGGAATAGCAAATGCCAAAGAAAAACTTCGACAAACGATATCTCCCAGGAAGGGAAGCATATTGACTGGTGTCAATGATGTTCCGAAAGGCTATTTTGCAGTTTATGTAGGTGGAGAACACAAGCGTTTCGTTGTTCCAATATCTTTCTTGAACCATCCATTATTTCAAGAATTGTTACATTGGGCAGAAGAAGAGTTTGGATATAATCATCCAATGGGAGGCCTTACAATTCCATGCACTGAAGATTATTTCTCAAGTCTCGTTGCTCTATTAAATTCTTCCTGAGTAAATTACAATGGAATCATGGAATTAGTATAGGATGCTATTTGCTACCTAAGTTGCAAAAGTGGCAACTGGGACAGCAAAAATAGTCTTTCAATTTTGTAATTCAGATTACCTGCAAATTCTTTTCTCTGTGGCTAGTTATTTTTCTTTTTATTGTAGTTGTAAATGCATTAAAAATCTAATATTTCCGCCAGAGAATTGATTGATGATTGAAATCCCGTTATGGTACTATCTCATACATTTTAATAATGCATGCCAAAAATGCTCTTCTAGTACAAGATTTATTGTTCTTTGGAACAAGATAAACATATTTTCATCTCATAAAAATGAAAACCCAATGAAAACATATTATTTTAAGATAATGCGTGGTATATATTAATTGTGGAAATCAATGATGGAAAATATGTGGTATATATTAATTATGCTATCAGCCTGTCCTGGCTGCAAAATATTCATGTTAGATCACTTCGATTAAAAGTTTAAAATTTAATTCAATAGATTTAATCATTTTAGTCTTTAACAAACAACTGGTGCAGCCCCCAAATGCACTCAGATTTGAACTCGAAACATGTGCATGCTCTAATATTGTAAGGAACCACCTTAACTAGGAACCACAACGAATTAATTAATAGGTTTGCCAATAAATTATTATTGGATGAATTTTTCTGACTGTGGAAGCAAAGTGCTGATTCATGAACAAAACTCCCTCTCGGGAATTGATATTGCAGTTCATCCAAGCTGGGAGATTACGACAATAAAAATAACTCCACTTGAGAATTCCCTGCAACTTTAATCAACAATTACATGTGCACAGTGATAGTTTGATTTCCCGCAAGTGAACGAGATCGTGAACAAGTAATAAAGTAGTGAATAGAGTGTCGAACCAACGAGAATTACGTATTTAATCGAGTTAAAATTAATTCCAACTTTAATCGAATAGCAAATAGATTTTGAGTTTTCTATACTAATATCTAAATTATCGATTAAACTAGGAAACAATTTAACTGATTTGAATTCAAATATGTGAAATGCATTGCTAAGATGTTGAATCCCCCTTATTATTCCATTTTTAGTGTAACAATTAAATTGACAATTTGAAATCTTTTATCTTGGTCAATATTCCTAATTTAATTGAAAGATCCTCTCGATAGCGATCAAATTTATTCCCTTCATGTGATCTTTCTATCTCTCGATAAAAGATGCAAACATGATAAATACATTAATAAGTACTAGAACACCTATTGAAATCATATAAATCATAGAGATATGTATCTATCCTCTATCGAACCTTACAATATTTATTATAATGTACTTAAATCACATTGTCTCTCTCGATAATAATAAAATACACTAATAATTCAATTGGTAATCAAACACTTGAAAAGAACGATAAAACAATAATAAACATTCACAAATCAAATCAAATCAAATCAAAATCAAAATAATTAATTAAAAACTAAAAATATCATAACAATGGTTCATCTCATCCTAGCAATGTATAAAATTAGCCTAGCATATTGAAATTGCAAGAAATCATATTTAAGTGAAAATACATTACCTGAATTTTTGATAAATTGAGAAGATGAATCTTGAAATCTTGAATTTCTTCAATGATTTCTTGATGAATCTACACTTGCATCTTCTCTTCTTTGCCCAAAAATTAGGTTTGAATCTTTACTTGATTGAATTCTTGCAAATCTTCTTCAATTCTCTCACAAAAACTATGAATTCTCTTCATATGATGATAATAATTGATGAATAATGGAGTATAATATGTACATGAGAGTTCTCCAATATGTATTCTGCTGTTATATATTTGTAGTAGTCGAAAATTGGTTGAAAATCACGTCCAAATTGACTTCCAAAAGAGTTTCAATCGAATAAGGAAAGTTATCTTCGCTCGCGGATTTTTTGTCTCTGCACAGTATTCAGTATTTTGATCGTAACTTTCTCTCCCAATATCCGATTGATACAATTCAAAGTGATTTAGAAAGATAACTCAATGAGCTACAAGTTTGATAGAAATAGATATTTCCCAATTCGGACATTTACTATGCCAAAAATGGGTATCAATCATCAACTAAAAATCTGAAATATAACTTGTGCAATTGGAAATTGATTTTGATCATATTCCATTCCTTTTTGAGTTCTAATTCAATCCAATTGTCTTCTAACAATCTTCAAAGTATCATCTTGTGATACAAATCAACTATTGAATTTGCAATTTGATCATCAAACTTTGAATTTTACCATTTTCACCATTTTTCGCTTATTTCTTTCAATTCCTCGTTTAACCATTAAGTTTTACTTATAAAGCATAAAATACAACAATTTAGAATATATTTTGTCAAAAGAACTATCAAATATCAATGTTTTAGGACCCCAATTAAGTTGATTTCATTCTCATTGTTTATTACATCCTCATTTGATTCCGTTGTGATCAACTCGTCATTCTTTTTAATCTCTTCTTCCATAGTCGATATATCTTCAGGTTGAATGATCGGTCAACAATCAAGATCCACGGACAATGAGAAGTCAGTCCCGTTAACTCCTTCGAATGGATTGTATCCCCATTGTTGAAATCCTTCCCAGTACATGCAATCTCCCATAAGCATATCGTTTTCATCCAACTTGGCAAGTTCTTTAAAGTACTTTGCAAGTACCTTCTCGTTCAATAGGGGAGGATATCCTCATCCCAATCGTCAAGTACAAAATCTCCCACGAATATGTACTCTTCACCAGATGTTTCAATTACTTGTTTTCTACCCATCAAATATTTTCAAAATCTAAAAAATTTCGGCTTGTATAAACTAGTGTAAGAGAACAAGCATTTCCCAGTACAATGCATCGCGTAACAATTTTCATAACTTGAATATCCTCCAAGTATATCTTGACTATCCATGTAAAGATTTGTCATTGCAACAATTTTGTTACTTTACCAATGTCAGAATCATGCATAATATCTGAAAAATATAAAGAGAGAATACCAACACAAGATAAATTAAAACTGTAGGGGGATAGTTAAACAATATAAAAAGAAAAATAAAGAAAAGTAAGTAACAAAAACATTGTTAAAACTAAAATTAATTAAAGTAGTAATCAAATTAAAAATAAATAACCAATAAAAATTCAAATTAAAGCTAAAATTAATTTAAACTAATTAAATACAATAGTCCCCGGCAACGGCGCCAAAAACTTGATTGTTAGATTTCTCGCAAGTGAATGAGATCGTGAACAAGTAATAAAGTAGTAAATAGAGTGTCAAATCCACGAGGACTACGTATTTAATCGAGTTAAAATTAATTCCAACTTTAATCGAATAGCAAATAGATTTTGAGTTTTCTATACTAATATCTAAATTATTGATTAAACTAGAAAACAATTTAACTAATTTGAATTCAAATATTTGAAATGCATTGCTAAGATGTTGAATTCCCCTTATTATTTCATTTTTAGTGTAACAATTAAATGGACAATTTGAAATCATTTATATTGGTCAATGTTCCTAATTTAATTGAAAACCCCTTTCGATAGCGATCAAATTTATTCCCTTTATGTGACATTTCTATATCTCGATAAAAGATGCAAACATGATAAATGCATTAACAAGTACTATAACACCTATTGAAACTATATAAATCATAGAGGTATATCTCTATCATCTATCGAACCTTACAATGTTTATTATAATGTACTTAAATCCTATTGTCTCTCACGATAACAATAAAATCCACCAACAATTCAATTGGTGATCAAACAATTGAAAAGAACGATAAAACAATAATAAACATTCACAAATCAAATCAAATCAAAGTCAAAATAATTAATTAAAAACTAAAAATATCATAACAATGGTCATCTCATCCTAGCAATGTATAAAATTAGTCTAACATATTGAAATTGCAAGAAATCATATTTAAGTGAAAAGACATCACTCGAATTTTTGATAAATTGAGAAGATGAATTTTGAAATTTTGAATTTCTTCAATGGTTTCTTGATGAATCACCACTTGTGTTTTCTCTTCTTTGTCCAAAAATTAGGTTTGAATCTTTACTTGATTGAATTCTTGCAAATCTTTTTCAATTCTATCACAAAAACTATGAATTCTCCTCATTTGAAGATAATAATTGATGAATAATAGAGTATAATATGTACATAAGTGTTCTCCAAAATGTATTCTGCTGTTATATATTTTTAGTAATGGAAAATTGGTTGAAAATCACGTCCAAATTGACTTTCAAAAGAGTTCCAATCGAATAAAGAAAGTTATCTTCGCTCGCGAATTTTTTGCCTCTGCATAGCACTCAGTATTTTGATCGTAACTTTCTCTCCCAATATTCAATTGTTGCAATTCAAAGTGAGTTAGAAATATAATCCAAAGGGCTACAAGTTTAATACAAAAATATTTTTCCCAATTCGGACATTTACTATGCCAAAAATAGGTATCAATTCTCGACTAAAAATCTGGAATATAACTTGTGCGATTGGAAATTGATTTTGATCATATTTCATTCCTTTTTTAGTTCTAATTCAATCCAATTGTCTCCTAGCAATCTTTAAAGTATCATCTTGTGGTTCAAATCAACTATTGAATTTGCAATTTGATCCTCAAATTTTGAATTTTGTCATTTTTCGCTTATTTCTTTCAATTCCTCGTTTAACCATTGAGATTTACTTATATAACATAAAATATAACAATTTATGATATATTTTGTCAAAAGAACTATCAGATATCAATATTTTAGGACCCTAAATAAGTGCATAAAATACACTTATCACACAAAAGGGAAGTAATAAAAAATATCTAGCGACAGGGATATTTTATTTCTTTAACTTGAGTAGAAAAACAGAATTCCTATCCATAAACCCTAGGGGGCTCTGGAATTACTCATAATGCAAAATCATGCAGCAGATAAAAATTAAAAGAATTGCAGAGTTCGTGGGACCGCACGTGGTTCTGAACTCAAAACCGCGGCATAGACCAATATAGAGAATAAGAAAATCTCAAACAAGTTGGAAACGGAATGGCCTATTGGCCTCAATAATTCAAGGCAGCAGCATTTTGTCTGCAGGACTCGGCAGTTTGAATGTAATAATGTGGCCCCTATAATAATAAATGAACGCGTAGCACCCACAAACCATTCTAGCTATAAATAATATTTATCACTTGGATTAAATACTGCAAGAATACTCCATTGATAAATTCTGGAATATACATATTTTCTCCAACTGCAATAGCAGAAGTTAAGGTTTTTATTGGTTTAGAGCTAATGGGAATTCGATTTTTGACAATAATTTCTCAACTTAGGAAAGTTTTGAGTCCAAGGTCTATGCAAAACCGGGCATCTCCATTTCCGGGAGGTACGAGGATAGAAGATGTTCCAAAGGGACATTTTGCTGTTTATGTTGGAGAGCTCAATCAGCACCGGTTTGTGGTTCCTATTTCGTACTTGAAGCATCCTTTGTTCCAAGACTTATTGGGGCGTTCCGAGGAAGAGTATGGCTATGATTATCCCGCAAGTTGTCTTTCTATCCCATGCAGTCAAAATGCATTTCTGGATGTTACTTGTCGAATGAAGGATTACAATTGAAATGAAACTGTACAATGATCTATTGTTAGGTATATATGTCGTGTAACCTACTATTAAGAAATAGATACATTTGAAATGTTTTTCTAGACTTCTCGAACACATGGGTTGGTGTACAATTAACGACATTGACCAACAATGTGCAGGGCCCCTTCAACCCATTTTGACGTGATCTTGTAAAATTTCGAAATTATGAGCAAATTATAAATAGTTTATATTACTATTACTTATTTTGATCTAATAAGTTGTAATTCATTTTCAATAGCGCACTGGAAAAAAATTTCTAATTTGCTCCCACTTCCAAAAAAGAGTGGCAACCTAGCTAGCTAATTATCTCATCTTATCATGAATGTTGAAAATGACACAATAATTGATGGCGTGTTTGATAAAGTGAATTAGTTAAGATCTTATCTATTGGGTGAGAAATATGCACGAGAATTAATGGGCTCACTTGTTTCCGAATCTTGAACATCATATTTGTTAGAGGTAGTGATGCTTTTAGTTGCTTGATATTGCAAAAGTTAGCAACTGGGCAGCCAAAATGGTCTCTCAATTTCGTAATGCAGACTAGCTACCTGCAAATTCTTTTCAATATGGGCATGTAGCTAGGTTAGTTTCTTCTCATTGTAGTTGTAAATGCATTGATAAATAAAATCAAAATTGAACCAACCAAACCCTTTTCAAAGAATGATTAAAGAGAGGGAACAATGAGGAAACTGCAGTGATCATAAAGGCGACTTATAAAAATTGTGCAAGTGTCAGGTGTGAGATAAAAAAAAAAAGGAAGATACATTTGGCCTATACATTTTGACATATATTGAAGACGAGATTTAAATAAACAAATTTATCTCATTACTAAGATATACTCTTTATCTTTTCAAGGAACTGATATTGCAGTTCATCCAAACTAGGAGATGATGACAATTAAAAATAACTCCACTTGTGAATTTCAGCAACTTGATTCAACATTTACATGTGCACGAAAAAAAAAAAAATCTCATAGTGAAGTATAATAAATATAGCAAACAACAAAGATATTATAAAGAAACAGAATTCAAGGGCCCTGAGTGCAAAATATAAATTAATAAATACACTTTCACTTTGGGCAAAATCATGCAGCAGCAAATTATTAAAAAAACTTGCAGACTTCACTTAACCGCACACGGTTCTGAACTCAAAACCGCGGGCATAGACAACTGATACATAAATAAACCAGAAATTCTCAAATACGCTGTGAAAGGATATAGCCTATTAGCCTCAATAATGCAAATTTTGACTGTCATAACTTAGAACGTAATAAAATGGCCCTACGACATTAATATATGCACCACTCATAATATGCATTCACTAGGACTGTGTGCTGCAAGAATTCTCCATCGGTTAATTCTCTCAAATATACACAAATCTCCCACTGGAATTACGAAAAAAAAAAAAAGACTTAGGATATAAGAAGCATTTATAGTTTTTCTCATTTGGGGCTAAAATGGGAATCCATTTTTTGGCAATAATTCTCGAGGCAGGAAAGTTTTGAGTCCCAGGTCTATGCAGAACAGAACATTTCCTTTTCCAGGAAGTACACTGATAGATGATGTCCCAAAGGGACATTTTGCAGTCTATGTTGGAGAGTTCGATAAGCACCGGTTTGTGGTTCCTATTTCCCACTTGAAGCATCCTTTATTTCAAGATTTGTTGAGGAGTTCCGAGGAAGAGTATGGCTTTGAATATCCCTCGAGTTGTCTTTACATTCCATGCAGTGAAAATGCAATCCTGGATGTTAGTTGTCTTGTCTTGTCTTTACATAAAACCTGACTTTTTTATTAGTAAAGCTTAAGAGGAAGAAATTAACTTATTCTAACGAAAGACCTGGCCTCCGTTTCGATCCGACCACTAAAAGTTGCATATTTTATTGATAACGAAGATAAATGGTAATACAGACTAAGATAAAACCTACTAGATATTCTTATGAAAACTGAAATGTTGTAATACCAGTTTGTTGTGAAAAGATAAGAGACTAAGTCACAATATGAAGTAATTGATCACAAGAATAGTGTAATTGGCAGAGAATGAAAATTTTATTATAATATGGATAAAGAATACAAATATTATATGTTTATAATTTGTCTAACAACTTCTAACTTGTTCTAAAATACAATAAAAAACAAACTATATATATAGAACAATTAGGAGACATCCAAATCCTTATAGTAGAGTTGTAGATAAAGTAGAATGTCAAAAACGGAATCCAAAACGAAAAAAGAGATCAAAACAGCGAAGAGGGCAGAACAGGTGGCACTGTCGTCCTTGATGTTAATATTTACAGCTGAGGCGCCTCGTATCCGACCCAAACTCCTTCCAATCATGTTTTTCTTTGTTCCAATAGCTTCTTCAAGTCCGACATAGATTCCTACTCCCAATGGACTTCCAAGTAAAATTTCAATTAGAATTTGTCAAGAAAATTTGAATATGATTCACGACTGCATTCCCAATAGGATTCTAATTAATGTGCACTTTAATTAGAATTCTCAATTATCTTCAACAATGAATTCGGGTCATACCCAAATTATAACAAATATAAAATATATTCATGTATAAATAGACTTACCTTGAAGTTGGTTAACCCACCTCTCACTTTCTTTTCTTTACACGCGCAATATCGACACATGGCCTCTCACCAAACACGCAATCACTTAACCCCAATTTTTTCCCTTTGCCAAATAGCATGTATAAGCCTCATGCATTGTGTTAGGTTTATATTTTGTACTGGCGATTCTATGAACAAATTGACCAACTTGAACAGTTATAAAAGTTTAGGGACTGTAAAGTTTCATAGTTGGTAGATTAGGATTAGGGTTTGGGGTTATGTGTTTGGAACAAGAAGAATTCAGGCCGGATTTTCGCTAGCTGCTTATCGGAGTGTTGCTCGAGTGACTGAAGCAAAACCTACTTCGCTCGATTCTCGCCCCACTGTCGCTCGAGCGACAGACCCTTCGCTCAAGCGAGAATGCCTCTTCGCTCGAGCGATGTATTTAACTGAAAAACTAATTTTCCTTTTCCGAGACTTTAAGTCGGTCCATACAACCTAATTCGTCCAATCTATATCTTGAAGGCACCGTATTTTCTATATGTGAGATCGAACAATATATTATTTAAGAAGAATACATCATACATAAGATCAAAGTTTAACCATTCATTGTTTATGAGCCTCTTTCATTGAAAACATCAAAGCTATCAAATCAAACACTGAATTGGTTTCTTTGATTGGATCTACTGCAAGATTGTGTCGTCAACTGTGCTGCATTAAAGATCAAGGAAGAGTTTGAAGAACGAGCAGTTCTTGGGAAAGATCTACAGGAGATAAACTACGTAAAGAGTCAGGATTGAAATTCGTGTGCTCATTCCAGGAGGACTGCTTTACAAAGAAGAGTCAGTATTGGTGTTGGTGTACACATTTCAAGAGAGCTGCTTCATACTTCAGACATGAGATCAAAAAGTTTGTGTTGTCAACTTTGCTGATAGTCTGTAAGTTTTATTGACAGTTTATAGTAGATCTTTGACTGGCAAAGTGCCTGAAGTTTTTCCCACGTTGAGTTTCTCCGTGAACAATTCTGCTGTTGTTTACTGCTTTGGGATTACTACGGTATTTCAAGATAGATTAACTTGAATTGTTAGATTAATCATCTAAACATAATTAACTTGTGACTTTTTGCATGTTAATTAAATTTTAATTCCGCATTTACACCTAATCACCCCTCTCTAGGTGTAGCAGGGTCGAATCTTGCGTTTTTCACATTGCACCAGTGACTTGAAAGTTATATAGAAAAAGTTGACTTTCCCATTATATATAGCACAATATGTAATATGATCCATGTCCATTATCAAAATAATGATAACTATTTCACTTTTGTTCTAGACATTGAGTAATCGTCAATGCTTCGGAGGGGGCTAAGATAGCTCCTTTCCAACAAGTATGCTTCGAGAGGATAATATATTGTGCATGAGCATGTGAACAAGCTAAAAAATGTGCATAATGAATATGTGAGCGCCTTGACAACAAGTTCAGTGCATGAATGTGAACGGATGATTACACACTAGTAAGCCTTGTGGAAGATATATGGTACGGATCATGCCTAGACTCGCGATAAAAGTGGTCTGAACAGGTGCAAAAATAATATTATAATAATTCACGTAACATTTTTCATTACCTTTGTGCACCTAAAGAATCTTTTTTAACAAGTCATTAGTACTACAAAAGTTGAAAAAGAATAGCTCATGCCATGCACCAATTTGCAATCAAATATTATTTGAACCACTTGCTTTCTTCAAATGTACTTAAAAGAACATGCCTGGTTTGAACGGTGGGGCATTGTATTGGTTGGGATATTTTTAAAAAATATGTATATATGAGTTGTAAGTGAATAATTGGGTCCATAACTCCAGATTTTTCGGATTTGATCCTTCCACACTGGAGAACATTTTCATACAACTTCAAACGCGGTATGTGTGTATATGTTGTTCGAATCCTATATTTATAATTTCAAAGAAAAAAAAATTCGAAATTTCTAAAGTCGGTGTTTCTGTTTAAGACCAGCCACACAGGATGGTCCTTAAGTTTTATGTTGTACGACTTCCAGGTTTTGAGGGATCAACAAAGGACATATGCCCATTTCGAGTTTTGACACTAATTTATGCCAAGAAGTTGGGCTCGTCCCTCCGCTTATTTCTTGATGGATGGATAACGAGTTTTTTTGTAACCCAACTTGCCCAAAGCTTGTGTTAGTTTACTCAATAAGGATAGATACACAAATTAGTTTACTCAATAAGGATAGATACACAAATTTTACACGAATGTTAAAAGTTGTAATCAGAAGTCGTCAACTCTCAATATTGGATGCTACGTGTGAATATTGAATATCACCTTAATAAAAGCATGTATGAATATGAATAATTGTCATTGTACAAAGATAAAATATGTATCCTCTTATTTGATTCACCGTTACTTGTATAGAATATTAAAAAATTTAACATAATTGAGTATTATTTTATTTAGAGAATTTCTATGCACAACGTTAAACATACTCGTTTTTGAGTTAATCATGCACAATATAATATCTTATTACATTAAAAATCTATATTCAGAATAGCTGGTATTCGTAGTAAAGTGGGCCCCATTATAAGGGGCTTCTAACCCAACTATAAATACAGAAGATCCACACCCTTCAAATTCATTATCCAAAGCTACTTCATTTCTCAAAAAACAATAAATATTTTCATCAAAGTGCAAAACAAATAGGAGTAATGGGTCTTCGTTTCCACTCCATGCTTCCCAATGCAAAACAAATTCACAAACTGCAGTCTCTTCTTAGAAGAAATCATCGATTTTCAGATGTTCCAAAAGGTTATCTTGCAGTCTACGTGGGAGAAATTAAGTAAGAAACGCTTTGTGATTCCCATATCGTATCTAAATCATCCTTCATTTCAAGATTTGTTGCATCGAGTGGAGGAAGAGTTCGGGTTTGATCATCCAATAAGGGGTGGCCTAACAATTCCATGCAATGAAGATGTCTTTGTTCTTCTCACTTCCCAACTGCGTCTTTAATTTCGGAGTAATGCTATTTAGCACCACTGCTACTTAGCACCAATCTAGATGTCAATTAGATGTCGTTAAATTACTGATTCATTTAAATGCAAAGTCAAAACATTTATTTAATTGCATTTATCAAGTGTGGTCACATAAACTAGTGCTCTAACACCACTTGTGCTACATAACATTATTTTTAATTTCGTAGGGATGGCAACGGGGCGGGGCGGGGATGCCCTCCTCGTCCCCCGCCCCGTTAAGAAATTCATTCCCCGTCCCCGCCCCGTTCCCCGTTTAAGGCGGGGCGGGGGCGGTTTATTCCCCGTTTAAATTTTTTTTTTTTTAGTTTTTGATAATTTATTTTTATTGTCCATATTCATTATATTTAAACAAATAATTTTAGTTGCTATTTTCTATTAGAACTAACGAAAATGTTCATTTAAAGTATTGAATTCTTAAAAAAAAAAAAAAAAAAAATTTTTTTTTAACGGGGCGGGGACCCCGTTACCCGTCCCCGCCTCGAGGAATAATTCCCCGCCCCGTTACCCGTTTAAGTGGGTTTTCCTCTCCCCGTTCGGGGCGGGTCCCCGCAGGTATCGGATTTGTCGAATTTTTTTGTCATCCCTATAATTTCGTGATACAAATTTGAAGTCATCTATCTGAAATTAAATATTTGTTCCGGCCAAGTATCTTTTGTGGTTTGAGGGGATAAAACAAAGAGGAAGAAGATCTAGCTCACATTTGTGTCGCTCAAGCACAACTTTCGCGATTTTCTATATTGTAGTATATCATATGTAAATCCTGTTGGGAATTTACTTAGCATGCACAGCGGAAATAAAACAATTTTCAATTCCCAAACGAGGATCTGCAATGTGTTTAGATAGAAACTGTGATGAGAATGATACCTTTGATGAACTCCACAAAATCTTTTGTTTTTTCTTGAACTCCAATGTTCATGATCTGCAATCCAAGTTGTCCAATTGTCCAGCCTCCAATGGTGATCCACACAGAGAACAAGAATGACGGCTAGAGTTTTCTTTTCTTGTGCTAGCAAGAATAATGAAAAATATCTACTGTTTTCAAACCTTAATAGCCTATTAATATAAGTCCAAATGGGCTCGGCCCATCTGTTAAACTTAACCCAATCCAATATTTAATTAATCAAATTAATTAAATCTGATCCATAAATTAATTAATCCAATTAATTAATTCAGGCCTATTAATAAATAACCCAATTAATTAATTATCCAACACTTGTCAATTAATTAATTAGTAAATCTCATTCTTATGATTCTCTTTTGTGTGTGACCCATTAGGTTTCCGATCACGATACCTAACGACGTGAATTATTATTTTGATCTAATCAAAATCGATAAATTAAAACGCCCCTTTTAATTTATCACTAATTCACTTTCGTTGTCCCAAATTGACATCTAGTAATGTGTCAGGGCGATACATGTGACGGAAAATATCACGTAGTATGACAAAATCAAACTTGTTCGTTTATCGTGAAACTATAATCCTTTCGTCAATATGATCCGATCAATTATGAGATATGGATATGTGTCAATCTCAATTATCGATCATATCTTTTATCCCACTGTTAAGTCAATGTACGTCGAAAACTCTTTTTCGACTAATGAGTTCACCTTGGCCAAGGATTTCATTATCAATTTAACTGGATAAAATGTAGATCATAATCTCTTACTATCTAAGAATGACGAATCCTCTATTGGTCATTCACAACCTTCATATGATTCTTGACATACCCGAACGATATTGTATTAGCGACCTTTGGCAGAGCAATATCCAACACCACCAAAGTATAACTGTCCTCATATAAGGTATCATGATGACCTCAAGTCAAAGGACCAATTCCACTACCGAACGTTAGAGATTAACCACTAACACTCAGATAGTTATCCATGTGGAATCTATCAGCGGGTCTCCAATGTTTTGTTTTATAACAAAACATCCACGTGTTCATTCAAGTGTCACCACACTTTAGCTTGTGAGATCAGCTACTTACTTCACAAGTAAGAATGCCACACGCGATAGTCTATCCGTAATAACGATATCCGTATCTCGTTATTATTTCGACCAGGGACGATTTAAGATTCAATCATATGTAATTTGTATCTCACAATCACAACTCCTTGTGATTAACAAATCACCAAGACTTGAATCTACGGATTCTATTATTTAATTTATTAAAATATTAATTCAATTAAATAATAGATATTATCATACATATGCATTGATTATATATATATATATATATATATATATATATATATATATATATATATATATATATATACATACAGAAATGATCTAATGAGCACCAGTGCTCATCTTATCCTAAACACCAATGAGTTGGCACATTAATTCATTGGTGGATTGGAACTCACAAAATCTTTATCCACCAATGAATTAATGTGCCAACTCATCGGTGCTTAGGATAAGATGAACACCGGTGCTCATTAGATCATTTCTGTATATATATATATTCAAAGTGTTTATGTCCAAAGTTGATTGGATCTAGGGCATAACACTTACAAATCCTAGTTGTTCATAAAAAGATTATTTGTTTATTCGCTTATTTATTATTGTATTTGTTATCCGAAAAAATTTTCTGTAACGGCTTATGAAGGTTGTCTTAACTTTTTAATTATGGTAACTTGAAACAAACTGACTCAGGGCCTGTCATCGTTCAATGGCCTCTGAGATTATTACATTGTTTTCTTCAAATTCTATCAAGGAAAACACCTTAGGGTTGGCTTTTATTGAATTGAATTTACAGATGGCTCGGAGAATTTTCAATTTTTGATCCCTTCTTGTTTTATATAATTCTGGAATATATTGTGAGTTGTAAATCACAGTGGAAAATATTGGGCACAACACTGGTTTTCTTACAACTTCCAAACGCGGTAATGAAATATGAGTTGAGTGGGTATAATCCTATATTTATTTCAAAGGACAAAATTATTGAAGTCGGTGTTTCTATATCTGATTTAAAAAAATAATAATAATAATTTTTTCAATATTTAAATGATTTTGATATCATTCTCTCAAGTTGCTTTGGTCTATAAACCAACCATATGGGATGATCGTTAAGATTTTCACAACTTCCAGGTTTTGAGGGGTTCAATAAAAGACACCATCCCACAATGCCCGTTTTGAGAATCTTTCCGAGTTTCGACACTACTTTGCACGGAAAAGTTGGGATCTTTCCTCTTCATGTTTCTTGATGGATGTACTCTCTGATATTACCTATTCACCGTTGCATAGTATAGAATTATTAAAAAAAAAATCTTTCATTATGGAGTAATATTGCACAACATTATACATATTGTATTTTACTAATTGTACATAAAAAGTTACATAATATGATGTGAGGGAAAATAATTGGATGAAAAAGTTGACTGTGTTTTAAATTGACAAATGATAAAAAGGAAATGCCGGATGTACCGAATGGGGGGTACCGAATGGTGTACCCCCCTCACAATGTGTGCGGGGCCGTGTGTGTTTAAAAATAGCGGCTCGTGGTCCCCACCTCCTAATGTGAGTGGGGTGTAAAAGATTATATAAAAAAATTATGTACATGTAGCATAACCCATGATAAAATAACATGTTGCGTTATATAACACATTATGTAATCCTTGATGTACATGTAGCAAGATCTAAACATACTACTCGTTGAATTAATTGTGCATAATTTAATTATTTATTCATATAGATTAGATGGTAGTCTTCTCGTAGTAAATTAGGCCACTACTCTACGTGACTTCTAGCACAACTATAAATACAGAAACACAATCTCCAAATTTGAACGTGTCTCACTACATCAAGTGTTCTAACTGTCCTATCAAATATCTTTATTTTGAGCCGACCAATACGAGCTATTCGACAAGGTGTGTTATTACCGGTAATCACAACACCTCTTGAAACTTCTTCATATATTGAAAAAAAATTTCGATTGGAAGACATATGATAAGTGCAAGTTGTATCCCAAATTCAAGTCTCATCGGGTTTGGAGTTGTAATCAGACATAAGTAGAAGCTCTCCGTCACTATTAGGATTTCTAGCAATACTTTATTAACCTGAAGTTTTTGATTGTTAATTTGTAGTTGACTTTGATTTATTTTGCAACTTATAACAATCGTTTACCAAGTGGTCCTTTTTATTGCAATAATTACAAAATTTAAAGTTGGATTTTGACTTGCCCCTCGAACGACTATCATGAACAATGAGACCGTCTCCATGATCCCCAGATGCTACAAAATGCTTCATCTTTTCCTTTGAATATAGATCATCATAGACTTATTTAATGGTGAGAGTATAACGACTATATAAAATAGTGTCTTTAAAAAACATGTATGAGACGGGCTATGAAGACGACAAAATAAATCACAAGTCTTCTTCATCATATTTGACCTCCAATGTCTCCAAATTAGAGATGATTTCTTTAAAAGCAATAGATGATCCTCAAGAAATGTATCTTCTATCATAAAATAAGAATATAGACGTTGCTTCGTATACATTTGCTAGTAAGACTCTCCGTCATGCATAATTGCTCCAATTTTAACCATAAAGTAGCGGCTGATATTTCCTTCAAAACGTCCTCAAAAAATTTATTTGAAAGATGAGGATATATTTGAGATAGAGCCTTCCGATCCCTCTATTGTTTCTCCTCCATAGTCCAAGTTATGAGCATTTTGTCAAATTCCAACAATGCGTCGTCCAAATACATCTAAGCGAGTACTGCTCGTATCTTTACGTGCCACAAAGAGAATCTTATATTGCGATCTGATAACAAAATATTATACTTCATTATGACATCACGAAAAACCTCGATCTTCCCAAGAATTTCTACGTCAAAGGCTCTGATACCAATTGTTGTGGATTGGAATGCTCTGATACCAGTTTGTTGTGATAAGATAAAAGATTATAGCTACAATATGAGTAATTAATCACAAGAATACGAGAACAATGTAATTTTTGTAGAGTGGAGATTTTATATGGAGAAAAAATACAAAGATTATGTGTTTCCAATTTATCTATCTTTTTCTAACTTCTTCTAAATCATAATGAAAAGCTAGCTATATATAGGAAACAAATAGGGGACGTCCAAACCTTTTTAATAGAGTTGTAATGAAAATAGAATGCCAAAAATGAAATCCAAAAAAGAAACGCAAGGGGCAAAATAGACAGGTGATGCAGCAGTTCCGGGCAAAAATGTCGTGGCGTCGCGGTGCCCACTTTCGGGTCCTTTACTCCAAAAATCTTGAATTACTTCATCCCAATGTCCTTTTCAAGTTAAACATAAATTCCTACTCCTAATTGACTTCCAAATAGAACTGCAATTATAATTTGTCAAATAAATTTGAATAGGATTCAACAATAGCATTCAAAATAGAATTCATCTTAATGTGCATTTTAATTAGAACTCTCAAGTATCTACAACAAAGAATTCGGGTTACATCCAAGTTCTAATACAAAGCTACTCAAACTTCTCAATTCACAAAATATATATTTTCCTCGAAGTACATATAACAAATAGGAGTAATAGGCCAGTCTTCATTTCCACTCCATGATTCCCATTGCAAAGAAAATGAACAAACTACAATCACGTCTTCTCTGTAGAAATCATAAATTTTCAAATGTTGCAAAGGGGTATGTTGTTGTATATGTGGAAGAGATTAAGAAGACATGCTTTGTCATCCCCATATCGAACTTGAGTTATCCTTCATTTCAAGATTTTCTTAATCAAGCAGACGAGGAGTTTGGGTTTGATCATCACATAATGGGAGGCCTAACAATTCCATGCAATGAAGATGCTTTTGTTCTCCTCAATTCTTAATTGCATCTTTAATAATAATAATAATAATAATAATAATAATAATAATAATAATAATAATAATAATAAGGGAAGATTACATATTCAAGAGTATAAGTTTAGTCTATTTCAAATATAAGAACACAAGTTTAAAATTACCAAAATCAGATTTTTTTTTAAATTTTTATTTATGAAATAATAAATTATTAAATTAATTTATTATTAAATATTTAATTATAATTATATTAACCCATCCCACCTTCACCACCCTACCACTCCGGCGACCGTTCCAATCACCGCCCTACTCCGGCGAACTTTCCGACAACCGTTCCGGCGACCACTCCGATTCCGGCGACCGTTCCGGCGTCGATTTTCCGGCGACTTCTCCGCTATATTTTTTTGTACTGTTAACATGTTTTTTTTAAGGTCACAACTCAAGTCACAAGTCACATTTCACAAGTCACAGCCCATATCACAAATCACAGCTCAGGTCACAAGTCACAAGTCAAGAGTCATAGCCCATATCACAAGTCCTAGCTCAAGTCACAAGTCATAAGTCAAGAGTCACAACCCATGTCACAAGTCACAAATCAAGTCACAGGTCAGGTCACAAGTCATAAATCAAGAATTTTTTACTTCACAAATTAATTTAGTCAGTCACATATTATTAGGTCACATATTATTTATTTAACAAAAAATAACCAATTATTGGTCACAAACACCACCACCACCACTGCCACTTGCGCACCCTCACCCCACCACCACCACGGGAAACCACCACCTCCACCACCAACAGAAATGCACCACTATGACCGCCACTACCAACAACCACCTCCACCACCAACAAAAACGAACTACCACCGCCTAGCCACCGTTACTGTCCATCGCCACCAACAACAAAAACACACCACCACCGTCACTGCCCATCACCATCAAAAACAACCTATCATTGCACCACCACCACTAAACAATCACCACAACAAGCACCACTAAAGCACAAACCACACCACCCACAGCTAGTCCATTATGCGAATTTTTTTTTTTATGACCACTACTTCACAACTGCCTCCAATAGCACCACCACCACCGTCACCACCACATTGGTCACAAATTTCAATCAACCAATAAAATCGTCACAAACACCCACACCACATTCCACCACTCTAAAAGCACCGCACCACCGTCAGTGACACCGCCCACCGCCACCGCCACCGTTGACATCACTCTAAAAGTATACAGTAAACTGGTAGGCGGTTAATTTATCAGAACCAAGTCGATATCGAGCCGACTTCGAGGGAGATTCAGGCAAGACTTTCGGCGAAGATAAGAAAGTCGGCAAGTGTGAAATCGGCGTTTGGGCACTTTGAGGAGGAGATTGTGGAGGCAAAACGGCCTGCCACTGTGAGGGAAAGGAGAAGTACTAAACTCACCGAAGTGGACGAACAAGTAGATGTGGCGACGACAGTGTTCTTCATAGCGACGACGACAATGTTCTTCGTGAGGGAGATGAGTTAGGGCAGCCGTGTTCTTCGTGAGGGAGATGAGTGAGGGCGGGATGTGGTGGCGTCTTGTCCGGCGGTAGTGGTGGCTCTTCATAGCGACGGTGGCAGTGTTCGTGAGAGAGATAAGTGAAGCCTTTATAGTGTTGAGAGATGAGTGAGGGATGGAGAGAGAAAATAATATCAAAAGTGATTAGGGTTAGGTATAATTATATTTAGTAAAAATATTTCTTTTATAAAATTATTAATTAAAATAAAATATCTGATTTTGGTAATTTTAAACTTCCAATCTGATTTTAGAAGTTTAAAAACTTAAAGTATGGTTTCGTGTAATTACCACTAATAATAATCTGAATTGAAGTCAATTTATTTTTTTGGTCCCCCATTTTCCCAATATGTTTTGTGGTTCGAGGGGATAAAGGCATAAAACACACTAAAGAGGTAGAAGAGCTCGCACTTGTGTTACTCAAGAGCAAAGTTCTAAAACGTGTAAAGCGTAACTAGGCATAAAAATCTAGTTTCAAGCTTTTTGAGCCTAGGGGAGGCCTAGGCATGAAAAAACATTTTATTATTTTTAATATTATTTTAAATTCTTAAATCATTTAATAATTAAAATATAACATACCAAACATCTAAAATTATAAATATTATATTTACTCAATAGTTCCTACAATTAGTCAATTATACAATTTTCAAATTTTCGAAATGTGAAAAATAGACTATTTTTCATAGTTTCAACTTTCAACAAGATAAGTCTTGTTTAATAAATTTATAGGAAATGCGTACATATTTCCAAATATTCCAATGAAACGATAAATCTCAAAATTATAATTAAATAATGTAGATAGTATTGTAACTTAAATCTTGTCTAACTCTTTATCGGATAAAGTCATTTAAAATTTTGAAACTAAGTTCAAATAAAAGCTTTTTAAAAAAAAATTAACAAAGTCTAGGCACGCCTGGTCGAGCATTAATCGGTCAACTTGGCAGTTGACCTCTTAATTTCACGTTTATTATCAAGGCGAGATGTTTCGCCTGCACCTGATGCCTCGCGCTTAGGCTTAGTACCACATATGCATGCCTTCTAGAAGACTGCTCAAAAGTAAATCTTTGTTTTATTTATTTTTATAATTGTTATCAGAAAAATAAAATATTTGTTTATTTGTTACTATAATTGTTATTAGAAAAATAAAGAATATGGCAGTTCTTGTGAAGGCAACAGTAACATTTTTAATTATGGTAGCCGAAATAAGCCATGTAAATTTTATTGATAGCCTCCCTTAATATGACTCGTTTACATAAGGTCTTACTTTTTGTTTGTACAGCAACGACGACAAATAAGCACTATTCCTAGAGAGCATTGAAGCCAATAACATGAATCCTTTTGCTGAATCGAACGAGTCAATCATGGATTGTTTGATACAGCCAATCATTGACACATGATGAGGTTCAGGGACGGATCCAACATTTTCGTTCAGCTAGGGTAGAGACCATTGATCGGTGATCGTTGACCGATGAATGCCGATCAACGATCGTAATAGCCGAAAATAAAATTCAATACATAAGTAAATGTACTAAGTTTCCCTAAATTTTTTTCACTTATCCCTAAGTTTCCTAAAAATCTAAATTCCCAAATCACAAATCAAAATTATAAGTAATAACTCATAGTTTCAGACAATAATATAACATAAATTCTAATTTCTCATAATTCATAAATCACAATATCACAAAAAAAAAAATTGAAAACAGTATGTCATAGGCGATAAGATTCATAGCAACTAGCTAACTAGCAACATTGATTTCAAATTTTCAAAGGGCAAGATTTTTGAGCAAATACCTTTTGTTGTGAGGAAGACCGCAGCAGAGGCGCAGACGAAGCTCCAAGCTCCAGCCACTGCCAAGCCGACATGAAGCATCTTGCGTCCACCACTCACCACCGTCCAATCCAGGCGTCCACCACCGTCCACCGTCCAGTGGTTTCATCAATCGGCGACGTCGCCGTCGGCCAGTCACTGACTCACAGTCACAGTCGCTTCGTGTCACCCCTGTCGTCTCTCGTCTCCCTCCTACGCCGGACCAAAAAATGGATTTAGTTTTGTTGTGGGTGGCTAATGGACTTCAATTTTAGGGGCAAAAGAAAGAGGAAATTAGGCCTACTACTCTAAAAAATGACAAACTAGATTTATACCCTAAACATTCATACACCGTATTTAAGACTTTCATCTCCTTCCTGAGTTCTTCCATCCACATCCCCAAATCCCACGCCAGTCACACAAGACCCTCAATTACCGCACCGTTATCTCCATTTTTCACAACATCACCTTCCAATTTTCTTTTTTCAACCTAAATTTCTATTAATTCCTCCTCTTTCTAGTTCCTCTTATGCTTCACCGCACCTCTCATTCTGTTATGACTTTCTCACCAGCCAAAGTGATCGGCTTCGAATATGGCTCCTTCTTCACCTAACGGGTAAATGCAGCAATTTTGTTATTTCGATTATCATATACTGTAGTTTGGATTTTTTCCATTTCTATTAAACTATATATCCCGTGTATTTCAGAAATTATTTGATTTCTTTAAGTTCTCTTGGTAGGGTTTGAAGACTTGTTCTTTACAAACATTACAACATCCAATTTTAACTCTGCTTATCTCTCCCTCAACCGCAGTTGCCACCACTTCGATGTCATGCACCACCCCCAACTTCACTGTCATCGATGGTCCTGAGTATTTCTGGAGCGAGGATGAGGATGTTGAGCTCTAATTTGAATAAAGCCCACTGATTTGAGGATCGAGATAAAAGATTTTGAAGAAATCTGGAAAAGGGGTTGAGTCTTGGGAATTTAGGTGGGGGATGGTATGAATTCCGGGCGATTTGGTTTGGACAGTGTGCCATCAAAGTTCAATCATTCATAGGGATTTGGAGCCTGTTTGGTACAGATTCTCATTTTCTATAGTAAATCAATTCTCATTTTCAACTACACATTTTTCAATAAAATAATATTTTTCATTGCATCAATACATTTTTCTTCTTTTTCAACCACACATTTCCTATTATATCACTATTCAAAAATCAATTCTTCCCCAAAAAATTCCTACCAGACACACTCTTGAACTTTAAAGCCTTCATAATCTTGATGGATGTGTGTTTTTAAAGCGTGGTGTCTTTTAACAGATTTATGATAATAAGTATTTGAAATGTATAGTAAGAGTTGTTTGATGCAAAGAATCAAAATTAGGGATTCTTTAATGAATAGAATAGCAATTAAAATGGGTTAGCCCCAACAGTAAATTTGTGTATGATAATACAGGAATGGAATCACAATTATGCACCAATGCCACCTGATTATGCTTTGATTATGCCACTTCTTTTGTCACTTTATTGAATTGATTCCAATGAATCACAATCATGCAACAAATGTCACTTGTTCAGGCTTTGATTATGTCACTTTTTTTGTTACTTTATTGAACTCATTCTAGAGCTTGTTTGGGAGGGATTTTTGGGGGTAAAATTGATTTTGAATAGTGATATGATGGGAAATGTGTGGTTGAAAAAGAAGAAAAAATTATTGATGTGATGAAAAATATTATTTTATTGAAGAATGTGTGATTGAAAATGAGAATTGATTTACTGTAGAAAAATCAAAATCTCTCCCAAACAGGGCCCTAATGTTTTAATTGGTGTTTTGTCACTTTTTTTAATCTTTGTCACTTTTTTCAATCACTTTCTTGATTTCTATCGCTTTTTTTAGTGACAACGTCAATTTTTAATAAAAGTGACATTGTATGTCATTTTTAATAAAAAAGTGACACTCAACTTTAAAGTGACAGTCGATCACATTTTCATTCACTTTTTTTTACGTAATCATCATGTGGATTGGTCTGAATGTGGTGATTATTTTAAGAATATGATTATTGGTGTTGCACAAATGGATTGTGCTATTTTAGTACTTGTCACTTTTTTTAAATTTTGTCACTTTTTTTGAGTTTGTGTCACTTTTTTAAAAAAAAGTGACAATTTTTATAAAAAAAAAAGTAACATTGTGTCACTTTTTTATTTTACATAGTATTTTTTTTATTTTTTAAAAACCTTTCACATGATTTTTCAAAACACTCCTAATTTTAAGGGTATTTTTGTAAGTACTCCAAAGAAAAACTTGGCCATGGTTTGGGCTCATTCTTGAGTCCATTGGGCCTTATTTTTTAAAAGAAAGGCCCAAAAAATAAGGGGGAAAAATGACAGCCTCTTCTTCTTCATTTCATTCTTCCCGGCGAAAAGCAAGTGGCGGCTGTTTGGTGAAACTCCTGGCAGATCTAGCACGGGCGGCCGCGGGGGCTGGTCAGGTGCTGGATCCCCCCCCCCCCGGCCCCCGGATGAGGTTTTAAGAGGTGATCTGCTAGTGAGTCAATCATGGATTGTTCTTTGCTTAATTTTTGAATGGATGGCAAGTAATTCTATTAAAACTCTGGTCTCGAAGAATTTGTCTATTTAGATGTCTTTTGTTAAGGAATGCCCTAATCTATTAGAATGTCTGGGCTGCATTTGATTTCTGATCTGCATGGAAGAAGCATGGTATACTGGCAACAATATAATTATAGGTAAATTGTTTATATTCGAGCATAGCATTCATAATAATACATTAATTACATTCTCCATAAATTATCAACCAACGAGTTTAGAAACAAAAGTCACACTCGTTTCCCTTTTGCAGCAACTAGATTTTATCAGTGATCAACAAATCCAAGCATAGCCTTCACAATATTGAAGAAATCATGTTCATAGCCCTTTGAATGATGGTGCTGCCGTGGAATTATCTTCGTGTATAAATAGAAGGCAACACAAGCAATAGCAGGCCCGGCCCAAAACACCCAGTGGCCCTCCCAGAGGTGGCCACCTCTCACAATTGCAGCCCCAAGGCACCTAGCAGGGTTCATCCCTGCCCCGGCATAGCCCTTTTTGGCAGTGACAGAGGTGGATATATACACTAAGAGGCCTAGCACAAGTCCTATAATTGAAAAAACAAGAACAAGGCCTAATGTCTTTGCTTGGCGATGATCATATGCCATCCAAATTGAAGCAAAAAGGAAAACAAAGGTGCAGAAAATCTCGAGCCAAAAGGCTTGTGCTGTCTCAAGGCCAATGGTTATGGGTCCACTGGGTCCAGGTGCAATCACTGTTAGAGTGCAACCTCCAAGTGAAAAGGTTTGTTCAATGGTGCTGCTCACAACGGCTTTGAGGGCTAGTGCTCCAAGTATTGCACCAATGCATTGGGCTAGGATGTAAATTATAGCGCGTGACATAGAGATAAGGCCTACTAGCGCAGCCGAAAAGGAGATAACAGGGTTGATGTGGCCACCAGAAACTGGATGTACAGCAAGGAGGAGAATTGCAACGACCATGGCAACGAGGATTGAGAGTACGAGGTTTGGCATTTTGATATCAGTCTCAAAGGTTGAGATCACAATGGTGTCAATCATGAATACTAGAACAGCTGATCCAATAAGCTCTCCCACTGACGCCCTCCAAACCTTCAGTTATCAAGAAAACTTAAGTTACTTGTATTATTTACAAGTAAATGTACAGTCTTGTTTATAAGACTGTACAATATTTAAAAGGCAGAAGAAACTAAAATTTCCAAGTCCAATATTGCAAACCGAACATGCACTCAATAAATGGGATATGTACTAACGTCTAGGGAGAAAATCTCATTCAAACCAAGCATTTGACTCAAGGTAAGAGAAGTTTGCTTCTTCTTATCTAGATCAGCTGTCATTTGTTGTGTCCTGCCAAACAATATTGTAAGAATTTAAGAAATGCCCACAAATTTTTTTCAGAAAAAAGGACAAGAAATTGAAGATATTGAACTTGAAAGTTAAGAAATAAAGAACTTGCATTGGTGTAGAGGGGACAGGCTGAATTTTGCTCAAACCAGTTTGGCTTTCTTCATCGTCTACTCCATGTATATTCCAATTATTAGCAGCCATGTCTTGAAAAACAACTTTAAAAAAATACCTTTTTTGCTTGATTTTTCTTGTTTTTCAAGCCTGATAATTTTGCCTTTTGTATGCTACTCTATATATGGAAGCAAGACTAAAACATCCCACCTAAATAATTAAATTATCACCTAAAAGTATGGAGTATCAGTTGATAATTTATGGCTGAAAGACTTGACCATCATCTCATAGCCTTCTAACTGCTCTTCCTTACAAGAACTTTTTCAAATGATTTGATTGCTTATTAGTTTATATTATCCTTTACTTTTAATGCTCATATGAATGTAGTTGGAATGAAAACAAATATGAACTCTTTTCTAGTGTTGGTTTTTCTGTAAATATAGATTGATCATATTCTAGAAAATTTACGTAAAACATACACGCCCTGCCCAGCTCCCGTTCGCCCTTTTGCCTACTGTCCCTTATGAGGTAGATGTTCATCGTCCTAAGCGCATATCGTTCCTTCAGTTTCGAGTCCATAAGAAAATTGGTAATTTCTCTATTTATACAATTGATACTGCTTAGTTTGTAACCTATAAATTATATATAATCACATGACTCTTAATAAGTTAAAAGTGTTATTGAAGCTCTCATTAGACAGACATTGGACACTTTCTACAAGCAATTTCTTTGCCAATAAATGACCATGTTATGTGTGTGTGTGTGTGGGGGGGGGGGGGGGGGGGGGTTTATGGCTAGCAGTTCTTATCACCTTTGAAAAATTTAAATGGTAGGTCCAATAATTGAAGTCCTTGTGTAGCAACTGAATTTTCAGGCTTAATAAATAACCGGCAAAATCATTTTCAACTTATTTCTTCAATTTGTTTCTAGATAGGATGTTTGAGAGGCTTAATCAAATACCTCTCTAATTTGCTGCTTATTACAAGACTTTGAAATATGTTTTTCATTGAAGGATTTTCTATTTTCCTTAATTTAGAAGGAACATGGTTCGGCCTCTACTTATGCGACTCGTATTTTACTATACTCTTATCCATCAACGTGTTTTTAGTCATAGCCTATCAACTCTAAAAGATGAGTTCTGTATTCTCAACTTTTTTTTCCGACTTTATTGTCCTCACTAGACTATTTATGTACATTTGACTAGTAACGAGAAGAGAAGAGAAGGGAATTAGAATGGCGTCCGATCCTGCAACATTTTCAAAATTTTCTAAATCTATATGGATACAAGATAAATATATATTTTGTGTCTCCTACAACTTTCGTCCATCAATTTTGTATCTATAGCTGATGGAAAAGTCAACTGTCATCGGATTTAGTTGGAGGTGGAGTAATAAATTGGGGGTAGTAATCAATATCTGGAAATGAATTTGAATTTTGACATGCAAATTGACTTGTATGGTTGTATAGATTCATTAATAGTTGAAAAATGAGTGTAAGAAATTCTAATGGAGACGTGTTTGGTATTTAGAGTGGTATATAATTAAATACAACTTATAACATATAATTTCTTAATTTCGTCCAATCAAGTTAAGTTTGATCTCAATGTGATGTAAATAACTCTTTTTATCTATACTTTTTTACTTATAAGTGAAATATGAAAACCATTTTGCACGGAAATAAATATTAATTCCAAATTTCACTAAAGCAAAAGATTATTTATTTTAGAGGTAAAATTCGTTTCTAAAACAAGTTGTAATTTGAATAAAGTTAAAGATTATTCAATTTAAGCTAATATTTATTTTTGCAAAAAAAAAAAAAAATTACTTACTAATAACTAAATTATTTAAGCTTAGCCAAACATGCAGTAATCCCACCATATTTTCGTCCAAACTCCCAGAGAAGCCCAAAAAAGAATCAATTTTTTAAAAAATTATTTAGATCCATGTGCGAAATTACACAATTAAAAGCGACAAGTCCTTTTAATTATTTTTGGATGGTTAGTCAAATGAGTCAATTTGCCCTAAGTTTGAATACTACAATCAAATATGATCACGAAGAAATCCAATTGGATAAAAACTCAGAGCACTTTGCCAATCAATAATCCACTATAAATCGAAACAAACTTACAGTACGATCCAATCATGTCTACCCCGTAGAACTTTTGACCTCAATTCCTACCGTCTCGCTTGATCCTACTGGAGATGCGCTCCTTCAAAATAAATCCAGACTCTTGGTATACACCTTAGCCCTCTAGATTGCGTGCTCTTGATGTCAGATCCCGACTTCTGGTATTTCACCTTAATCCTCCTGAATTTGTACTTTTGCAACGGCTCTCGATATCTGTTATCGATTTATCTCTGGTGACTTAAGTGGTTTGGTGTTTGATAAATAAATTTTGTGTGTTTTGATATGTGATTTTATATGAAACAATATGATTTAATCAACAAAATATATTTTGGAAGAATTTATGGATCAAATAATATGTGGTGGTTGAATATTGGAATCAATAAGTAGGATATATATAGAGAAAAGTGTTTGGGATGAAAAATATTGAAAAACCAAGTGTTTGAAGTAAAATGGAATCTTGGATGTCGACCCGTCACTCAAGCGTCAAGTCAGAGACAAGCAAGCAGCAGATGAGGAATCATCTGTATTTTTATTATAACTTTCTCTCTCAATTCCCGATTGAGGTTATTCAAAATGAGTTGGAAAACTAACTCAAATGGATACAATTCTTCTAGAAATAGACTTGTTCAAATTCCAATGTTTTCTATGTGAAAAATGTGTTGCAAGTTGCAACTGAGAATTTGGAATATAACTTGTGCGGCTCTTTGACATTCTTTAGCTTCTAATTGCATTCCTTTGATCATATGTGATCATCTTGGACATCTTGGACTCCTTCAAGGATTATACTCCCAACCCCAATCCTTTTGACTTTAATTAGGATTTAATAACTCCTATTTTGACTTTAATTAAAACTCGATAAACTCGTAATACAATTCAACTAGGACTTGATTTTGACTAAGAAAATTGCCAATTACAAATTTAGAAATTATCAGTTATATAATTTGGACTTAACGCAATACAAACTCATCCAAGTTGCATCTTGTAGGTGAGAATGCTCTTTGCAATGGCTTGAAATGACTTAGCAGTAGACTCTGTGATTGCAATTTATTTTATAGGTGAGTCCTTATAACATCTACTAGATGCATAACGAAATTCAATCCAAAGGACTTTTCCTTTTTAACCCTTTTACTTCTACTTAATTCGGGAAGATCTTGATTTACATTTCTTTTGTTATCCTCTCTTACAATAAGGTGGTATGAATCTGAGTTTGCTACCTTAGGAATAGTAGTGAATCTAATTATTGCATCTCTTGGTCACAGAAACCCGAAACTTTATTATGGTAATTAACGGAAAAAGCCAACATCGCAATCTAATTATTTGCCAACTGTAGTACCGCGTAGCTGTTTTGCTAATCAAAATAATGGATCTAGCTAGAATAACTAATTTAGAATGAAACAAAGTTAAGTTACCATTGTGAAATTTTAGTGACAGCTTGGTGTATTAACCTGGCTTGTCGTGTATTCATGGCAAGGCACAGTGAAATACATTTTGGCTTCTGTTTATGTTAATGTATATACATATACGCACAATGTACATGTTAGTTAGTCTCACATTGATTAGAAAGTAAAACATTCATATCAAGTTAAACTATAAATAGGATGCCTCTCTTGTAAACAAATTACACTATTCAATACAATTCTATTCTCTTTGTATTGTCTTATTTTCTCTCTTAAATTCAATTTGGTATCAGAGCTACTATTCTTAGTGGTTTTCGATATATCAAGAGTTGAGTATGGTCCGTGATTGCCACAATTAGTGGATCCTTCACATCAGAAAAACTTTTTGTATATCCTTGTCATACTTGTTGGGTAGTCACTATAGTCGAAGTCTTATTCTCCATCAACGTCATCTCAGCCACCACTCCATCAGTTCAGTTCCTGTTATTATTATTTTTCTTTGTCCTCCTCTAGTTTCGTTCACATTATGGAGCATCTTGAGACTTCACAACTCATGGCCATTATCATGGAAATACTCAACTACACCATATGGGCTCAGGCTATGTTAAGCTTTCTTCAGGGCAAAAAGCTATGGCGCTATGTCACTGGTGATATCACTGAACCAGAGAAAGTCGTTGGATAAGACATCACAAAATACATAGACCGTCTCGAAGAGTGGGATAGCAAGAACCACCAAATTATCACTTGGATTCGAAACACGTGTGTACCCTCCATCAGTCTCCAGTTTGGTAGATTCAAGACCGCCAAGTCATTATGAGATTTTTTACAGAAAGGCTACACCGCCGCAGATCTGTCTCATCAATACCAACTTTTGGGTACTCTACATCGTATGCAACAACAACCTGGATAATCCATCAATAGTTTCTTATCTGAGATACACTATGTTTGGGATCAACTTGCTTCCTCAGAACTAGAGTTTACAGATGCCAAAAATACTAAGAAATTTTTCAACTATCGAACTCAGCAACACTTGGTTCTCTTTCTCATGGCCCTCACTAATGAGTTTGAGCATGTTCGTGCATCTCTCCTTCACCGTAATCCCTTACCTACTTTAAATCAAGCTGTTACTGAACTTCTTTCAGAGGAAACTCGTCTTGCCCCTGGCAAAACAACCTCTATAGTTGATGTCTTCGCCACTCCTAGAGGGCCTTAACCCAACAACAAAAGGCATTCATCTGAATCTTTTCAACACAAAGGGCATCCATCTGGATCTTCAAAATTCTGCAATTACTGCAAAAAATCAGGACACATTCTCTTGAAATGCCCAATTCGAGTTTGCCAAGTTTGTCAGGAGCAAGCCCCCTTCTAGATCTGTTGCCACTTGTGCTGAAGGTTCATCATTCACTACTTTCAATGAGACGTTTTCTATCTCTAACATAGAGGAAATTGTCAAACAAGTCATTGCTCATTCTGGTAATGTACCCTCTACTGCTATGTCAGTCACCTCAGGTAATTCATCCTTGTTCTTCGACTCTGCATGTTGTAATCACATGACACCTGATTCCACTATATTTGCCACCAAACATCTTGCTAATCATGCTTTTATTATTCAAACTGCTGATAGTTCTTTTATGACTGTGAGTTATATCGGAAAAATATCGACATTAAACACTTCTCTTCCTGATACTTGCTGTATTCCCCAACTCACTCTCAATCTTATATCTGTTGGCCAATTATGTGATTTCGGTCTAATTGTCCTCTTTTCTGCTTCTGGTTGTTATGTGCAGGATCCAAAGAGGAGACAAACTCTAGGGATAGGCCGTAAGGTTGGACGACTCTTTGAGCTCATCAATCTTCACCTTCCATCCCGTTTCTCCTCATCAATTCAAACAGCAGCTCCAGTCTCATCTACTCCATCCATCAGTCTCTGGCATTCTCGTCTGGATCACGCTTCTATTGGTCATCTTTAATCTTTACCATCTAGTGGTTATTTAGGACTTGTTACTAAAGAACAATTTGATTGTCTTCCTTGTCAACTTGCAAAACAATCGGCATTGCCATTTTACAAAAGTCATTCATTTTCTTCTGCACCATTTGATTTAATTCACTCTAATGTTTGGGACCCGTCTCCCTCTCCCACAATGGGAGGCTCTAGATATTTTGTTATTTTTGTTGATGATTGCACACTTGGATATTTCTTATGCGTAATCGATCTGAATTACCTCAGTTGTACTTTGATATTCACTGATCTCTCCACAGATCTTTTTCGTGACACTCCTGAGATAAACTCTTCATCTGAGTCAACATCTCCACCAACACATCCTCTCTCTCTCAGATATGTCATTACCAACTGACATGTCTACAGATCCCTCAATTGAGTTATCCACCTTACCATATTCTGAAGAACTTGTCTCTTCCGATGGATCTGCTCCAACAGCTTCTGATCTTCCTACTCGACAAAGTGACTGGGTAAAAATTCATTCTGTTCATTTTCGTGACTTTGTTGTATTTTTTACTATTCTTTCTCACCATAAACCTCTGTCTTATCATGAAACTAGTTCTAATCCTCTTTGGCAGAAAGCAATGAATGATGAACTATAGACACTCGAAAACACTCATACCTGGGATCTAGTGGATTTACCAAAGGGCAAACATGCTATGGGATGCAAGTGTGTCTACAAGATCAAAACTCACTCTGATGGGTCCATTGATCGGTACAAAGCTCACTTGGTAGCTAAAGGATTTACCCAGGAGTATGGGATTAATTATGAGGAGACCTTTGTCCCGGTTGCTCGCCTTACTTCAGTTCGCAGCCTAATTGCAGTTGTTGCCGTTTGTCACTGGGAATTGTTTCAGATAGATGTGAAAAATGTCTTTCTTAATGGTGAACTCACCGAAGAAGTTTATATGTGCCCTCCTCCTGGTTCTCATCATCTTCCGCATCAAGTCTGCAAACTTCGTCGGGCTCTATATGGTCTCAAGCAAGCTCCTTGGGCTTGGTTTGCCAAGTTCAGCACCATTGTTGGAGATTTTGGGTTCACTTCCAGCTCACATGATTCTGCTCTTTTCATTCGCAAAACAGACCAGGGTATTATCTTTCTTCTCCTCTATGTTGATGATATAACCAGTGACACATCCAGAATTTTCGATCTCAAGACTTATCTTTGCCAACATGTCCAAATGAAAGATCTTGGAAAGTTTAGTTACTTTTTGGGACTTGAGATCACTTTTAACTCTGAGGGATATTATCTTTCGCAAGCAAAGTATGCTTCTAATCTTCTTACTCAAGCGGGACTCACAGATAGTAAGACATGTACTACTCCTCTAGAGCTCAACTCTAAACTCACTCCTATGGATGGTACACCTTTGGATAACCCCACCTTGTTTCGCCAGTTGGTTGGTAGTCTTGTTTATCTTACAGTTACTCACTCTGACATCTCTTATGCTGTCCATATTGTCAGTCAATTTTTCTCTGCTCCTCGCACATCCCATTACGCCGCAGTACTTCGTATTCTCAGGTATATCAAAGGGACCCCATTTTATGGTCTCCATTTCTCATCCCAATCTTCACTTGAGTTTCGCACCTACTCAGATGTAGATTGGGCAGGTAACCCCACTGATCGTAGATCCACCACTGGTTATTACTTCTTCCTTGATGATTCTCTTATTTCTTGGAGCAGCAAGCAAACAGTAGTCGCTCGATCCAGTACAGAGGCTGAGTATCGAGCCCTTGCTGATACAACTCAGGAACTTCTTTGGCTTCGCTGGTTACTTGAAGACATGGGCGTCACTCATTCTACTTCCACTATCATAAGCTGCGATAATCAAAGTGCTATCCAAATTGCTCACAATGATGTATTTCATGAACGCACAAAACACATGGAGATTGATTGTCACTTTATACGTCATCATCTCACCCGTGGAACTATTGGACTATTATCAGTTTCTTCAGCCGATCAAACTGCTAATATCTTCACTAAAACACATCCTCCTGGACGCCTTCAGGATTTAGTTTCCAAACTCAAGTTGGTCTCCATTTTACCTCTTTTGAGTTTGAGGATGGCTGTTAATGTATATACATGTATATAGAATGTACATGTTAGTTAGTCCCACATTGATTAGAAAGTAAAATATTCCTAAAACTATAAATATGATGCCTATCTTGTAAACAAATTACACTATTCAATACAATTCTATTCTCTTTGTATTGTCTTATTTTCTTCTTATTTTACCTCTTAAATTCAACTGTTTAGATATTTCCTTGCACTTTTGGCAAGTTTTTGTCAGCATTAGATTAATAGCAATAGTAGGATTGGTTATAAACTTTGACATTCTCTCCATATATGGTTCTATTCCTATAATGAGCCAATTTTTATTGATGTAGCATTATACTTGAGAATTTCTAAATCTTGGGATTCAAGAAATTAAAATTGGATTAGCTGTTATGTTTGGCGATAAAAATTTTGGAAACTGTCCCTCGAATCTTAAACATACTATGTAGTATATTACTTGTAAAATTAACAAATTAATATGTTGCACGAGGCTTCCATGTTGCATATTCCGCCTTTATATTCATGTCTCTTTCCATGGAGAAAGGAATAATGGGACTCTCTATTTGTTTATGTTTTGTTGCTCAAAAATGTTACTTGTACAGATGAATTTACAGGTGCTAAGATGGCAAAATTTAATTGATTGGTTTAACTTTTTTTTTTTGTCCAAAATCCAATGAAATCTTGCCCGCTGGCATTCTGTAACCCAGGCTGTTTTGGCATTCTGTAAACCAGACTGCAAAAACAGCCTGTACGTGTAGCATTTCTCTTTGTTGCTGAGTTTACACCAGAGAATTTTGTACTACGATGTGGTTTTTGTCTGTTATTAATTTAATGATGTTTTCTATGTTTATTCTTTGTTTCCAGCGTCCGGTCAAGCATGCTGTTGAAAAATGAGCTAGCTGGATTTCTCTGTATAGGCTTTTATCATCCCTTTTGTCTACACTATAGTTAACCCAGATGTTATCCAAAAAAATGGAGTCAATCACTTCTCCCCGGTGGCATTATCTACTGATATTGCTCTTGTTAATTGTGTTGGGCAGATTTTCAGGCATCATGTTTCTCTTTATTTCTTTCTTTTATCACATATTATTTTCTTGTATATTGAAGCTAGTTGCTTTCTCGGGTTTTAGATTGCTACGAGCCTTTGGATCCGAATGGGAATTTTACAGTCACTTTTAAAATATTCAAGTATACAATTGATGCCTATGTGGTTAGTACTACAATTCACACTCTTTAATTATGTTTTATATTGAAATTATTCTTTTATCAAAGTTGCTATCTATCTTTTACTTTTGAATTATATTAAGATAAAAAGGTTTAGATTAGGCTCATCTTTTCAGAGTTACTTCAAGCATATTAAGTGAGGTGGATGGACATCGCCAAACACTAAAGAAAGATGTAAAATTTTGTGTCTTGCGGTGTTCAATCAGCATAGCAAGTATGCCCTTTATGTTATATGTAGTACTAGTGAAGTTGTTGATCATGTGAACAACCTGAATTGGCTTTAGTAGTGATTCAAGAGCCGGCCTCAAATTTTGCTTGTCCATATATCTATATTTGTACTTTCTATAATTTCGTAATTTAATGTTCTATAACATGGTCACCTGTAACCGAATTGTCATCCACTAATCTGGATGCTTTTTTGTAGGCAAGAGTAACAATCCAAAACTACTACCAGTATCGTGATGTAGAGAAACCAAGATGGAAACTAGGTTGGACATGGGCCAGAAACGAGATCATTTGGTCGATGTCTGGTGCTTTTGCTATCCAAAAAGGAAATTGTTCGTCTTTCAAATACCAAGTACCACATTCTTGTAAGAAAGATCCGGTGATAGTTGATCTGATGCCAGATGCATTGCCACTGAACCAGAGCCGGCCCTAAAAATGTAGAGGCCCTAGGCGATTAATTATTACGAGGCCCTTAAATTTTGTACATGTTCGGTCACCCCCAACAGTTGGCCTTCTTTTCTAATGCATAAATACATGCCCTTTTCTTTAGCCCAGTAAAAAGGAAAGAAAGAATTTTCGTGAAGCTAAATTATTGATCAGTAACTATGATGAGTTTTCTCCCTTCCCAAATTTTACAGTAATCAATCTCTCTTCATCTATACTGCTACTACTCTACTGTCTTTACTAATAAGTTAAATTATGCATAAGAATTCTTAATCCAGCAAACAAAAATCAAAATATCCCTTTTTCCTTTGCTAAATGGTAAGAAAATGTTGAATGTTGAAGGGAGAAAGGAATCATCAATCATTTCATTAGAGATTTTACATTAAATTCTGACCAATTGGGTACGCAACACAATAATAAATTTGCTTCAACTTTATAAATTCATAGATTCTGGAGTGAGTAAGAAATCTATTTTAAATTAAGGGAAACAAGCTGCACATAAATATTTTAAAATTTACAATATTACAAACCCAATTTGTACCTAATTTATTATGCCAAAATGGATTTATCTTCAATCTTCAGCCAACATTGTAAGAGCAAGTAATGTACTTTCACATGATTCAAACTTACAAAAAGAAATAAAAAATGAACCAAAGTAGATTGTAGAAAACAAGCTCTTACTTGCATAAATATTGTGCCATAGATAACAGAGCAATTCATTATCATAAACACAATGGTAGTTTCTGAACTTTTGAATTCCTTCAAAATAGTAAGCTCTTAGACCTAGAACTCGATTGAATAGTTACTTTAAAATGGAAGGAATATTTTAAACGGATTCTTTTCTTACTTCTTGCCCTTGTTCTTCTTCGGTGGCGGTTCTCTTCCTTCTTGGGCTCCTCTGACAGTGGTGGTCTGACAGAATTGATGATTTGAATTCAATTTGCCCTTGTTCTTCTTCGGTGGCGGTTCTCTTCCTTCTTGGGCTCCTCTGACAGTGGTGGTCTGACAGAATTGATGATTTGAATTCAATAAATCAAAGTTTCACCCTCTTCTAATCTTCCTTTAACCCTAAAAAAACCATGTTTTTATAAAATATTGGGTGGGTTTTTGATGGGTTTCGTTTTGGGCCAAAAAAATTTTATGAGGCCCCTTAAAATCTTGAGGCCCTAGGCCACTGCCTTGTCTGCCTTGGACCAGGGCCGAGCCTGCACTGAACAAGACGGATGGTTGTTGCCATGGTGGGATTCTTGCTGCCTACGCTGTTGATCCTTCCATGTCCAACTCATCCTTTGAGCTTACAGTTGGCAATTTGGAAAAGAATTCGGCTGGTTACAAGCCTCTAAATCTAACTCTAATGGCTCCAGGACCTGGCTACACTTGTGTACCTTGAAAGGATATGAATCCCATAGTTTCTTTAGTTACAGGAGGACGAAGAAAAGAGCCAGTTTTCAGTAAGTATTTTAGTGTGTAAAAGTTAACCTAATATTGTTGATGACATGTCAACGGTCAGTTGCTCGCTGGAAAGATCGTTCTAGTATGAATCAATGCACCTTGAACAATGACAGAAATCAGTAAATCCTAACTATAAATTTTTCTTTTTCAGGGACATGGAAATCGACATGCACGTTCTCCAGTTATTTGGCAAACGAATCTCCAAAAAACAAATGGTTCGGGACATCTATGCCACGAATGAAGGTTGGGGATAAAATTACGAAAGGGGGTAAAGATTGAAAACAACGGCTGCAATTTTTCCAATTTTATCATTACCAAGTGTTCTTGAAGCTCCTCCATGCTAATTGTTCTTGAAGCTCTGTAAAATATTAGTAACTTAAGCCAAATTCTACAAGCACTACTGATTTACCAACTTGTTTAAACTGGAAAAATAAATCCCAGAAATTTGGATTCAAAATATATTCAGCCAATGCAGATATTATGCAAATTCAATTCCAAAAAATGACTTTGCAGGGTGGGGGCGGGAAATTGATTTTGAATCTTAAACGACATGTTTAATATGATTGTGAACGCGACTAAAGAAGGAGAAAAATTCAATTTTTTTGGTTATGCTATCTAATGCTACTTATCAAATATGTTATATTGTTTATTATACACAAAGGAAAAAGTAATATTTCTATACACATTTAAAAACAAAAATATACAAGATTTTTTACCTAGCAAATTGCATTGAAAGTAGTGAACACAAAAAACTTTAACTATTTTTTATATCTATTTGGACCATTCGATATAACTATGATGTAGTTCTCGAAACGAGTTTCGAGATGACTTATGCGATTGTGGATTTGGCTAGCGTATGATCATCGGAGAATTTTTAAAATTAGCATCTTATCGAAATTCTCAAAATACTAGTTTGAAACGATCTACTTTAACAAACCATAACATTTGCTACAATTGATTGTTTTGTGCATCATTAACGACAAAAAAAAAAAAAACTAGGCCATAAGCATTTCGAAATAGTATTAAAAATACAATATTTCTACTTCGTTTGACATCCCATAGTGACTTTTAAAATTGAGACAAAAATATAGAAACAAAAAAAAAAAAAAATTGGCCCCAAAGTTGGGGGGTCACGTGCCCCAACCCGCCCCTGTGTCCGCCCCTAGCATTGACTTGGTAAAAGGATTATCCTACACTATTATCTATGTGTAATTTTACTTAAATAAAATTATGGCACCAAAATTCTAATATTAAAAGGAGTAACTTATGTTTGGCTCATGTTTATAAGTTGTATATAAGCACTTAAGTCACTTTTTATCTACAAATTTTGAGAAATTTAAAAGTATTATCTACTTATCAATTACTCATAATTTATATCATTTCCAAACACCTCCCAAACGTGCTTTTATATGGAGATACAAAATAAAAATAAAAAAGATTTTTACATTATTTAGAATATGCAGAGATACGCTATAATCAATTTAAAAAAACTCATCCATGTCTAATTTAAAATACCAAATACAAGGGTTCTTTAGGAATTTCTTCCACTCATTCCTCAATTATATATTGATGTATCCACATGAGTCAATTACATGTCAACTACATTAATGGCTGGACTAATCCATTCGCTAATGGATAAAACACGACATTAAGTTGAGTTACCGGATAAAAATTGTAAGACAGAAATGTGCATACTTAGCAGTCAAATGTACATAAATTGTCTACTAAAAACCCAGATTTTACAAAGTTAAAACAGTAGAGATGGTGTGTCAAGAAAATAGTTTGAAATTAATTTGCAAAAAGATCTATAAGCTATGGACTAGTAGTACAAATTTTCCTTTGTTTAAAGTATTTGATTAGTAAGCTTTGTACTAGCAGAGAAAGAGGATTACTACTTAGTTCTTCTTTAGAGTTGCATTAAGAATGGCAGAATCTGATTTGATAATGTATCACGTAAATATTTACGTTCAAATTCATGTTATTATTTGCTTATCCGAGCTTAAAAACTAGAAAAAGAAGTTCTTTTTCACTAAGAAAAGTCACACCGTCAACAAAAGTTTAAAAGAAGCCACTTATTAAACTTATTTTCTTCTTTTCGTTGCACGGAACCTGTGCCCTTTAGTTTTTGGCTTCTTCGTTCACATATTTTCTTGCACTTATTGTTGGAATTAATTGATGTATTTGGATCATTAAAAATGATGTTTATTTGGGTCATTAAATATGTTATTTAATGATGTGGGCCGTTGTAATTAATTTGGGTGAATTGGAAAAGTCTTCAATATAGGCCCATATGTTATAAGCCCATTTAAGTGTCTTATATATGGTGAGGAATCCCACATCGAAAGTTTACAAGAAAATAGACTTGTTTATATAGTGGGATATGTGTATAAGTTATAATTTAATAAGTGACCTACAACTTGACTAACTATTAGCTAGCCAAAGGCTAGCTAACTAGTCACCACGAGAGTAGTGCTTCGCACCACTCACGCCACGCCCCGGTCCCGGTCCCGATCCCGGTCCGGGCCCGCGCACGTCGCAAAGTACGCATTGGGCGCTTTAGAGGCGCACGTACGCATCGTCGCGAGGAGCTGAGGAGCCTTATAGTTTTCAGAAATGGAATCATGGTTCGATGACATGGCGATGAGAGGCTCGATGAGTTGGCATCCTAGGTGGCACACACGTAACAGGTCACGTCACTTCGTACTGCATGGCGGTTGGTCCTATTGGACGTACGCGTGGCAAATCGTACATGGCTGGTGACCGTTCGTAATTGAATAGGCATGATGAATGGACACTACATTTCGTGGTTTAATCTCGGTCCGCGACACAAAGAGTGCGATCCAATGGCTAAAACATGTATCGTATCAAGTGGTGCACCAATTCATGAAATGTTACACACCCTTTCAAGGAGACACTTCAATCTCTATAAATAGAGACCTCCAATTCGTTTTTTTGGACACCAAAAATCAATTAATATATTCTTGATTTCTAAATTCTTCTCGCTCCATATTCTGCTAAAATTCCTTCGATATTTTCGTGATTATTTCGTTCGAGTACGATCATTATTTGGTTCGACCGTCAAGGTAGGTATTGTGCAATATCGACTTTGGGAAAAGCGTTGTATCTTGGGAGAGACGTCCATAATCCCGTTTCGCACGTTGTCAGGGCGAAATACGTCTTTAAGGAGATTTGCTTTGGCATACCTCGCTTCGTCTTCTTCTTTTTTCCGTTTTTCCTGCTTTTTTATTTGTTCTTTCGATTGGGATAGTCGAATTTCCGACAACAATCTTAAGACAGATTTTCATTTCTCTTATTGATTATTTTCTGTAATTGTTGTTTTACAGAAAATGGCTAGTACTAGTGAAAATAATACTAATGATGTGATTGCGCCACATTCTGGTCCCAATCAATTTGTCATGCCACCGACTTCACAATATGAGAAACCGGAAAAATTCAATGGTACGGATTTCAAGCGTTGGCAACAGAAGATGTTATTCTATTTGACAACATTGAACTTGGTAAAGTTCATGCGTGAAGAATGTCCCGCACAAACATCGGAGAATGCTACGATAAAAATACTCGCTAGCCATTGAAGCATGGAAACATGCAGATTTCTTATGCCGTAATTACATTCTCAATGGATTGGATAACACCTTATATGGTGTGTATTGTGACTACAAAACGGCTAAAGAACTATGGGAGTCTCTTGACAAAAAATACAAGACGGAAGATGCTGGAACGAAGAAATTCTTTGTCGGCAAATTTCACGGATTTCAAAATGATCCGATTCAAAGACAGAATGAGTCAAAGTTCAAGAGATGCAAGTTCTACTTCATGATATTGAAGTTTGAAGGTATGACTTTGAGTGAATCTTTCCAAATTGTCAAGCTATGATCGAGAAACTACCTCCACTATGGAAAGATTTCAAAAACTATCTCAAGCATAAACGCAAAGAGAATTTATGGAGGATTTAATTGTTCGACTTCGTATTGAAGAAGATACATTTACCGCATGAAAAGAAGAATAATGTGCACAACATGGAAGCAAAGGCTAACATTGTGGAAGACTCTGGGTCTAAGAACAAGAAAAGGAAGCGTTCTGCTCATCTATGGACAAAGCAAAAGTCATCAATGCAAACGGTTCAAAGGAAACTCGTTATATTTGGAAGCGGGACATCGGGCTAAAGACTCGAAGCAAAAAGAAGGATACACCGAAGAAGAAACAACAAGCCAATATAAATCAAGTGGATTATATCTCTGCGATGTTGGAGACATCAACCTATCTCATTATTAAGCTTCGAAGTTAATTTGGTATCTAATGCCAAAGATTGGTGGTTAGACACAGAGCCACTCGTCACGTTCCCAGTACCGATAAGGGTCTATTTTCCGAATATAAGACCCCGAATGATAATGAGTGCCTTTACATGGGTAATTCTACAACTTCCAAAATTGAAGGGATTGGAAAGGTTATTTTGAAATTCACATCGGGAAAGGAATTGACGAATGAAGTTGTACATGTCCCGTAAATCGAAAGAATTTGATTTCGTGGAGCTATTCTTAGTAAGAAGGGATTTAAAATTGTGTTTGAATCGATAGATTTGTACTTACTAAGGCGTGCATGTATGTTGGGAAGTGGTTATTTACTTGATGGTTTATTTAAGGCCATCGTTGTAGTGGACAAAAAATCCACATATTTGTATCCGCAAGTTATTAATAAAACTAATAATTCTGCTTTACTTGCTTGACTCTTCAAATTTATGGCATAGCCGATTAGGACATGTAAATCGTGCTTCTTTACGAAAGCTTGTAGGTTTAGGTCTTATACCTAAACTTGAATCCGAAGACAAACATAAATGTGAAATTTGTGTTGAAGCAAAATTTGCTAAAAAACCTTTTAACTCAATTGAAAGGAGTAGTGAACTGCTATGTTTAATAAGACAGCGACATTTGTGATCTAAAATTTGTTCAAACTCGAGGTGGTAAAAAATATTTTATCACGTTTATTGATGATCACAGTAGGTATTGCCATGTTTATTTATTAAGTAGCAAAGATGAGGCGTTGAATGCATTTGTTACTTATAAAATTGAAGTTGAAAATCAACTTGGAAAAACAATTAAGGTATTAAGATCCGATAGAGGTGGTGAATATGATTCATCTATGTTTAATGAATTATGTGCTAAGTTTGGTATTACTCACCAAACAACAAATTTCCTTATACTCCGCAACAAAATGGGATTGCGAGAGAAAAATCGAACTTTAAAAGACATGGTTAATGCTATACTTATAAGTTCTGATTACCACAAAATTTATGGAAGTGCTAATCGCTAACTTTATTCCTCGAATAGAGTTCCCCACAAGAAAACTGGTTCGATACCTTATGACATTTGGAAAGGTAGAATGCCTTCCTACAAATACTTAAAAGTGTGGGGGTGTCTAGCAAAAGTGGCTATTCCACCTCCTAAAAGGATTAAGCTAGGTCCTAAAACTATTGATTGCATTTTTATCGGATATGCAATAAATAGTAGTGCGTGTATTTCTTGTGCATAAACCGATATAAGTGACATTCATGTCAATACGATTATAGAATCTAGAGATGCTGAATTCTTTGAAAATGTGTTCCCCAATAAAAGAGATATTGTTACGAATACTCAAAAGAGAACACGAGATAGTACTTTGGAAAATAATATAGAACCTGAACCAAGAAGGAGTAAAAGAGCAAAAGTTGCTAAATCCTTTGGTCCAGATTTTATATCTTTCATGATTGAAAAAGAGCCTCAAACATTTAAAGAGGCCATGACTAGTCCGAGTCGTATTTTGGAAGGAAGCTATAAATAGTGAAATTGAATCCATTATGAGTAATAATACTTGGCAATTGGTTGATCTTCCTAAGGGAACTAAACCAATAGGGTGCAAATGGATCTTCAAAAGAAAATTAAGACCTGACGATTCAATAGACAAATACAAGTGCTCGATCAAGTTGCAAAAGGATATCGTCGAGAAGAAGGGATTGATTTCTTTGACACATATTCTCCAAGAACTAGAATTACTTCTATTCGAGTTTTAATTGCTATAGCAAACTTAGTATAAATTACAAATACACCAAATGGATGTTAAGACTGCGTTCTTAAATGGTGATTTAAACGAAGAATATATATGGAACAACCGTAAGGTTTCTAGTAAAAGGACAAGAGAACAAAGTATGCAAACTTGTTAAGTCCTTATACGGGTTGAAGCAAGCTCCTAAACAATGGCACGAAAAGTTTGACAGTACCATGATTAGGAATGGATTCATAATAAATGGATGTGACAAATGCGTATATTCGAAAAGATTCGAAAAGGCATACGTACTTTTTCTGTTTATATGTTGATGACATGCTTATATTAGGGACTAATATAGAAGTCATCAATAGAACGAAAAATATGCTTACCAATAACTTTCGACATGAAAGATATGGGTGAAGCGGGCATTGATTCTAGGAATGAAGATATCTAGAACATCAAATGGAATATTCTTGTCTCAAACCCATTATGTTGACAAAATAATTGAGAGGTTTAAGACTCATAATATTAAAGAAACGAGTAACCCATTTCTTCCTCATGTAGTTCTTCACAAGAATAGTGGAAATGGGAAACAACAATTAGAATATTCTCAAATTATTGGTAGTGTAATGTACTTAATGAATTGTACAAGATTCGATATAGCTTACTCGTGAGTAAGCTCACCAATACACAAGTAACCCAAGTAATCAACATTGGGATGCATTACTTTGAGTTTTGGGATACTTGAAACGGACTAGAGAGTATTCATTATGTTATAAAAAATATCCTCCAGTAATTGAAGGATATAGTGATGCCAATTGATATCGATACGTACGAGTCTAAGTCTACCAGTGGCTATGTATTTACTCTTGGTGGTGGCGCCATATCGTGGAAATCTTCTAAGCAAACGTGTATAGCTCGATCTACTATGGAATCTGAATTTATTGCTTTAGATAAAGCAGGAGAAGAAGTAATGGTTAAGACATTTCGTAGAAGATATTCCTATATACGGCCAAAGCCCGCACTTAGGCTATTTGTATTCATTGCGATAACCGAGCAACAATAGCCAGGGCCGAAAATTTTGTGTATAACGGTAAGTCAAGACACATCCGTCGTAGACATAATACCGTCTCATCAGCTTGCTCTCAAATGGAACAATATCAATTGATTTTGTTAAGTCAAAAGAAAACTCTAGCGGATCCGTTTACTAAAGGGTTATCTAGAGAGCGTATAGGATCACAAGATCGAGGGAAATGGGTTTAAAGCCTAAAACCCAATAAGTCATCTTAGTGGAAACCTAACCTAGCAATTGGAGATCCCATGGACTAGGTTCAATAGGAAAACTAATTATGAATGACTCGATAAGAAGCACTTAGGAGTTTAACTCCTTCCCATTTCTATGATGCAAAAAGTGGCCGACTATGAAGTTGATTAAGGATAAGCTTTTGCTTTTAATGATGACTATAAAGGTATTCTTTATAGAACATCACCTATGTAAGTGCGAACTTGGCCGGTTCTTTGAGAATTTACTTAGGCGAATTCTCTAAAGCACTCATGAGAACCCAAGTAGTTCAGACCAGAAATAATGAACACAATAGAGAACCAAGTTTGATATGAAAGATAATGTGTTTGGTCTATTGTCCGAGCTTGCAACACCGATAGTTCAAAACGTTGCATTCACTGATTAGCCAAGTGAGTTCGATAGATTCTTACTAAAGAAGGTTCAAAGCGAAAGCTACCTATCTTGATGCGTTATCTTTCAAATAGTACTCTTCTTTTATCTTCCTTAATTTGAGTCGACTTCTTCCATTCATGTGGGGGATTGTTGGAATTAATTGATGTATTTGGATCATTAAAAATGATGTTTATTTGGGTCATTAAATATGTTATTTAATGATGTGGGCCGTTGTAATTAATTTGGGTGAATTGGAAAAGTCTCCAATATAGGCCCATATGTTATAAGCCCATTTAAGTGTCTTATATATGGTAAGGAATCCCACATCGAAAGTTTACAAGAAAATAGACTTGTTTATATAGTGGGATATGTGTATAAGTTATAATTTAATAAGTGACCTACAACATTCAACTATTAGCTAGCCAAAGGCTAGCTAACTAGTCACCACGAGAGTGGTGCTTCGCACCACTCACGCCACGCCACGCCACGCCACGCCACGTCCGGTCTCCGGTCCCGGTCGGGCCCGCGCACGTCGCAAAAGTACGCATTGGGCGCTTTAGAGGCGCACTTTGCACTTCGCACGTACGCATCGTCGCGAGGAGCCGAGAGCCTTATAGTTTTCGTAAATGGAATCATGGTTCGATGACATATGGCGATGAGAGGCTCGATGAGTTGGCATCCTAGGTGGCACACACGTAACAGTCACGTCATCAGATCGCATGGCGCTGGTCCTGATGACGACGCGTGACGGCAACATCGCATGGCCGGTGGACTCGTTCGCACTGGTGAATAGGCATGATGAATGGACACTACATTTCGTGGTTTAATCGTCCGTCAGATTATGAAAGAGTGCGATCCAATGGCTAAAATGTATCGTATCAAGTGGTGCACCAATTCATTAAATGTTACACACCCTTTCAAGGAGACACTTCAATCTCTATAAATAGAGACCTCCAATTCGTTTTTTTGGACACCAAAAATCAATTAATATATTCTTGATTTCTAAATTCTTCTCGCTCCATATTCTGCTAAAATTCCTTCGATATTTTCGTGATTATTTCGTTCGAGTACGATCATTATTTGGTTCGACCGTCAAGGTAGGTATTGTGCAATATCGACTTTGGGAAAAGCGTTGTATCTTGGGAGACAGACGTCCATAATCCTGTTTGCACGTTGTTGGGGGGCGAAATCTGTCTTAAGGAGATTTGCTTTGGCATACCCCGCTTCGTCTTCTTCTTTTTTCCGTTTTTCCTGCTTTTTTATTTGTTCTTTCGATTGGGATAGTCGAATTTCCGACAACACTTTTTGCAATTTTTTAGATTATAATTGCTTAAGATTTTTAGAGGGTGTTTGGTATGGATTAAAATTAGATTTTTAGTAGATTTTGATAAAAGTTTTTGAAATGTGTGATTCAAAAGTTGTGGGACCCATGAAAGATGTGGTTAATATTGATTATTTGACTTTGACTTGGATTAAAATCAGATTTTAATTCAGACCAAACAGGGGCTTAATATTCTATTCAAATTGGTTTTACTTCTCTCTGAGCCTTTTTTTTTCATGTAGCATTATACCTGATAATTCCTAGAGCTTGGGAATCAAGTAACAAGAAACATGAAGAGGATAAGCTTTCATGTCTGGATTTTGGAAATTGTTCCTGGACACAAACATAGTAGATAGTAGTTTACCTGTAAAATAAGCAGATTAATTATATGTTTCACAAGATTTCAATGTTGCGTATTCCGCCTAGGGATTCATGTATCTTTCCATAGAAAAAGGAATACAGGGGCGACTAGATTTGTTTATGTTTTATTGCTGATTTATATTGGTCATAAAAGAATATTGTATTATGATGTGAATTTTGTCTATTGCTAACTTTAAGGATGTTTCTTATGCTTATTCTCTGTTTCCAGCTTCCTGTTGAAAAATGAGCTAGCTAGATTTCTCTGTATAGTTTTGTACCTTTCTTTCATTTTGTCTTTATTAATAGTTAATCAAAATGTTATCTAACTCTTCGACTATAACAGCTTCTGTCTATTTTGAATTGCTTTATACCAGAAAACATGGAGTCAATCACGTCTCCCCAGTCGCATTATCTACTGATATTGCTTTTCTTAATTGGGACTTGCAGATTTTCAGGCATCATATTTCTCTTTATTTGCATTCTTTTGTAATGTATAGTTTCTTAGATATTGAAGCTAGTTGCCTTCTCGGGTTGCAGATTGCTATGACCCTTTGGATCCGATGGGGAATATTACCGTTACTTTTGACATACTCAAGTATACTCTTGATGGCTATGTGGTTAGTACTGCAACTGAAATTCTGTTTTTTGTTTCGTGTTAAGAAGGAAAAGAGCAAAATCTCAGTCATTATATTGTCCAATTCTCGCCTAGTGCTGTGGGGCAGCCATGCCCTTACTAAAGAAGTTGTTGATCTTGTAAGCAATCAGGTTTTGGTTTAGTAGTGATTCTAGAAATCGTCTCAGATTTTGCTTGTCTATATTTCTATATATGCACTTTCAAATATTTTCATACTTAGAACTTCTATAACAAAATCGCGTGTAATAAAATTCTCATCCGTTAATATGAATTGCTCTTGTAGGCAAGAGTAACAATTCAAAACTACTATCAGTATCGTCATATAGAGAAACCAGGTTGGAAACTTGGTTGGACGTGGACCAGAAATGAGGTCATTTGGTCAATGTCTGGTGCTTTTGCCATCAAACAAGGAAATTGTGCATCCTTCAAATACCAAATACCACATTCTTGTAGGAAAGATCCTGTAATAGTTGATCTGATGCCAGACGCATTGCCACAAAACAGATCGAACGGTTGCTGCCATGGTGGGGTCCTTGCTGCCTATACTGTCAATCCTTCCCTGTCCAACACATCATTTGAGGTTACAGTTGGAAATTTGGAACAGAACACACCAGGGTACAAGCCTCTAAATCTTACTCTAAAGGGCCCAGGACCCGGTTATACTTGTGACCAGCTGGTGGACACAATTCCTACAGTTTCTTCCGTTATCGGGGGAAGAAGAGAAGAGCAAGTTTTAAGTAAGTACTTTATTGTCAAAAATTAACTTTAAAGAATAACGGAGTATTTGCCTAGCTTGGTGAAAAGAAACAGTGATTATTGAGTTCCCAAGTGCTTGACCTTGAGTTACGGCCATTTCAAACCATTTATACGGTTTGGGAAGATTGATAAAAACCCTTCCGGATCCTAAACCAGTTTTTCGTCCAACTGAATAATATACTTGTCTAGTTTTAGACAAGGATACTACTAGGTTCTTGATCCTTGGATTAGGACCAGTCTAACAACATCCTAATTACGTTTTTTGTTTTTGTTTTTTTCATTTTCAGGGACGTGGAAATCGACGTGCACATATTCAAGTTATTTGGCTAACAAAATGCCAGTTTGCTGTGCTTCACTCTCATCATTTTACAATCCTAAAGTCACATCGTGTCCTTCCTGCAGCTGTGGATGTAACGTTTCTGACCGGGTCCCAAAATCATGTATTAGGTTTGTTATTCTGTATCAAAAGCCAAAATTTAAAGAAAAATAAATGAGTTCCATCTTTAACCATTTAGCTTTTAGAGAGATGACTCGACAAGACAACTGTTTATGTGTATTTGTATATGTTGAACAGAGATGATTCAATTCCGTCAGATTCGCCAGATGTTGATATAGTTCAATGCACTGACCATATGTGTCCACTTCGGATTCACTGGCATATTAAGAACAATTACATGGATCATTGGAGAGTAAAACTGACAGTCTCGAATTACAACTATGAGAAAAATTACTCAGACTGGAATGTTTTGGTTCAACATCCTGGCTTCGGACAGCCTGCCTCTGTGTATAGCTTCAACAGCACAATGCTTCCAGCTATTGGTGTCCCAGGTACCCTAATCCTTGAGAAACTTATCTATGGAGTGTCAAACGGTCAATGTGAGCACGTTCGCTTGCTAGTATAAAGAAAGTTACTATGAAAATCACGTATGGCAAAATAACTAACTTAGAAGTAAGACATGGTCTACATGTTAAAAGGATAAAACAATGGACTAAAAAGACGGTACGTCATATTGAACATGATATGTTTGGTGAGATGAGATCTTGTTCATTAATCTATTAAGTTTCAAAGGGTGAAAATATGCTAAATGATAAAAAAGGAGAAAAATGCATGACGTCCTGATTGAATACACTCGACTGGACAACAATGAACAAACATGGTCAAATACTGAATATTTGAATATGGATATCGTTTTGTTTTGCAGAAGAAGTTGCCCTTTTCTGGGGGAAGCCCTTCTACAACACTGAACTTTTGCAAGCTGATAAAGATCAATTGGGTTCTGTGACTACAGAAATACTTTTGCAAAAAGATTCAGAATCATTTACACTGAACAATGAATGGGCTTTTCCAAGAACAATATATTTCAATGGTGAAAATTGCCAAATGCCACTACCAGACACCTTCCCCATGCTACCAAATGGCAGCACTGCTTTACATAGCCAGTTTCTTCTTCATCTAATTGCAGTCTATTTGACGTACAGGATATTTGTTGGATTTTGATGCTTTTATGGTCCTGCATCTAATTGCAGTCAGTTTCTAATTTCAGAAATAATATAATTTTTTTGAAACTAATGATTGCTTGAGCATAATCATGTGTAAATGTATATATGCAATCCCTTATTGAAGTTCCGAATTTCTATTTGTGGAAGATATGAAGAATATTTCTTGAGAATAGTCGAGTGTTTATGTCCAAATTTTGGAAATTCCAATGTGGAGCCTATGAATCAGACCTGCACTTAAATGGCCTATTAAAAAAGTTGCTTTGGTTTTCCATTTTCAGTTCTGGTGTTAAATTGTTTCAGCACGACGCGGTGTAAAGGGTACATAGATAGTGAATCGAGCACTAAAAACTGACAGAAGCTCTCGAAGATTAATAATAATCTTGATCAGTTCAATCCTGATACTATAAAATGTTTCATCAGATAATTTTATGGTATGACAATCTATCTGAAGTTTTTGAAGACCCTTTTCTTGTAATTATCTCGTACTTTTTAATAATCTGGATCAATCTTGAATACTATAATCTTTGAGCTACTGAACGTGAAATTAAATGGAAAGAGAAGGATTATTATGCATAGCAAGAACAGTAACAGACAGACAAAATAGGAAGAAAAAAAAACATTATAGGACGTACAGAGACAAGGTACACAACCATAACAAAGGTAAATACAAGACTCCATATAACAGTCCATAAATATGTACTCTTTCCTCCAATTTTATCTGATGATATGCATCAAATTAAATGGAAAGAGAAGGATTATTATGCATATCAAGAACAGTAACGGACAGACAAAATAGGAAGAAAAAAAAACATTATAGTACGTACAGAGACAAGGTACACAACCATAACAAAGGTAAATACAAGACTCCATATAACAGTCCATAAATATATACTCTTTCCTCCAATTTTATCTGATGATATGCATCAAAATGATAAAAGAGGTTGTGATAACTTAATTAAGGGCATTTGTGTCTATTGCCGTGAGTGGTCAAGTTGGCATAGCAAGGGCAGGCCTTGTAGTTGCCGGAAGTGCCTGGAGGCACTCGGTTGCACCTTGCGCAGCACGTCCCGCAAGCCTTCTTGCAAATATTTTTCCTTGAGGATAATTGTCACCTTTACACCACAAGCCCCACCACAATCTATACACTCCAACAATAAAAGTAATCTTGGCTCCCTTAATTTTTGAATAAGTTGTAACTTTTGGGGTTTTTTTTTTTTTTTGGTCGCTATGTTAGAAATTATAAATTGATGGTTCCATTAAAATTGTATATGAGCTCGTTTCATGAATTATTCTTCTGGTGATGTCTATTCAATGGATTATTAGAAGAGATGTCCAATCAAAGTTACATCATAAAATGCAAGAAATTTTATGATTGACACGAGGCTATTTAAGGGGGTGTTTGATGCACATTATTGAGAGAATAATGTATTTTAAATAGTCATGTAATGGAAAATGGGTTAATTTCACAAATGGTCACTGAAATTACAGCAAAATAACGAAATGGTCACTGAAGTTCCAAACTTGCACAAACGGTCACTCAACTTACACTCACTTTAAAAAATGGTCACTGAGCAAAATTAAGGGACTTCTTTGTTCTAATTGGAAACCGAAATTAACAAAACAAGGCCCTTCAAAATTGGAGGGGCTGAAGTGCAATTCTCCTGTCTTCTCCCTCCATTCCCTTCGGTGTTCTCTTCCCTTTCTTGCTGCCTCTCTTCTTCCATCCTACATCAAAGAGGTATCAAAGCTAAAACTTGGGAATAATTCACAGCACCAGACATAGCCAACCTCCTTCAACTTCCCAGAATTCGAGTGGACACCCATAGTTACAATTTTCCACCACCACAATACATACAACAAAGTTTCACAGCCAACCAACAAACCTCCATCCTCATTTCTTGTAGCCATCGACAACTGACTGCCATACCACCTCCGCAAAACCACCGCCTCACGCACGAATGGCGCAACTAGTTTCACAAAAAAAAAAAAAAACTAGACAGTCCACCCTACTGCACAAAGATTTCATCAACCCAACTTCCAGAAAAATAGGTCACTGCTCACCCTACCGTTCTGTCCGTAGCCAGTTTCAACAACCAACATCAACCCCTTCTACAATAGTGACGCCCCCACAATGCCTCCGCTCACACCCAAAGTTGTGGGTCGTCGATCTCCACTCGTCATCGCCTCTCGCGCCGCAGCTTCTAATCGACGACTGTGAAATTAATTCGCCGAAGGGAATGGCGTTTGTGTCTGACGGAGTGGGGCTTCGCCTCTTCTACTCTTTATTGCCATGATCTGCAGCAGCCATCTGTTCAAACCATGGCAAACTAACCATCGCCGGAGGTGGATTTTCCGGTGGAAAAGGGGCTGCGAAATTTGTGTTTTTGGGTTGATTTTTTGCTGCTTCCTTTGATTTGTGGCTGGTGGTTGGTTGGGGATTGTGGAGGGGAATGAGGCGAGACTCATGGTGGTTGGATTCGGTGGTTTTGGCTGCTGGAAAGTCGTGATTTGTGGCAATTTTCGACTCCGGCTCCGGCTCCATATGGTGCAGGTGGGAGGTGGTTTGGGTGTTTTATCCAAAGGAAATTGCACTTCAGCCCCTTCAATTTTGAAGGGCCTTGTTTTGTTAATTTCGGTTTCCAATTAGAACAAAGAAGTCCCTTAATTTTGCTCAGTGACCATTTTTGAAAGTGAGTGTAAGTTGAGTGACGGTTTGTGCAAGTTTGAAACTTTAGTGACCATTTTGTTATTTTGCTGTAACTTCAGTGACCATTTGTGAAATTAACCCAATGGAAAATATGTGGTTAAAAATAAGGAAAAAGTTTTGGATATGACGAAAAATATTATTTTATTGAAAAATGTTTTGTTGAAAATGAATTTTGAAAAAATATGGATCAAATAGGGACTAAGTCTCCATTTCTCCTTAAAATTGAAACCGATTGGCCAAAGATTAAATGAATTATATAAAATCATCTACAAGATTTTATAATGGTTAGCGACGGAGTATAAATAACTCTCTTTTTTATCTTGAATTGAGATCGACTAGGAAATAATAAAGAAATTAAAATAAAAAAGAATATTAAGATTGAATGCATGCACTAAACTGCATTTTATTTGCATATCATTTGAAGGGTCGAGTCCACACCAATAAGAATAGTTCTTGGTATATTAGATTAAAGAGAAGTATCTTCAACAGTGCTTGTTCGGGATTCTTTATAAGTGGCTGAAATTATAAATTGATAAAAAATGACTTATAGACAAGTGAATACTATTTGTGGATTTTGTAAAATATGTAGTTGAAATTTAGAGTTTGACGAATCTAAATATAAGCTAAGAAAATCCAAACGTGCACTAGTTTTTTTGCTTCAATATGCACGATGGCCATTACTACACGAGGCCTCTTGACCATCATCATCAAGTCACCAAACTTGAGTCACCTGCAAACTCGAGGTCGACTCTCTCTCAAACATCAACCTCAACCAATTATCAGACAATGGAGACGAGCTACTTCCAACAACATCATTATATGCCCCGTTTGGCCCTCATTATTTGAAATTTTAATGGTTGTTGATGCGACCAAAAATCGTACCTGACTGTTTCGGACCTTGACGACTGTTGATGAGCACGAACGTGATCCTCTGGTACCTGAAGCAAAGGCGGTAAGGTATGACCTCATCGCCCCTCCGATGCTTAAGTGAAATAGGAAATTTTATGCGTAAGGCTATATGCTGTAAAATAATGTAGAACGTACCTGAATACTAAATTGGGAGCCCATATTTATAGAGCTAGGTGGTACTGTCCTTGTTAGACTGAGTAGTTCAATCCTGATAGGACTAAAGTTGATCTAACGTCCTTATCTCCAAGAGTCCTACCAGAATCAGTCTCTAGGGTATAGTCCTTAGTGAGGGGTGAACTCCTCTTTCTGTTAAGTGCGATGATGTAGGGCAAAGGACTATACCTCGAGGACTTATTAGTACGAGCCATGAGATCCGGCAGAAGTGGTCTTCCCTTTATCCTCGAGGCCTAAGAGTGACCTCGAGGACCATCGCACGTAATCTTGAAAAGACGACTGAGGCAAGTCTTCGAGAAAAGAACTGGCCTGGAGTCCTCGAGACACACCTCAATGTCGGCAGCATAGATATGGGCCTCGATCTTGTCAGGCCTCGGTCAAGTAAAATCGACCATATCACTAGCCCCCGAGCACGGGCTCCAAGATTTCGAGGATCTTGGAGGGGGTGCATTGCAATAGTCGAGAACGAGGCGGGCCAATGTGACAGTTGGCGAGGGGCCATTAGATCTGTGACACGTGTCAACTTTGAACGGTCATAGATGGTGACCATTGGCCTTCCGCCTTCTTTCACTATAAATACCCTTCATTTTTTCACTTTCACTGCTGTAAATCTTCTCTCTGGGAGCTCGTGCTCGTTCAAGAAACTTCTAGGAGTCATTTCGTGGGCATTGGGTAATCTTAAGGTAAGCCTCGAGACTTTAAGTTATTTCATTAGCTTAAACTTTGCCTTGTCAAATAATGTCGAGTAATGAGGGTAGCTCGAATAGGTTGAGTGGTGGTGAGGACTTAGAGAACACAATAATTCCTATAGCTGACTGGCTGCTCCCCTCGACTCCCGACCTAGGGCCCAGGGTAACGTGTCCTTTGAGTTCCCTGACGAGGTATGTAAGCTGAAAGAACACTTAGCCATAGGGGCTGCCAGAGAGCATGGGATTATGCCTCGGTGTGATATTAGGTCACCTGATCCCAAGGAGAGGGTGGTGAGTGCTCGACGAGGGGAGTTCGTGATATTTAGGAAGACACTTAGGCCTGGTTTTAGATGGCCCCGGCATCCCTTCTTCACCGCCCTTTTGGTCGGGCATTCAATGTGCGACGACGACCTGGGCCTCGAGGACGACGACGTGCAGATCGATATCACCAACCTTGATCCTCCTCTTAAGCATATCTAAGGGTAGAACCTCCCCTCCCCTGCCTCTGTATCCCCGAGCACTAAATTTTTTGTAACCAGATTTTTGTACTTTGCTCGACCATATTAATGATGATGAATGATCTTTTGGCTTTTGCGACTCTCGATGAATGAGCTTCTGGATTTATTTTTGAGTCTCAAGCTTGAGGTTATAACGAGATTCTAAAAAAAATGTTTAAGTATTAGGATCGGGGGATGGATTCTCGAGCCCTTCACATAATGACTCGAGCCTTCATATCCCAATGAACGAATTCCCGTGGACACGAATAAGACAATGTCTCGAGCCCTTCACATAGTGACTTGAGCCCTCCATATCCCGATGAGTAATTTCTCGTGGACACAAATATGACAATGTCTCGAGCCCTTCACATAGTCATTCGAGCCCTCCATATGTTGAGGAGTGATTCTGTTGGACACAAATAAGATAATGTCTCGAGCCCTTTACATAGTCGCTCGAGCCCTCCATATCCCGAGGAGTGATTTTGTTGGACACAATAAGGTCAATGCTCGAGGCAAAGCTTAGGTAGGGCTTGCTCGGGGCAAGGTTTAACAGAGGCTTGCACGGGGCAAGGCTTAAGCGAGGCTTGCACGGGGCAAGGCATAGTAGGGCTTTCTCGGGACAAGGCTTAAGAGAGGTTTGCACGAGACAAGGCTTAAGAAGTGCTTGCACAGGCTAAGGCTTAGGCGGGGCTTACGCGGGGCAAGGCTTAAGAGGGGCTTGCTCGAGGCAAAGTTTAGTAGGGCTTGCTCGGAGCAAGACTTAAGCGGGGCTTGCACGGGCAAGGCTTAAATGGGGTTTACGCGAGGCAAGGCTTAAGAGGGACTTACGCGGGGTAAGGCTTAAACGGGGTTTGCACGGGGCAAGGCTTAAGAAGTGCTTGCACGGGGCAAGACTTAGGTAGGGCTTGCACGGGGCAATGCTTAAGAAGTTTTATGATCTCAAATCAAACTGTTACTGGAGTATTTTTCTTGACGACCCAACAAAAAGGTTAATTCTGGCACGCAGGCCGACCAGCAAAATAAAATAACTTAGGCACAGAGGCCGACCTAACAACAATAAAAAAAAGATAACTTAGGCACGTAGGTCGACCCAACAATAAGAAGAAAAGATAACTTAGGTGCGTAGGTCGACCTATTAATGAGAAAAACTTAGGCACGCAGGACAACTATTGAAGTAGATAACTTGGCACGGGGATCGTCAAATAGACTAAGACCTGGACATGGTCGGGATAATTACTTGTAATAGATCTTCAGGTTTTCAGCGTTCCATGGCCTAGGGAGTGGTCTTCTCGAGGAGTCCCTTAAGCTGTAGGACCCTCTACGAACATTACGTAAGACTTCGAATGGACCTTCCCAAATGGGTCCAAGCTTTCTCGGGACGTGGCCAACAGCTTCAGCTCTTCTTAACACTAGATCGCCGTCTCTGAACTTCCGAGGCCTGACCTTTTTATTGAAGTGTCTTTCCGTCATGTTTTGGTAAGAGGCTGCTCTTCCAACGGCATTTTCCCTTACTTCCTCGAGGAGGTCAAGATGTTCCCTGGTATGTTCAGGGGGGCTCCGATTCAAGTTTCTTGAGGCTGGGCACGTTGATTTCGACCGGGATTGTGGCTTCAATACCAAAAGCCACCATGAAAGGGGTCTCACCCGTGGCCGTCCTGTAAGATGTCCTGTATGTCCAAAGTATAGAAGGCAATTCATCGGGCCAATTTCCTCTGGCATCACCGATCCTTTTCTTGAGGTCCTGTAATATAATCCTGTTTGTGACCTCGGCAAGGCCATTACTCTGTAGATGGGATACTGATGTCAAGCAGTGGTCTATCCCGAGGTTATTGCAGAAGTTTCTGAATTGAGGATTGTCAAATTGTCGACCGTTGTCTGTTATGAGGACCTTCGGTATCCCGAACCTGCATACAATAGACTTCCATACTAATGCCCTGAGCTTGGGCTCTGTAATAGTGGCTAGGGCTCGACCTCTGCCCATTTGGTAAAGTACTCCACCGCCCTCGCCACAAACTTTAACTATCCTCTTACTATAGGGAAGGGCCTAGGATGTCAACACCCCACTGTTCAAATGGAGCACAAACACCGATGGTAGTGAGGTCTTCGGGAGGGCTATGGATGACATTGCCGAACCTCTAGCACTTGTCTCATTTCTTAACGTATTCCACTGCGTCTTTCTTTATAGTCGGCCAGTAATATCCATACCTCAAAAGTTTGAAAGCCAGGGCCCGAGCCCCTTGGTGATTCCCGCAAATACTTTCGTGAACTTCGGCCAGGGCTTGAGACGATTCTGATGGTCAAAGGTACCTGAGGTATGGTAGAGTGAAGCTTCTGCATAATAAGACTTCCCTAATCATGCAATATCTAGGTGTTCTAGATCGGACCCTCCTTGCCTCCCGAAGATCCTCAGGCAGAGTTCCCTTAGTTATGAAGTCCACTATCGGATCCATCCAAGATGGCTCATGCTCGATATCCAAGACTTCCGGGTGTTTGCTGATGCTGGGTTCTGTCACTATCTTGACATGGATAGTTTTGTCGAGACCATCAACCCCCAAAAAAACCAATCTGGACAAGGCGTCGGACTTGCAATTGTCACCTTGAGCAATCTTTACAATTTCACAACTCTTGAATTGTCGTCGGAGATCATGAGCCCGTAGGCAATATAAGCTCATTTTCTCCTCCTTCCTTTCAAATGTTCCTTCTATCTGGCCCACTACAAGCTGCGAATCGCTGAAAATTTTTATGTGCTCAAGCTCGAGGCTACAGGCGAGTTCCATACCGATGATAACGGCCTCATACTCAGCTTCGTTATTGGTGGCCTCAAATTAGAATCGAAGTGCACACTGAATCTCTGTCAGTCCGTCGAGGCTGACGATAATGACCACTGTGCCTAATCCCAAGGAGTTGGATGCTCCATCCACAAAAATTTCCCAAGCATCTGATCTCGAGGTGTCCCCTGTCCCCCTAGGCCTTGGAGTGAGTTCCGCTATGAAGTCTGTCAAGGCCTGTGCTTTGATAGAGGGACGTGGTCTGAATTCTATGTCAAATTCTCCAAACTCTATCACCCATTTAAGTAACCTCCCAGAGACGTCTGGTTTCTGAAGTATGTACTTGAGGGGCTGATTCGTAAGCACAACTATTGGATGAGACTAAAAATATTGTCGAAGTTTTTGGGCTGCAAGGGCAAGTTGCTCAGCCAGCGTATACCTAGTCTCAGCATCGAGTAGGACCTTGCTTATATAATATATAGGCTGTTGTGCTTTGTTGGCCTCTTTCACCAACACACCACTTACCGCGTTCTGAGATACTGCTAAGTATAGGAACAAAGTGTCGTCGGGCTCAAGTTTGTTGAAGGCTGGTAGGGATGCCAATGCTTGCTTAAGTTCCTGGAAAGCCTTCTCACATTCATCACTCCACTGAAAAGTTTGGTTCACCTTGAGAACTTTGAAAAAAGGGAAGCACCTATCCGCTGCTCGGGATACAAACCTGTTTAGGTCGGCCACACGGTCGATCAACCTCTGCATTTCTTTCCAATTCCTCTGGGGTTCCATGGAAGCCAAGGCCTGTATTTTGTCAGGATTGGCCTCTATACCCCTGTAAGTTATCATAAAGCCAAGGAACTTTCCTGACGCTACTCCGAAGGCACATTTAGCTGGGTTTAGTTTCATCTTGTACTTTCGTAGGGTGGTGAATACCTTCTCCAGATCCGATATATGTCAGTCTACTTGCTTTCTCTTTACTACCATGTCATCTACGTAGGCCTCAACATTTCTCCCGATTAGTCCAGCAAAGACTTTGTTGACGAGTCTTTGGTAGGTTGCCCCCGCATTCTTCAAACCAAAGGGCATGACCTTGTAGCAATATATGGCGGAGTCTGCCATGAAGAATGTATTTTCTTGGTCATCCTCGGCCATACGGATTTGGTGATACCCAGAAAATGCGTCCAGGAAGCTGTAAAGTTTATGGCCCGACATGCTATCTACGAGATTGTCGATCCTAGGCAACGGGTAACTATCCTTAGGGCATGCCTTGTTGAGATCAGTGAAGTCAATACAAACCCTCCACTTCTTGTTGGCCTTCTTTACAAGAACGACATTGGCAAGCCAGTCGGGGTAGTGCACCTCCCGAATGAATTCAGCACTAATGAGCTTGCCAACCTCCTTATAAATCACCTTTCGCCGCTTCGGTGCGAAATGCCTCTTTCTCTGCTTAACGGGTTTGGCTCCAGGGCTGATGTTAAGATTGTGAACTACAACCTCGGGGTCAATACCCGGCATGTCCTCTACCCTCCATGCAAAAACATCAATATTCCGGGAAAGACATTCAACAAGCTCGGCCATAAGTATGGAGTCAAGGTCGTGACTAATGGTTACACTCTTGCCATTCTCGAGCTCTACCTCCTTTAATTCATCCACAGGGACGAGCCTCCCCCGCTGCTCGAGGTCGAGATCGGGTACCAAGAGCTCCATGACACCTTCGCCTATCCTCCGGACGCTAATAACATAACATTGCCTGGCAGTTGTCTAATCTCCGCGGACTATCCCAAAACCATGGCTCGTCTGGAATTTCATGGCGAGGTTGAAGGTGGAAATGATGGCCCTGATTTTGTTAAGCAACGGCCTTTCCAGGATAACGTTGTATGCCATTGAGGCCCGAACAATCTGAAAAGATGTGACCTCGGTTACCTGTGTCCGATCAGACCCCAAGGTTAATGGTAGCTCGACAACACCCTCTGAAATGATGATTCCTCCACCAAATCCCTGAAGAGGAGTCTTTACAGCTTTGAGCTTTTTAGCTGGAATGCCCATCTTAATGAAGGCATCATGCGAAGTATGTTTGCTGCACTTCCATTGTCAATCAAAATCCTCTTCACTTCGAAATTAGCTATGACCACTGAAATGACTAACGCATCATCATGAGGGTATGATATCTCTTCCAAATCCCTGACCCCTTAGGTAATGTCCTCGAGGTTTTCCTGGACCATTCTTGAAGCAAGGTTACACCGCCGAGCATATTGCTTGCACCCATTATTTGAATCTCCTCCCGAGGCAATGCCTCCTACTATTACATTGATGGACCCTACTGTAGGTTGAGCCCCGCCTCTGGCCTTTGGGGCCTTTTCCCTGCCCTGATCATTCATCTGGCATTTGTCGTGACCAATGTAGGACCCGATGAATCCCCTCTTGATCAAGGCCTCGATCTCTCGTTGTAGGCCCTTACAATTCTCTATAGTGTGCCCCTGGTCCGGTAAAAGTCGCAGTACTTGTTGAAGTCTCGTGAATCTAGTGGGGACTTCAGTCTAGAGGGCCACTTCAACTCCTTTATGTCTTTGATCTCCATCAGAATGTTTGTCTTGGAAGTGTTCAACTGGGGGAAAGATGTCAATAGTATGTCCTGCCTTGGTCTGCCATGCCTAACCTTTTGATGAGAACCAGAGTCATGAGGCCATTTATGCTCGACCTTATCATGTACCGGGCCCTTTTTCTTGCATTCATAGTCTCCTCCATATTTATGTACTTTTCTTCTCAAGTTAGGAGCTCAATCACTGACTTCGATGGGGTCTTGGATAATGACATCTTGAAAGCTTCACACCTTATGGCATACGCAAGGACAGAGACCGCCGCCGTAATGTGAAGGTCGGGTATCTGAAGTCTTTCTTTGTTGAATCTGGTTATGAAGTAGCGTAATGATTCATTCTATCCTTGACGAAGCTGCATGAGGGAAGCTGCTGTCTTTTGAATGTGCTTGCTGCTTGCAAAGAAAGCGGAGAACTTGTCCGCTAGATCTGAGAAAGAAGCAATGCTATTGGGTTCTAGGGTTGAGAACCAATCATTGGCGGCCTTTGCCCGGGTTTGCGGGAAGGCCTTGCACATCACTTGATCCGGCGCCACTTGTAAGTTCAAGACGTCGGTGTATATGTTGAGGTGATTAACTGGGTCCGTCGTCCCCTCATACTCCTTTATACGGGGTACTTGAATCTGTCCGGCAAGGGGAATGACAACACATCCGCTGTGAATGGAGTGTTGGGGGTGAAGCCGGCTGACCCTTTGGCACTCTGAAGTAGGCCAGCGGTAATTCCCTCCGGATGATCCTGGCTAAGTCCTACGGATTCATTGTTACCGACCTCGAGGCCATGTTGTTAATGCCCGAGGTCCCCGTTCCTCCATTGTCATTCGCAAGGCGCGGGACCCGAGCCCTAGCATCGGCCACGAAACCTCTCTCGGGTGCTGGCTCCTGTTGCGAATGCGAACTTCTCTGACTCAGTAGTTGTGTCAATGTGGCAACCTATTGACGGAGCTCTTCAAAAGCCCCAGGTGTAATGGTTGGTTGAGGTGCTCGAATCTTCGACGATTCTTCTGGAGGAGCAAGGGGTTCCTCCGAAAGATTCGGAGCAGATGTACTCACTGGTAGAAGACATGAGCGTGTGGTAACCATGGCTTTTGGTAGCGTTTCCCACAGAAGGCGCCAATGATGTTACCAAAAATCGTACCTGGCTGTTTCCGACCTTGACGACTGTTGATGAGCACGAACGTGATCCTCCGGTACCCAAAACAAAGGTGGTGAGGTATGACCTCGTCACCCCTTCGATGCTTGAGTGAGATAGGGAATTTTATGCGTAAAGCTATATGCTGTAAAATAATGTAGAACGCACCTGAATACTAAGTTGGGAGCCTATATTTATAGAGCTAGGTGGTAGAGTTCTTGTTGGAATGAGTAGTTCACTCCTGATAGGACTGAAGTTGATCTAACGTCCTTATATTCCTTAGTGAGGGGTGAACTCCTCTTTCTGTTAAGTGCGATGATGTAGGGCAGAGGACTAAGGTTCTACTGGGAAACCATGGATTTTTTAGTTTTCGCATCAAAAACCCCAGGTTCAGCGGGATAAATGTATTAAAAAGGGACAAGGGAAAGAGCCCTCGACCTCATTCATATCTTACCCGGCAAAGGCCTCCCTCTTTATTCTTCCTCCTCCCCCGCCCGAAACGAAATAGGAAGACTAGAAATTAGGTGGAAGAATGAACTTTGGAGCACTAGGATTTTACGCTTGTACAGGAATTTGATGATCCATAAACCGAACGATCGGCTCATGTTTGAGCATTTATGGTTCTTATGGAGCTACATTGCAACAAATCTTCTTTTTCTGCGGAGCTGGTACTCTTTCTCTCATGATATGCCCATTATTTTGCCCGCCTCAGGAACATTCTGAACCAAGCATTGCGCTCGAACAGTTGAGCGGCCGCCGGCCTCTTGATTTCATTTGTTTATTTGTCAACATTTACCAATTGCCTCAGAATCGATGTCTGATGGTCTTCATCTCCGCTATGGAATCTTAACTTGATCTTTCTGGTACGACAGGTTCCAAGGAAGAAGAAGAGCTCCTTTAGGTTGGGGGGTAGGTCCTGGGGGGGAAGTTTGCCCCTGCTCGGTAGTTCCGTAGCAGGTTTTTTCGGACGTTTGCAAAGCGGAATTTCTCCCTGAGAAGGGGAGGAATTCGAACAACTGCTTCAAATACAGTATCAGGAAGTACCGCTTGTGGAGAGAGCTGGAAGGGAAGAGAGAAGGAAAAAGAATTAGTACGAGCCATGAGATCCGACAGAAGTGGTCTTCCCTTTATCCTCAAGGCCTAAGAGTGACCTCGAGGACCATCGTACGTAATCTTGAAAAGACGACTGAGGCAAGTCCTCGAGAAAAGAAGTGGCCTAGAGTCCTCGAGACATACCTCAATGTCGAAAGCATAGATATGGGCCTCGATCTTGTCAGGCCTCGATCAAGTAAAATCGGCCATATCAGTTGTAATATTATTTTCTTTTAAAAAAATATGTGGTTAAAAAAAATTGTTTTGGGATTACGTGTAATATTATTTAATTGAATAATGTGATGTTAATAAGAAAAGAGAAAATTGAGTTATAATTTTAATGTGGGTCGAAATTATTTTGATTTATAGTTTTTAAAATATCGTGTTTGGTACTTGATCATTGAGCACATTGACACTCTTGTCCCATAAATTTCTTCGAAATATAATTTCCCTAAAGCAACACCATACGCTATTTCTTCACGGCAAAAATAGTATCTTCCTCGCCATATTTAAGATAACTTGTGACTTCTGCACAACGGTACTAGATGAGATAAGAGGAGCCGTGCGTGACTATATGGAAAGGAGGTTTGGATTGAGGGAGACAAGTAAGACGGTTTTTTTTTTTTTTTGCCGTTTTCCTGTTTTTAAAATATAATATAAAAGTTAATGAAACGTATAACTGCCGTAGTGAGCAATTACAAATAGCATTATTCTTATGCAATATTTGATTAAAATTAATTATTTATTTTGAGTTATATTAAAATTTTAATTTTAATTTCTATGAAACGGGTAAGCAGTTAAAGAGCACAAAAAAACAAGCAACGCGAGCGGATTGGTAAACGTCTGGTCCACCCGGGCACGACGTCCCACGTTAAAACCCTAAACCCTGTCGCTGTAGTCTTCCTCAAACCACTGAGTTTGCCAACAATGGCGGATTACAACTCGACCCTAGAATCTGCGTCCACGAACAAGATGAAGAACGAAAAGAAGAAAAGAAAGCAAACAAGTATCGAAATTAATGAACTAGAAAAAGAAGCGCAAGAACATAGTGGAGGTCCTTCGAAAATTCCTCGCATCGACGAGTCCGAGAGAGAAATCATAGAAACAAACACGAAACTCGAAGAAGATTCTCCATGGAGGAATCTGCAGCTGATTTTATCCCTCCAGAACAAAAACATCGACCTTCTAAAGTACGTAATATGTGTTTGCGGTAATTGCTGAATTTATTTTTTTATTTTTTTGGATCTTTCTTGTTGTATATATGGTCAAAATAAGTCTAGAATTGAGGTGGAAGTTAATTATTGAGGTATAGGCTCGACTTCGGAGAGATTTTGGAAAACGATATGGAGGGAAAAAATGTGTTTTTGAGGTTTAAGGTGAAATAATTTTTATTTATTAAAATTGACATCTTGCTTGCAGGACAATCTGGAATTTGAGCTGAAAATTTTACTTCCCCGAACAAAATTGGACTTGCTCTTCCTGTTTTGATTTTTCACATTTAATTTTTAGAAATTAAGTTTTTGTAAGATATATGTTTTGTTTCTCCCCATCAAATTGTTTAATGTTTTTACTTGCTTTTGTTTGTGAATATTTGCTTTTTGGGTATTTAATCCGTGTTTGATAGAAAAAGACTCTATGATGCAGGAAGGTTGATTTGGCATTCAGTTATGTGAATTCGATAGCTAATGAAGCAGCGGATGATATTGGTCAACGCCCTGAGATGATTAATACTTATAGAGTGTTAGTTTTTCTGAACAACTGGGTACAATCAGTCTTGATTTCATCGGAGAAGAAAATGAGGCATGGAGATAACAAAGCTGAGTATGAATTTTCTTCAGCATTGTGTTTGGATATCAGAGGCTGGAAAATTTTAAAATTCTGTTTGGAGAAGTCAGAGAACCGACACGTCTCATTGACCTTTTCTAGAGACTTGTTACGGGTTATTTATTGCATAGCAAGGGATATATTATCTCATATAGATAATGTAACCTCATGTTGCGAGTTGGCACTTTCGTGTGAGCAATTGGAATTATATGACACTGTGCTCAATTGTATCTCATCAATCGTCTCATCCCATGGTGGAGTTTCAAATGAAAATTTGGATCTGTGGATTTTCGTCTTAAAAGCGGTGCTAGAACTCGCCTTAAGGCTTGTTAAAGACAAGCTTGATAGTTGCAAGGCAGGCAACTTATTCATGCAATTACCTTGTAGCCTACTGGTGCCATTTGCGAAGTTCTTGAGGGTCCATCCTACGCGCAAAAGTGGTTTTCGTGATTTCATAGATCAACTTCTGGAGCCTCTGTTGCACTTGTTGGTTGTGCTACATTCTGATTTTTGTGGCAGGAATTCTGAATGCAGAAGAAATCTGTCTAAATTGGCTGAAGAAGTGTTAGCTCAGGGGCTCTTCCATCCAGCTCACATCGATGGGTTCCTATGTTTACAAAGTACTAGTAGATATAAAAGTTCCTTTGATGGTACAGTAAGTGAGGAAAAATTGGTCAACAAAAGTTATCACAGACACCTGTTTGATAAACTGGAGAAGATTGTAGCAAATAAGAATGAATATGCATTAGGCGGCCTAGGACAGCTGCTTCACTTGTTTGTTAGTTCGGTCACTAAGCAAAAGGGAACTTCAGTCGGCAGAGGAGGTTCTGGGGGCTCGGAAATCAGTTCAACCAATAATGTGCCTGAAAATTTTTCCCTAACCAGAATGGTTAATTCAGAAAACAGGCCCAGCTCTAATGGTGTGGACGCTGAAATACGGAAGTCAGTTTTTGAATTTTTTGTACACATCATGGAACCTCTAATAACAGACCTTAATAAATATCTTCATGTTGATGGGGAACTTGGATCTATGTTAATGGATGTTTCGTGCATGCTAAGAGCCATTAATAATTTGCTTGCCTGCATTGTTCATGAAAAGGTGTATGTAAGAACAGAAGACAACTCTGAAGGGGCTTCCTTTATGTTTCTGAGGTTACTTTATGATTTGTTGGTGTCATTTTCTGCCAAAATTAATGATGTAATGGCATCATCTTTTGGCTCAGAGAAAAGTTTACACAGAGAAGTCTTGATTTCAACAAGAAAGGAGATTATTGCGTCTGTACATCATTTATTAGATATCGAGTACAAAGTTGTCGATGATGATCTTGAGAGCTTGTGGACTATGATTTTTTCCTCTGTAGCCTGTAGCAATAGTTCAATAGATGTGCTGGATCAGTCTGTGTTGTCTTCAGAGATTCTGAGTCTTGGTTGCAGGCTGGTTGATCTTTACAGTGAACTTCGGCAGGTTAGTGAGCATTTTATGCATATTACTGGCTGTCAACTTGGCCGGCCCAAAGCGTGTTCGTTTGTCCCAATTTTATTAGGAAAGCGAGCTAGGAATATCACTTGGCTAAATATGGGCCAATCTAGACCTGATATAAATGCAGGCCAACCTCGGCCTTATAGGTTCAACTAATTTGGTCCTGCTCATTTAAATAATGTTAAATGAACTATTTTCAAATATATCTTCTACATATCATTTTTGCCTATTTGGGAGAATTAACATCTTGCTGCTCGTTTTCTGAAATTTTTGGTTTCAACTGTATCTTCTATTTGGATAAAAGATGTCAATCATAAAAAAATTATCTGTGCTTCTTGGAAAATAAGCAAAATAGAAGTTGGAAGCAATTTTCTTAGCCTTCGATATTTTTTTTATTGCATTTTGTCTTGGTTTCTATGAGTAGTGTTTATTTTGGAGTCAAAATCCTGATTTTGTTTATTGAATTAGTGTAGGTGAATAGTTCTATATTTGCACTTTGTAGAGCAGTTCGGCATTTTGTATCACTTCTTGGGGACAATAAAGCACGTACAAGTTCACATGCTTATTCTTCCTACCCAAATTCTTTGAGCATGATGTTATGTTCTCCAGAATTTAGGCTCTCCCTCAGCAACGCTATTGAGTCCATACCAGAAGGGCAAGCAAGTGGATGTATTCAGCAGTTGAGTTCAGATATTATGGAATCGCTGCAGTGGATGAAAGTTGACTGTCAGCTGGACAGTGGAGATGAACTTATGAAGTCAAGTCCAAGTAGTTATGACTCGCTGCACTTCAAACTGCAAGCAGAACTCATAGGGAGGGCTTTGTCTGAAGTATATAGCATAATTGTAGACTCAATAACAGTCAGTTCTGGCAATAGTTATCTGGTTGGTGTTTCTGTGAAAAATTTGATAGAACATTGTCGCCCAAGTTTGAGTTGCCTAGTTTCGTTACAACCAGATAATATTAAGGAATTCTCCAATTTATTTAATAGAAGAACTTCAAAGAAGAGAGATGGGTGTGAGAACATATCCATGTGTTGGATTCTAGTGTTCTACTTCCGTTTGTATTTGTCCTGCAGAAGCTTATTACGACAAGCAATCAGCTGTATGCCTCCTGATGCATCAAAAAAGATGTCAGGAGAAATAGGTGATTCATTTTTATCTCACACTGGAAGGGATTGGTTGGAGGCAACTGGTTCTGTTGGTGAAGGCTATTTTTCTTGGATTCTTCGGCCTTCTGCTCCTCTTCTTAATGTCATACATTCTATTTTAGATGTTTATCTTCGAGGCACTGGTGTAGTATGTCCACCTCTGGTCTTTGTGTTAAATGCCATGGCTTTTCAGAGACTTACCGATTTGAATAGGCTGATAAAATCCTCAAAATATATGCTTCTGTGGAATAGAACTCGGGGTCAGCAACAATTGAAGGATGGTGCTCAGATCTCTTCATACAGTAAGAAAATTAAAAGATGGAAAAGGTGTCTCTCAGATTTCAGGGAGGAAGCGAGAGGTCTGACCAAAATAATGATGGAATTTCTCTTGTCAATGGCTAAGGTCCATTTACCTGCTTCCTCATTTGATGATGGAATCCATGGGGACATATGGATCCAAACTCTGCTTAAAAGTGACACACAGAGTTTTGCTATAGGCTTCATAGACAAAAAGTTATTGCCATCTACACTGTTGTGGAGCTTTTGCAGAACGGTTGATATTTGGTGCTCTCATGCTGCCAAGAAGGATTTGAAGAAGTTTCTTGCACTTCTAATCCAGGCATACCTTTCCTGTGTTACTGATCATGAAAGCAACTCGCGAAAGTGTAACATTGACAAGCCTGGCCACCTGAAGAAAGCCACTGCACATCACATTGCGCTGGAGTTTCTAAGCAACACAATTTCATATGAACAAAGTGTAAGATAGCTTTTTGAATCATTTCATTTTCTTATCAATTGTTACACCCTTTATCCTCTCTATTTTTGCCCTAAATATTTCCTTCCTTCTTGGGCATGGGCTCAACAAATGCATATGCGTCATTCGTATAACTTCTTATAATTTATGTCATATTACTCATGTTACGACTACATGCATACACACTTATATACAATGACTATCCTATATGCATATAAGATGATGGAAGGTTACCACTAAAATAATTTGGGGAAATTGATCTCTCATCTAAAATTTATATTGTTTCAAGCTCGATAGGAGCGATCAAATGTTTCAGGGGAAGATGCATATACGAAATTCAGTTCTAACCTACTAGTTCATGGCTATCATAGCGCAGAGGAAGTTACAAAAAAATTACTCCTTCGGAAGTGGCTAGATGGAATGAAGAGTGAGAGGCTGAACAGAGTTAACTTGGGTCTTATTTGTTCTTCATCTATTCCAAAAACAATTCAGTTGTTAGTCTTAAATCCTATATCAAAATCGATCTTTTAAATGCTTGACATTTGGAAATTCAAGTCTTATAGAATAATTTACTTCATGTGAAGAGAGGATCCACATTGGACTTCTACTTAACTGCTCATTATTTTATGTCCTCTCCTGTGGGCCAGTGGGGGCAAACTCAGGCATTTTTACAAATTATCTACATTCTGTAATTTTTTTGGGGCTAAACGGGGCCAATGGGCGATTGTTCCCACTGCTTGGCCCCGTACTGTAAATCTGCCCCTGATACTAGTTCCTACTTGTGTTGCATATTCTCTTCCACTCTTCACTCCTCTTATACCCTTAGTTTGTACATTCACTTTGCGGCTTGCCATGTCATTGTTGAACTGGGATTATGAAGGACTCGTGTTTCGTGTTATGTTCTCACAGTCTACCATCATAGTTTGTCCGCAGGTATATGGCATCCAGGTATTGCCAGATCTTGCAGAAGTCAGCATCGTCTTTATTTGCTACTACTGAAGTTGATCTAAGTTCATCACCTGATTGGATAGAGGTTATACGTGCAGTTGAAAATTCATCCAATGTGCAGAATGGTGATTCATTGTGGACAGGACTAAATAGGGATCCTGCTGAAAAAGGAACTAATATTGAGTTCGCAAAATGCCGGTGTTTGCTCAACCTTTTAAATTGGATGCCAAAAGAATATATAAGTTCGAGATCCACATCATTGTACATTACTTGCATTCTGAACCTTGAGAGGTATTTTATTGCCATAAATGTTCTTGTCTTTATTTTCTAACTTGCAGAATGGCATGATGCCTGTTGTGTATCGATGTTTTCTCTGGCATTTGCATGACTTCTTTGTTTCTAGAAGTGAAAGTTAGGTCTTTTGAAATATTGACTTTTAACTTGCAAGATGCTGAAATTTTGGTTGGATTGCCAGAAAAATTCTGATGATGTCATATTGAGACATTGTCCACATTAATGTTTTAGGTTTTTTTTTTTCCCCCTCTTAGGAGAGAGAGGGGTAGTGGGGAGTTGGGATCTTTAATGATGAAACCCATTATAGATTATTAGACTTTAAATTTGAGTATTATTTTTGCTGAATAAAGTAACTTTATGCTCAGTGTTATGTTAAAGATCTTCTTGAATTTGCAGAGGGGGTGGAAAAATTACAATGTATAAACACTGGAAATAGGGAAAGGTACGGAGACTCTGTAATTTCAGATCTTACAGTTCATGTTCAAATGATCAAAACTATTTCTCCTTGCTTTTCCATTATATCCACACTAAACAATTGCAATGAAGGCCAACATTATCTTCTAAAGTGTGTGAAATCTTGCATTCTTATTGGGGTAAAGTAAGCAAATGTCAATGTCACACTAGATGTAACTTTGTCATTTGAAATCAAGCTCAAATGATGGGTGGATCTGAATTTTAGTACCTCATTATTATATTAGAGCTAGAGATTAGGCCTCAGCTTTATCATGGAGGTTTCAGATATAGAGATGTGCTGAGACTTGATCCCTTTACACCAATTGACTGTCAACTTGGACACCACAGTTAGACAGGACATCATACATGGTTAATCTCTCAAGTCTCAATTATAGTTTTCTGCCAAGTGTTCTCCTCTTGAATTCTTGATGCAAGTTTCACAGTTTAAATTGAACCTGTACATTTCAGGCTTCTGGTTGGCAGCTTTTTAGGCTGGCATGGTTTTTTGTGCTCCTGCGATGCTCTTGAGATCCTCAGATTGTTTGTATCCTGTCGAAGGGTTCTTAAGAATATAATCATGGCATCTTGTGAAGAGAATATGGAAGGTCGTCAATCTTCAATTGCTAGCAAATTCTCAGAGAGCTCATTTCCTCTGTTTTGGCTTTCTAAGTCATTGTCAGCAGTCATGGGGTTTCGACATGGTTTTCCAGAAGATATTGCTTTTGAAGCAAAAAATGCATTTTTTTCATTGATGGATCACACATCTTGTGTGTTTTTGACTGTGAGTAAAGATCATTACTCTCTTGTTACTTCTAGGAAGCTTTGTACAGTTAAGAAAAGCTCAGATGGTGGCCATGAGTTGTATGATCAGAAGGCACACAACAATCTCCAGTTGGATCCCCCTCTTAATGTAGATGCATGGAGAAGTGTTGTGCAGGTAGCTGAGACATTAAAAGAACAAATGCAAATCTCACTTGCCACTTTCAACAAAGCGTTACTTGACAAGAAAGTAGGGATTTCACCGAACTTTCTTGCGTTGAATAAGTTATCTTCTATGCTTTCTTGCTTTCAAGGCTTTCTGCTGGGCGCATCTTCTGCATTGGGAAATGTATATGCAAACAATAATAACGTTAGAACAAAATTATCAACTTCCAAAGCTGAAAGTGTTAAAAAGGTTAAATCATGTGTTGATACATGCCAAAATTTCATATTTTTTTATCTCAAGGCCTTGTTTGTCGAGGATGATCAGCTTCCCGGAGTCTTGTCAGAAGAAAAAGCTGTCAGCACTTTGCAATCTGGTGGTGATTTGTTGGGAACAAGAGAGGCCTCATATGATGTTTATGATGACGACAACAATGCTACAGATGAGGAAGAGATGCACCCTGCTGGGAAAAAGACAGCTTCTGGCACAAAGAAGGATGTTAAAAACCGTGATCTTAAGAGAAAAACCCATTCAGCAATCAAAGATCTTGAGGCCTTCTTCACAAAAGTTCAAAATGAGCAACTATGTCTAAAGAAATCTTTATTACTGGAATTTATCAGAGGTGAAAATATTGAAGCAGCTTTCTTTCTCAGACAGCTTTTCCTTGCTTCTTCAGCTATTCTAAGACTAAATTTACAGATTGACCTTATTTCTAGTTCTTGGAGCTCGATTCCTATTTTTATTGGCATTTCTCAAGTTTTGCTCTTGGAATTTTCAAGCGAGACTGGGATGCCGCATCCCTTTTCTTTTGTTTGTTTAGATGGTGTTGTGAAATTTCTTGAAGAGTTAGGTATTTATTTTCCACAACTAGAACCTTCATTGTCCAGAAATTTGTATGTCAAGCTAGTAGATTTACACTTAAGGGCCATAGGAAAATGCATCTCTTTACAAGGGAAGAAGGCCATAATAGCTTCCCAAGATACAGGATTGCATACCAAGATGTTACCTAATCAGATGGAATCTTCTGAGTCTAGCTTTTCTTATGAAACATATCAATTAGAAGAATTTAAAGTGAAGTTGAGGATGTCATTCAGATCATATATCAGGAGACCATCAGAGTTACATTTTTTATCTGCAATTCAGGCTGTGGAGAGAGCTATAGTTGGAGTACAGGAAGGCTGCCAGACTAACTATGAAATTTGTTTGGGGAGTTTAGATGGAGGAAAGGTATCTTCAATTGTGGCTGCTGGTATTGATTGCTTAGAATTGATTCTCGAATTTGTATCAGGTAATCAATTTCATCAATCTACAAGGTTATGATCTAATAGCATGAGACATTATCTATGTTGGGATTTTTGTATCTTGTAAATTGTTTCCATTTTTTCTGAAGAAATTGAGATAGTATTAATAGACAACCATTGTGATTTTTCTTGGTTTCACTTTTAGCTTATCCTACAAAATGCTGTTCCCAGCTTTATTAGGTTCTACAGCTTCATGAAAAATGGCCCTTTTTCTGATCTTGAATGTTCACCTCAGCTTCTCAATGACTGATTCTGGAAAGAGCTTTGATGCCTTTGTTATCATAAATAATTTTAAAGCCAATAGAAGAATCATACCCTAAGAAGATTAAAAGTGCAATTTCATGCTTCATGTAAATAGGTTTGGTTGGTCTTTTTTATTCTTTGCAGTCTACGTATCATTTTTTCAGTTTGGCTTTAGTTAATTTTTTTATCTTTATGTTCCTTCTGATATCCAATTGACAACAGACCTTTCTACTGATGGATCAAAAAATTGAGACGGCTGTATGGTATTTCATTTTTTGTTTTCTGGACTGTTTTTACTTTAAAATATGTAAATTTCTCGGGTGCAGTGATGTAGTTGGAAAGTTTTAGTTGAATAGCATTTTTCATTTTGTGTTCTTTGCAGGACATAATCATCTTAACATGGTCAGAAGACACATTCAGAGCTTAGTTGCATGTCTTTTCAATGTCATCGTGCATTTGCAGGGTCCCAAAATCTTCTATGGATATGTTGATTCCACCAAGGATTATGAGAATCCTGATGCTGGCTCTGTAATTCTCATGTCCATTGAAGTACTTACGAGAATTTCTGGGAAACAGTCTTTGTTCCATTTAGATGCCAGCCATATAGCTCAGTCCCTGCGTATACCCGGAGCACTCTTTCAAAATCTTCTCCACCTCCCAATCTTCGAAAATGCTGTAGGGCGGAAATTTTCTGTGGAGCTATACAATGCATGTTGCCGTCTGTTATGTACTGTTCTTAAGCATCACAAACGGTATGCTGCATTTTCATTTGCCTTTTGGCTATTGCATACTTCAGTTGCAATTTGTGTAGTGTGTTCTAAACCAATGTTCTCCTTTCCACCCTTGTTCCCATATAGAATTGCTTGTGCTCTCTCTCTCTATACATTAATTTTCTTCTTGTGATCTTTGTATTCGTAGAGAGACTCAACAGTGTGTAGCTCTTCTTGAAGATTCAGTTAGTGTTCTGCTTCATTGCTTGGAAATTGTAAACATTGATTCAGTTGCTAGAAAAGATTATTTTGCATGGGAACTACAAGAGGCAGTAACGTGTGCCAGTAGTCTACGAAGAGTTTATGAAGAGGTGTGTCTTTATTTAAATGACACCAGCGTGTTATCACACTTTACTTGTTTTGAGATATGTTTCATAACTAAAACAATACATCTCTTCTTGCAATTGTACAATTTGATATTTCTGTACTTGCCGCACTATATTCTGCCCATGCAGGAGTAGGTTTTTTGACTTGGAAAGATTTTTAGCTTGCGTGATATGATGTTTTTTTTTTTCGTACCTTTAAGGTACACTTGCCTTACAGTGAGAACCCTCTTTTCTTTTCTCTTTTTTACACAGGTAAGGCAGCAGAAGGATGTCTTTGGTCACAGTTTGTTTCAGTTTTTATCTCGTTACATATGGGTTTATTGTGCATTGGGCCCATCAAGGAATGGCATTAGAAGGTCGTTTTCAGTGTCTTATCTTGACTTTGATTTGCCTATGATATCAATTTTTATCTTTTAATTTCACGTAAGATCTCTTACAATAACTCTGATGGATTCTCAAAATTTTTCAGGGAAATAGATGAAGCTTTGAGACCTGGTGTTTATGCTTTAATAGACTCGTGTTCGACAGATGATCTTCAACTTCTTCATACCTTATTTGGAGGTAGGCAATCTGAATTTAGTTTGAACATGTGAGTAGTAAAAAAAAAGTTTCTCGTTTCTAAGTATTTCTTTCTTTTTTTCATTTCCCCCCAACTCTATTGGGGTTATATAGAGGGTCCTTGCAGAAGCATTCTGGCCAGTTTGCAACATGATTACAAACTTCATTTCCAATTTGAAGGGAAAGTTTGATGCGCACTCTGTGAAACTTGAAATCTAACGGAATATCCTTTGGTCGAGGCCTTGGAGAAAACAGTGGATTATAATGGTGGCACCACTGATCTTGCTATTTGCCTCGTGGTGGCTGCTAACCATTGACAATCCAGGATGGTTCTTTAGGGGCAGCGGTAGGTGGAGGACACTACCGACTGTCCACGGCAAGCTCTCCGTGGGGCAGGGTAGGGTTATTTTGTTACATATCTTGTTGCAGTACTACTATATATTTTCATCAGGTTACGGTATTATGTTGTTGTTCGACACATCTTAAATTTTGTATCTATTGAGAAATAATTAATGCATATTTAACCTTCCTTCAGTAAGTGTGTAGCCTCAATTAATTTTCTAGAATTTTTTATCAACATTCAAGTATTTGAGGGCGTTCTCCACTTCTATTGCATCACTAGTTTTCCTCTGTAAAATTTACTTTGATTACTTCCCGACTCAGAAAGAAGTATTAGTAAAGTGCTGTCCTATTGACATGCATGGAATTAGTTGTCCCAATAATTAAACTTATGCTTGTGTTTTTTATTGTTCATTAAAGTTTAAAATTTCGAGTTTGGCTACTTTTATTCAAACATTGGACATTATTCACTGACATAACATTTGTTTCAAACTTCAAATGGAATTGGTGTCCTGGCTTAACGGAATGCATAGGTGGTATCACGTCATGTCGTTATCAATTTGTCATGTAGAAAGCATGTTTTATTTATTGCACACTAAACTTTGGAAAACATCTTTGATTGCTCAATATATTTTGAAAAATGTCTTCAATTGCGCAATGAACTTTGAAGTGGTTGATTTTTTATCACTGAACTTATAAAAATGACATTGGCCAGTTGTTCGCTAGAAAATTTGTACCACAAGTGTACATATCGTGTACAAGTAATAAAGTGAACAAACAAGTCCAAATTGTCGATTTCACGAAGAATGATTACTCAATTATAAAATAATTAAATTTAATTTTAACAACGAAACACAAATAGCTTAAAATTCTACAAAAATTTGTAGAATTTTAATCTATTTTCGTCATTTGCAAAATTCAAATTTATTGTGTGTTTCGTTATTGAAATTAAATTTAGTGTAAGTGAGTAATCATTCATCATGGGATCTACAACTCGGACTCGTTTGTCCACTTTATTACTTGTAGTAATATGTGCGCCTGCGATACACATTTTTTTAGCGAACAACAGGTGGATGTCATTTTTATAAGTTTAGTGATAAAAAATAGGCGACCTTAAAGTTAAATGAGCAATTGAAGACATTTTTCAAAGTACAAAGAACAATCAAAGATGCTTTTAAAGTTTAGTAAGCATTAAAAAAAGCTTTCTTACGCGGCAAATTGGTAACAGCGTCATGGGACGCCACATTTGCATTTTGTTAGTTATGTCACCAATTTCGTTAAAAGTTTAAAACGAATATTATGCCACTTAGTAACATCCAATGTTTATATAAGTTTATTAGCCAAAACTCTATATTTTAAATTTCGGTGAGCAATTAAAGATATCAACATAAGTTCAGTAATTATTGAGACAATTAACTCACATGTTATCAATAGGAAAAATATAATTTATTCAAAATAATAAGTTAGCTCAAACAATTCGACTATATATATATATAACACCAAGATAGAATCATTTTTTGGTCAATGACAACATTACTAATTGTTTCAATAATATCTTACTTTCTATTTTTCAATATGTATTTAATTTACAAACTGTAATAAATATTACAAAATCATTGTCCATGCATGTATTCCTTATTATTAATTCTTAATTAATTAACATTCACATTCATTTAATTAATATTATTTAGAATTTCACATCCTTATTATTAATTCTTAATTAATTTAACATTTATATTCATTTAGTTAATATTAATTAGAATTCATATTAAGAATGTAGTTCATTATTTACGTCTGTATATGTTAATTAGTATCTAGTTTCACTTAATAGAAAATTAAATTATATTCATTTAGTACAAATGTTTTAACATGCATTGTCACGTATATATTCCTTGATATTAATTTTGAATTAATTAACATTCAAATTAATTCATGTATCGTATTTGTCATTTATCTTCATTTATGCACTCTCACATTCAAGAGTACATTTTCACTATTTACGTTATGTATAATAATTGACATTTATTTTTAGGGGTTTGTATCTCTCTCATATTTAGATCAAGATGGTAAATTGAGGGTCAAATATTACTTTCGTAACACTTATAAAAGTATTTCACAATAATGTGCAATGCACATTTAACTTTTACTAGTAGTTATAAACATGTGATTGAAATATTTAACTTTGACAAAATTTAAATTATTTATAAATTGGTTGTAAAATTGAGGCAAAATTATATTGTTGGATGCTTTTAACTTATTAGTTCGATTGTGTAGTCATTTAATGTCTAAATAGACATTTTTCATTAGGTGGGGATACCATATGTCTATTGTGAAAAAATTGGGAACATAAGTAACACACTTATGAAAGGCCGAGGACCTTGGAAGAATTTACCTTAAATTTTACAAACAGAAAGTTTTGAATGAAGGTCCTGAATCTTCCTTCATTTATGCATTTATATTCTTTATCCTTGGAGAATATTCAATCGTTGTGTAAAACAGATATAACTTGTGATTTATATCTTCGAAGAGGCCTAAAAGCTCTCCAATCGAGAGATGCAAAGGAAATGCAAAATGCATTTTCTGGCGGAAAGTGTTAAAAAATATAAATTTACATCCACAAGAGGTAAAGAGTGAATTTGGATCTTTCCATTGGAAAAAATTTGAATTTAGATCCACCGAAATATAATGAAGATGCAAAAGTGGTTTTGGAGATACTAATTTACACTCAATCTTGCACCACCATTGAAAATTACCTATAACCCACCCAAATTCCTTCGAATGAGACTTCAACTCATATCAATGACTTGTAAAATTTCGTTCTTGCTACTTATTTGTAACTTTCAATTATTAATACATTTCTCAATGATCTTTTATTCCAAATTGTATGTTAGTGTGCTTTGATATTTCAAATATTTTGTCAAACTTTGGTATTTAGAGCAATTTTTTTTTTTTTGTACGAAATTGTTTCAAGACAAGAAATATTAATTTATAAAATATTAAGATAAAAATACAACAAAAAGAAGTTGAGGATATAAGTGCAATAATAACCATTGAGAAGCTTCATTCCTCACGTTGTTTAAATTCGTGCGAGTCCAAAAACCATTAAAAAAAAACCGTCTTCTCTCTATCGGAAGTCGAGAAAAAAAATGAAGTTTAGGGTTTTCTTTATTCTCGCTCTTCTCATTTTCTCTTCATTGTTTCTACAAGGTATGACTATCGTGGATCTGATCCGTTTCATTTCGACTCTCTCAATGCTGCTTGAAATTTGGATCTTTTTTACATCAAATGTAATTGCTTATCTATGTCAATTTGCATCCTCATCCATTAACAATTTTGATTCGGACTCGAATTTTTATGTTGTTTGGGTTTTAAGTTGTTGCATTCCGTCAGATCGTGGTTCTATTTTATTGTCTGTTTTTTGAGTGATCGAATTTGAGACACCTTCTGTTTGAATTGTGTTTGTTGGAATGTATCGTTTTCGAATTGTGTTTAGTTTTGTTAGGTAAAATAGGTTCCAGAATAAAACTTTTACTTTCTGAGAGAATCTGTGAAGAGAAAGAAAGATTTTTTCCCTTTTAAAAAGTTATTATGATGTGAAATATACATCCGGTTTGCATGTTGAGGTCAGAGATAATTACTCTTCAAAATGTAGTTCTTATGGAAACCAAGCATAAAGGTTGGAACACACCGGATTAGACCACATAAAATATATTAGGAAGCGTATTATGGTGGATTAAGGTGGATAGTTTTTTTTTTCATTCAAAAAAATGTTAATCATCTGTATAATATAATGCAGAGCATGGATATGGGTTTAGACCAGATAGAAAACATAAAGTAAATGACATTTTTAATTGAAAGATCAAATAATATTATCCATCCTAATCCCATCTACGTAGTACATCTATTATAATGTTAAACTAAATATCTTATCTTGTCTAATCTGGTGCACCAAAGTGATTAATTATCTGCCATTTGTTCCATTTGTTTAAGTTAACCCAACTTGTTTGTGTCTCTGCAATGCTTGTTATCTTTTCCTTCTGTTGTATTAGCGTGCCATTTGCCTGTGGAGTTCCTTAATTAACTGGTGTGCAGGCATCTAACTTATAGATTCAGTTTCATTCTGTTTCCCTATTCTGAATGGTGTATTGGTTTCTTGGATGGATACTCCGTTAATTCATACATATTGTATCCAAAACTTTGATATCCACATTCCTTTTGTTTGATAGTTGCAAGAAGCGAATCAGAACCAGATCCCGATGTAGTTGAAACTGACGGAGGAGGAGATCTTGGGATTGTTGGGGAGGATGTTCAAGATTTTGGTGGTGGAAGTTTCAGTCCAGCTCCAGGAGTAGAAACAATTTGTGTTTTCCCCAAAAACCCCTCTAAATGTGAGGGTTCACTATTATGCTATTTTACCCTTGTAGTGTTGTTTTCTTCATTTTTTTGAAGCTTCCTATTCAAGAGATGTATCTCTAATACGATTTCCTGATCAGTGGTTGTGGCTGGGGAAGAAGGTGAACTTCTGGTTGGAATTAAGAATGAAGGTAACACTTTGTTATTTGGCTGTATGATTTGTTGTTTTCTTTCTTTGTTCATCAGATGTAGTTAGTGATATTGTTGGCCTTCAGCTTTCATTTTTTTTATTTTGCATATGTTGTTAATAAATTTATCTTTTAAGACATGTCCGAGTAATTGAAAGCATGTCTGTTTTTACTACTTGATATATCTATCATAGTTTATAATTTTTGTATTAGATACTGTCAAATATGTAGATGGATGATTTATCTTGCCACTTTTATGATATTAAAAACAGGGGAATCAAGTATTAATGTTATTGCAATCCAGGCCACTGTTCATCTTCCCTTTGATCACCAGTATTTGGTTCAAAATCTTTCAGCTCAGGTATCTTCTGTTTAATTTTCTGTGCATTATGTCTGTGCCCGTCATTCATGAACGTAACTATCCTTGATATATTTTCTGGGTCAGTGACGACATTTAGTTGTACAGATGGTCTAGTAATTGTATGCTTATCAATTTTGTGTAAAGAACTGTCTTAAATTTATGTGCACAATGAATGAATAATTTTACCTGTGGCATTGTGTTCATGGGTAATAATTCTCCTAATTTCGTGCTTCCAGCAAGCTGTAATTCAATGGGGCCATTACTGATATTCTGCAAGACTTGTTTAGGGAGTGACATGACTTTTAATTTCAAGAGGAACTGGTTGCAATTAAAGCCGTACGTGTATCACTAACAAAAGACGATGAAATGACCCTAAGTTTTGTCTTAAAAGGTCTAAATCTACGAGAAATTAAGAATTTGTCATCTGGCCTGGAGATTCTTGTTAATAGGACAAGTGTCATCAATTATACTTTTTTTGATTATTTATAGTGTGTTTTGATGCACATTAAAATGGAAAGAATACATTTTTATTTTTATTTTTTTGTGATGTGATGGTGAATATGTGTTGCAAAAGAAGGAAAAGTTATTGATATGATGGAAAATATTATTTTATTGAAGAATGTATGATTGAAAATGAGTAGAAGAATGAAAATGAGAATGTGGTTCAAACAAGGGCTTATTTTGTAATTGTCATATCAATTTGAAACATTTCAACTTGGGAATTGCCTTTAGAATTTTAAACCATTTCTGTCTAATATAATTCTTGGATGACTTGTGATAGTAATATCATATTGCCATTTTCTAGGCTTTTAACAATGCTTCAGTCCCTCCTGCTGCCCAAGCAACTTTCCCTTACATATTTGCTGTGAGCAAATTTTTACAGGCAAGTGTAGCCGTATGGTTGAAATTCATTATTCAGGTTTATTCTGTACTGAGTATCTGTAAATTTCATGCACTGGACAATTTTTTCTTTATCTTGCAGACTGGTGCATTTGATCTGGTTGGCACAATTGTGTACGAGATTGATCAGAATCCATACCAGAGCACGTTCTACAATGGAACAATTGAAGTTACTGAGACAGGTGGCCTTCTCAGTGTTGAGTCTGTTTTCCTGTTCTGCCTTGGAACTGCCCTTCTTGGTCTTCTTGGATTTTGGATACGTGGCCAGATAAAGAATTTCTCGAAGGTGACTGCATATTCCTGTGCTTATGTATTTTTTTTCCCCCCAGTACTGTTACTCAATCTGCCAAGTGTATATTGATGTAGTGGACGATGCATGTTTCTTCCTAAGCTTATTTTTATCCATCTGCTTTTGAGAAAGATCTATGCCCATGTTTGCCTCAGCTTATATAATTGATTATAATTTGGTCAAACATCGTTTTTATCCACACATTACAACCTCTACCTACTTTTGAAACACATTCTTCAGAATCCGTTGCTTATAATCAATTACAAGTTTTGACAACATGGGCTAAGCAGTTTAGGAACTGTCAAAATCTTGTTGGTAGTGATTACTTAGTGGTGCTGCGTGTATATAGTGGCCTGCTTTGACCGTGAATGTTGGCCAGAGATGATCACATCTAGTGTTTGGGATTTAACATTAGAAAGTCAAACAACGTTCAGTCCGAGTTCTACCTAGACTAGAGGACTGATCAAAGCCTGATTCGGAAAAATAATACGAAATGGAGGAAGTGTGATTTTATTAACTCATCACCTTCTGGATATACTCTTCACGTGAATCTATACGTCCCGCTAAAAAGATGACAAATAACGAAATGAGAATTGGTTCACCAACATTCATTTAGTTAACTGAATTTGTAACAGACCTAATCTATTGTTTTAACTCCCTTTTGTTTTTGCCTCCTGAAAATTAGAAAACAAAGAGAGCTCCCAAGGTGGAGGTTGGAACCGGAACTACCAATGCCTCGATGGACGAGTGGTTGGAGGTTCGTATTTCTTGCACTGATACACTTTTTCTTCATTTTTTCTTCATTTTTTCATTAACTGCCACTCTGAGGTCCTGTATTTCCACAGCAAAGGAAAAATCTGTCTGCAATGTTTTTAATACTTGAAGAAAATGTTATGTTTTGTCGTCCAAATGCTTTATATATGGAGACTAAAAGATTTAGTGACTAAATTTTCAGGGAACTGCATATACTCAGTCTCAATCCAGCAAATCAAAGAAGAAGAAGTAGACAATCATGCTCGAACAGTCCACTGTAGGCAGCAGTACAATGAGGCAATGAATTTTCTAACACAGGTTAGGGGGCGTGACGATTTGAGGAATAGCTCGAGTTACCTACCTGACTGTTGTAGCATTAGGAAAGAACATTTACATTTTCTGTTAGTGGCAATTCTGAAAATCGAGCCATTTTATATGCCGGACCAACTGAGAGTTGTCGAGTTGACATAAAACGTCGCAGTTTTGTTATGTTTTAACATGGTGTTTTAGATTATATGCTCATTTTGTCAAATTTTTCAACTCTTTTTGGTTTTTGTGAGGTAGATTTACCTTGTGATTCGAAATTGGAAACTGGTATTCAAATTTTTTTATCAGTGACCATTAAAAATTGAACTCTCTACGTACAAGTGAATTATGATCAAGTTGGTTACTAGTGTCAATAACTGATGATAGGTGGGCAAACCAGTGATGTCTATCCCGACATGGCCCAGTGAGGAAAACTTATTGAAATTCATTGGCGTAGCCATAAAAAAGTTAAATTAAACTCAGTCAGTGCAAAAATAAATCATTTTGCTATCTGTATCTGACTACTTGGCCTGAAAACGGCTTCATTAAAATTTTAAATTGGACCACCACATTATACAGCTCTACATGTCTTCATTTATCCTTCTCTTTTATTTATTGCAACTAAATTCAAATATAAAGGCCTCTCCTTTTTTAACAATATCTTTTTATTAAATATTTTTTTTTTCCATTTAAATTCAATCTCGCTAATTTTGTTATTATACTAAAAACACGTAAATTAGTGGTACTTCCAATAAAATTGACATTATAATTGATAGCATAAAATAGAAATTTGTGAAATGGGTATGAATTTACATTAATTATTCATTTATTAATTTACATTTTTATATGAATAGATACACAATACTTTTTGTGTCGAGGCATTTAAGAGGCTACTATAAATCATATCAATAATGTAATATTCAACCACCTCACCTATTTTAGGTCCATGGGGAATAAAGTTGGATGGAGAAATATTGTCCACATTTTTCCAAAAAGAACCTCCTATTTTTTATGAAGAGAATGAATCTGTTTCTTGAAGGATCAGAAAAAAATGTGTTCGGATCTCCTGCGGGAATGATTTGGAAGATCCAAAACCAAAAAGAATCAATTCAAAGCTACAAAAAGGTTTTATAAGATAAAAAAAGGTCCGTTGAGTACCTCATGGTGACTCCCAAATTAAAGCCTAAGGCTTTTTTTTGTCTATATATTTTGAAATCATAGAAAGTGTGAGTGTGTACGCATATATACACAAAGGTATCTGTATCATATGATGAATTGATGATTAAAAAGTTGTTTATTTTAATGAATATGACCCTAAAATTTGTCCAATTTTCACATAATTTTCAAGCATATTAGACTGACCAACTATTTTTTTGAATAAACATACATTTGTATGGTTGGAGAAGGTGATTAATATTATCATTAGAAAGCAAATATGTTCCTCAGATGTTTATTTATTAGTCAAATCAAGAAATATTTGAATGTCATTATCTAGCTAAAAGCTCGTTTTGTTGTCAACGTCATAATCAAATCTTAATTAATACATTCGTTCAACAACTTCGTCTCTACTTTCCATAGTTTGCTCACAAGCATTGTAGATTAATAACCAACATATTTGTCTCCAACAGGAATGATCTGATCTTGCCACCTTATCGAAGGATAAGATATCTCCTGCCCACTATATGCAAGAAATCAGTCATGTCGTCTCCAACTCTAACAAGGCTCAATTTGCTTTCTACCGTCAATGCCAAGTAGTAATTACATTAGGCTAACGAATTCGAAAGTATTATTGAGAGAGACCATTTAAATCATTAAACAAATAATTTAATGTTTAATCTGATTTCTTAAGAATTAGTCCTTGCAAAAGAAAAGCAATAAATAAATCGTAAATGTAATTTTCCACCAAAGTATTTATGCATAGCATGCATACTTAGTTGGAGTATCTATTTCATCTTTCCGATCTCCCAATTATAGTGAAAGCACATGCACATTTCGGTGCTTCTCATTCAACCTTGATTCATAATTCAACACATTAACTACGTTTGGTGCAACCACACACAAGAAAAAGAAATAATTTCAATCCCATTAATTGTATTTGCACCAGTGTTCTAGATACGTCTAGGCGTGATGTGCGGCGAAAACGCCAAGCCAAGTGGTTGGCGCCTGCTAATGTGTGCCTAGGCGCGATTATGGCGCTTGGCGCGATTATGTGCACCTAGGTGCGCATTAATATCTTTTTTTTTTAAGTTAAAATTTAAAGGTTTATTTACATTTGAAACTCATCTCTTTGTTGAAAACTTTAAAAAAAATGTATAAAATCTCTATAAATCTGTTTTAGATATTTGATATGCATTATTTTTAATTATTAAATGATTTTTTGATTGATTAAAAATTAAAATAATATTAAAATAAGAAAACATTTTTTTTACGCATATACTTCGCCTAAACTCGTCTATCTCATAGCTTGGCCTTTGTGCACCACCTCTCGTTGCTCCTTGTAGAACATTGGTTTACACCCACTCAGTTATATTTATGCTTTAAATAAATAAATAAATGCTTCAATATCATTAATTGATTTTATAAAAAAAAATTATTTCCATTTGTCAAATTCACTAATAAAATTAATATTTATGTTAAAATCTAGAGTAATAATTTATTTATTTTCTAGCAAGACACTGTTCGTCACAACGTATCACCGTGAACAGCAAACGAAAGAAAAATCGATACAATAGACTAAAAAAACCAACCAACACGTAAAAGCTCATGGACCAACTTATTACTATCTCCAAGAAATAGAGTGACAAAAGCAACATCTAACATCAAACAAAATTTGAGGATAGACTCTGAATGGCTCGAGAGAATCACATTGTGCGGTAAAGTTTCTTTGCCAAGAGCCACACCTCAGCGTCTTCAATTGAGTAATAAAA